>JBBMJY010000007.1:15086532-15207606 GCA_037833715.1 Toxotes lorentzi | reverse complement strand
ACACACACACACACACACACACACACACACACACACACACACACACACACACACACACACACACACACACACGACATATATCCTAAGTTAACCAACAGTGAGAGCTAGATGTCTTGTCTTGCAATGTAAAGCATCAAAGCAGAAGCTGGTTGGAGAAACTGGATGCAGGTAGCACACAGGTAGCCTGAAGAGGTATGGATCTAAACTTAAACCAACACTTCAAAAACCACAAGAAGTGTTTAATTTCGAAGACTCATGCTTTTGACCCATCTGACCCCCCATTCCATGTAACCACACGAACACCCATGGTGACTAGACTGTAACCAGTTAAAGCAAAACAGCATCAAATGTAGATTTGGATGCAATTGCCAGTTTCTGAGGTGGTCAGAAACTCGACTGGCCACTCTGAAAGCAAAATCCTTTCATAATGAATGTAATTTTATGTGTGTGTCCGGCCAAGAATTCACCCTTTTCAAACAGAAACCAAGCAGCCGAAGGGGAAATTCATGTCTAATAGACGGAATTTGACAGAGAACAAAATAAGACAAGGAACTCTATTAGCATGATGGTGCAAGTTGACACTGTGTAGTGAAAGGGGTTTTATATGGTGAACTTTATGGTGCCAGAGTAGCAGCCACGTCAGTACTGAAGGTGTATAATTTCAGTGTCACGACATACTGGTAATTGCACCTTCATTGCCCACCTCCTCAGGCCAAAAATCTGAAGCACACAGCGGCCAGCGCAGCACCCACGTGAACGGATTCTGCTTACCAACCCATGGTGTGCACATGTCACAGAAATCAACTCTGACATACAGTATCTTCCTCTTGCACAGAAAAATAAGCTACAACATCTTCTATTCTTAGTATATACACATGGCTCTGGTGTGAATGATTGTCATCGAATACACCTGTCAGTATGGGCCATGACATACTGACAGATGGGCCATGAGTGGGGAATGTGGAGGCAGCCTTACGCTCTATAGATTCTCCCACTTCTTCTGCAGTGGGTAGAAACACAAATAAGAGACAATAAACTATTACAGCTTGTGAGTACATTCATTTCTAGGAAAATAACAGAAAGTAAATTACTTATGTAGCTACAATAAACTAATGAAAATAAGTTTGAAATATGTATAACCAAATAACACTTTAAAAATGAATGTTTAATCCTTTTCCATTGTGTTTCTCAAACAGATAACTGAGAAAATTTAATATGATGATATTTTAGTGTGAATGACAAGCTAGCATAGTGTGACGAAGAGACAAACAGATAAACCCAGTGGGCTGAAGGGTGAGGAAAGAGATACAACCACGGTAAGCATGTATTCTTTTTTTTTTTTTTTAACATCACATTTTTATTATTGAGCAAAAAAAAACTGACCAAACTTTCTGAAACATTTTTTTTCCAAAGCCTTTTTAGGTACACATATATATAAGTATATATATTAAAAAAACAATCTCAGAAAGAATTATTAAGTAATTAATCTGTTTTCATTTAATGGAAAAAAACACACACATGGAAATGAATTTACATGCTGTTATTACAAACACGCACACTGAGTGGCCTGCATGAAAAAAGTAGAGGATAAATAATCAGGCGTCACTGTTCCACAGGGCTCTCCTTTTTAGTTAGAACCTGAAACTGAAACTGACTCAGCCTCTTTCTCCTCATCCTGCTGAAAGCAAATCAGTCCACAGCTCAAGACACACACACACACACACACACACACAAATAAGTGTACACTTACAAACACACTTACCCAAGATATCACACACATACACAGCAAAACACAGCCCTGCAGCTGTAACTCTATTCACTGTGAAAATATGAGGATACAATCTCCCTGTATTCTCCCATTCAAAGATTCGGTAACCAAGAGTGTACACATGTCCTAAGATAGTCAGAGAGAGTGCTTGTGGGTCACAAAAGACTGATGCGGCACTGTGAAAACTATTTTAGTCAAGATATTTTACTCCTCATGAGCGGCATAATCTAAATATGCAGAGAGAAGTGATTTTGCTGCTCAATGAATGAGCTGTTGTTTCACACCAGAATAAGGGTTGAGATTGAATCACCAATTTCTTCAGGCAAGTCTCTGATAACTATAAGCCAGCCTGGCAAAAAAAAAAAAAAAAAAAGAGCCGGAAAGGGAAGTACAGAAAGGAACACGTGCGCACACGCACACACACACACACACACACACACTTATTATCAAATTCCAGTATCAAAAAGCTACTAAATTGAGGCCCACCTGAGCTGCAGCCATGCTAAGCCTCTCAGCCAGTGGAGTGGCAGTAGACACATTCCTATTAGAGTCTAATGAAGCTATCTGTTCATGTCAGATAATAGCAGCTCAGCATCCAGGGCCATTGCTTCCAATTTACATTTCTCAACAAGCCAAGCCCACCACTCACAAATTGAGCCGAGCGGGGGAATTTGAGAGCAGAAAATTAGATGGCTCTCATATCGCAGGAGGAAAAAGCCCCCTCCAGCTGCACTTGGCTGGAAAAATCAGCACCCACACATGCACACAGGCACACACTCACAAATACACACATGAATACTCAGACTGTGTGCAGTTACAAAAAAAAAAAAAAAGCACAGAATCACACCAAAGTACAATCATCCAAGAAATAAGAGGAGTAAACACACAGTGAGATACATACATGAACTAAAATGATGCACACAGTTACGCATTCAAAAGGAAAAGCATTTACACACCCACGTATACTGGATGCATACACTCTGATGCTCACAAAAAACACGCACATATTCCAGCACATGCGCACTCAAGTGGGCACAAAATAAGCCCAACACAAACATTTGCGGTTAGTCTTTCTCACTCGCTCTCACTCTCTCTCTCTCACACACACACACATACACACAGTCAGTTAGCAAGCTAGCTTCAGCCAAGCAAATAGCCCCTGCCCCATCAGGGAGTGCCTCTAAACGGGAACTAGGAGTATTAATAGCAAACTGAGCCAGCCCGTCTGGGAAGCAGCGAAACATCACAGAGGTGGAAACAGGTGAATCAATATATAACACATAGCTAGGCTCCCCATCCCACACACATCAGCCGACCCCCACTAAACGGAAGTAGAAGACACACACACAACGCCGCAGGCAAACCAGACTGCCCTGCAAGTATTTATGATAAACTGATGGGATATTGTACCATCCAGTCAGTAAACCCAAAGAGCACCTTGGCAAATACAGCTGCCATGTGGCATTAATTCTCATTTTTACATTTTCTGGTGACCTAGTATCGCTTGGCATAGTATATGTTGAAATATTAACAGGAAACATTGGAGCAAAGATTCATGGGGTGCCTATTTTGATGTCTATATTCTCATAATTTAATGGCTAAGTTGACCATTACGACTGCCTGGTGCAAACTTTAAATCAACTGTCTCGTAATTTCTCCCTCAGTCTCTGGCACTCACTAACGCACCTCCAGTAAAACATGATGAAAGAAACTGGTTCCCAGCAGATGTACACGGAGACTTAATCCTCTGCCAGAGACACAATTAAAATGTTGGATGAGTGGAAGGAGAGGCTGTCAGTCAGAGATGCTGGCGTAGAATAGAACGGAACAGACACATGTGCATTCTCTTCTAATACCTCCCATCTAATCACGAGCACAGAGGATGGGGCTTTGTCTTTGCAGCCTGGCTCTGTGCATGTGAAGGTTGGCAGGCCGCAGTGCAGGCAAAGCAAGGCGACTTGTGTCTGTGTTAAAGGGTGAAGTGTTCACCTCCCATTATGAATTATTCAAGTGCAGAGTCGCTCTGTCTGATGTAGCTGCTGCTTGCCCAACCCCTCTGCCCCCATTCCTCTTTCTTTTTCTTTCTTTATTTCTTTCTTTCTTCCTTCCTTTCTTCTGTTCTTATACCTTATACTTATACCTCTTACATGCACACAGACTTTAACACTCATATAAGGGCATACAGAAAGACTGCATACATACTCTATAATCTCATATCTCCACACAAAAACCTACACGTACTAACACGGGAACACACGAAACCTTATCTTTATCAAAACTCTAGAGCCTAAACCACCTGCTGTTAAACTGAGGATGCCGCTTTCCATCTTCAGCTCAATGTTTGGTTAAGACATACACGCAAATATAGGCCTACAGTACACGTAGAGAAAGGCGGTTATATTTAAAGTAGGGGCATGTGTAAGCACTTTCCCAGCACCTCTGAAAGGTGCCATCGCTCACAAACGCCCATTCGTCCCAGCGGGACTGCTGCGCCAGGCTCCTCGGGCCAAGCCTCCCTACCGCCGGCTAAAAATACCAGAGGCCTCCCGACGCCCCGCAGAGAGGCCAACGTCACACCACGCACAGGGACACACTGCTGCACCACAGCTAACACCTTTGTTTGTGTGTTTGTTTATTTCTCTAAATTAAACGTAGGGGAGGGGACAAAAAACAAAGCTGAAACGAATCCGCGCCACTAGACGATATTCTCAGGGATTTTCTCACTATTTCCTTCAACTTTTTTTTTTTTCCAAAAGTTTTACACAGGATCATTGCGAAAGCCACACAGTAAATGCTATTATTAAAAAAATGTTGGTCGAGGCTCGGTGCCGAGATGGGCCAGAAGACTGAAAGAAATATAACTAGACATCTGGTCTCCTTATAAATGGGGAGGAAAATAATATAATAATAACATAAGTTTGCCATCGTCCCGTTAAAGTTGAGATTTGTTTTCCATTTGTTTTCGTCTTTACTTACAGAGTAATGGACGTATTTATCATATTATAGGTCTGCGATTAATGAGGCCTTTGTTTCATTTCCTAATTTACTGATCGCTTTGATATAAACTCCAGTAACCTGTTAACGGATTTACAAACGTTCAGTTTATGTCCATTGATTTTAAAGTTCACAGACACATTCCTGGTCAGCTCTCAGTGTTCCTGCATTATCTGCTGCGCGCTTGCAGGATAGATTTGATCAGCAGCAGCCTGCTCCTATAACTTGCTTTATTCTTCACTCATGTGAACGTTGACCAACCGAAAAGCACAAGTAAAACCACACGAATAATAATAATATTTTTAAAAGAATGAAAAGAGAAAAAAAGGGCGTCAGAGTTCGTGATTTATCAGGTTTCAGTGAGTATAAATATGATTATATATTTATATTTGTTAAAAAGAACACACAGACCCACTCCACTGGCAATGCCTAGTGACTTTTAAAAACCACTAAGTTAATCAGTTCCATATCTGGTACTTTCTGTAAGTCAAAGAACCACATGGGCAACTATAGGTGTACTCACAAGTTACAGTGTCCGTTTATTTACTTTGTTCCATCAGGAGAAGTGCACCTGTAGAACTGATCCGTGAGTTTGTGGTAACTTTATATTAGTTTTTTTTTTCTTCTTCCTCTTCTTCTTCTTAATTCCTCCTGCACTATTCTGTAGGTAACAATAAATATCACGACCTGTTCTTTTTCATCGTGACTTGGAAACTGCAGCCTAAACTCCACCACAACGCAGGAACGACGCATTCGCATCAACACTGTTAAGCATTTTTAACCGGGGGAGAGAATCGGCTCTCCACTAATTCAAAGTGCGATGTGTATGCTTCTCTTGTAGATCTATACTTTCGATGTAGTCTGTATAAATTTGAATCCTCGTATAGAAACGGAGCGGCTCGATACTGACACTCTCTGGTTGGTACATTTATGTGTTGGAAAGGTGAATTGTCTGATTGTTTATTTATTTATTTATTTATCTATCTATCTTATTGTACTTTTGCTGTTCCTACTAACTTGTAAACCGGTCGGATGATTTATCCCTCTCCCCCTCTCTCTCTCCTCTTTCCCCCTCTTTCTCTCTCTCTCTCTCTCTCTCTCTCACTCACACACATAAACTCGGTCGGTTTTCTCTCGCTGACACACTCTCAAACACGCACACACACTCTTACCAGGAGACTACTGTATATTTTGTTAGTGCAAAGTGTATTTTCCGTGGTCTTGCTTCTTTTTCAGTGCTGATCCTCTCTGTCCATCAGCCTTATTTCACAGTAAACTACTTAAATCTCGAGTATTACATAATAAAAAAAAAAAAAGTTTCTTAGGGCAAAGGCACCATGTGCAGTAGGCCTGGCTGACCTTGATCCAGTTGTTCATTATTCTGTTTTTCACGGAACTGAACCTTTTTTTTCACCCAATTTCCGACTCATGCCGTCATATCATAAATTAAACTTGATCTCGTGCACTGCATTAATAACTAGGCAGAGAGCAGCAGGACTACAGTCTCTTAACTGCCACAGGATGTGGGGCACAAAAAGACAAAACTGCAAACAAGTTCATATACATCAAACGAACCTTTGCGTTCAGAGCACAGGAACTGTGGATTTGGATTTAAGCTTTTCAGAGGAGCTTGAAAGTTTAGGAGGGAATAAACTTAAATCGGATTCAGTTTCACAAATGAAAAGAAACATAAAAAAAACAATGGTCTGGTTATTGGGCCTTTCAGTTACAGGAGTCCTCATCAATGTGGGTTATAATAAACTCAACGGAAACAACACAATCGATGCTTTCTTTCGGGCTCAGGCGTCTCTGTTAGGTCAGGACTGCTCTTTTTGATGCGGCCTATAGACCAAAAACTTTCCAGACTCATCCTACACTATCAGGACGAGTTAGTTACTCACTCACTTACTTTCTTACATTTCTCTACATGGACTGCAGAAGGACCAGGCACTTCTCTTGTCTGCACCCGAACATTTAATTACTGTAGAGCTGATTACGCCCACCAAAGGCTCGCTCAGATTCATTACAATTACTTTGTATGTGTTAAGGTTTAAATCACGCACGTCTTATTAATTCACTACCATTTGAGAATTAAGGGAACTTTCGGTGTATTCATAAAGGCTACTGCACAGGAAGTATTTTATTTATTCGTTAGAATATTGATCCCCACCCCCAAACCATGTCCTCTTGAACAGTGTGGCCCACTCAAACGTATTCTTCCCCTGTGAGCAGTTTTAACCTTCACCTTCAGCACGTCTTTCCTTCTCACTTTAACATCAGCTCGTTTTTATGGGACGTAAAAACAAAAAAACAAACAAACAAAAAAAAAGTAGGAATGTTTTAGAAAATGTAAAGAAAGTTAAGCAAATCTCCAAGTGTATGAGGAGAACGTTTCACTTGTTTCCAGCGCAGTTTCCCATGTGTGAAGAAGCGACTGTGCTGAGAGCAGAACAAGGCAGACACCGGTGCCTGCCTTATTCTGCCAGGCTTCGAAATAAAGAAGTGAGCGAAACTTGCACTGGAAATGAGTGAATTTAAGTCATCTGCACCGCCGCCCTTAAAACGAAACACCGCATTTAACATCCCTGTATCTATTATAAAACACAGTCTTTACATGACTTACAAGGTGGACAGCTTACAGTATCCCCCACAGCCGCACACAAGTGAACAGCTTTGATTTTTTTTTTTTTTCAGGTCAAAAAACAAAAAAAATGTATCCGCGTTTTCACACACTATGAAACTGTGCTCATCCTCTATTTATTGCCTTTAAATCGGTGCGACTCTGAATCTGTCTGGGGCGTCTACCCCAAACGGATTCCTGGATAAAACAGATCAACACGAACCTCTGGTGGAAACACAGACAGCGGAGTTGCTTTACATCTTTTCGCCCCGTAATAACTCCGCTTTGGAAGCTGCCTCACCATCGCTCAATTCATTCCAATTTAAACAACTAATCACCCCCCCACCTCCTCCTCCCCCGTTCGCGAGATTATCCGAAATTAGGCTACCTTGTCTGCCTGTTTTGAAGTTTAATTTCTAATTATTGCCTGATAGTGATCAGATCCCGGCTCTCACTGATCTCCGGTGTCACCTTCGTGCGCTTTGGATCATCTTGTCATTGTTTATGACTAAAATTTTGGACAGTAGCAAGTCAGCGGCGAGCGCACAGCACTGGCCCCGACGTGTGCCGTAGCGCACCATTCACACGCACATGAGCGCGCAGCAACACATACTGTAAACACACACATGTCCGCAGCCCGAGAGTTCCCTTACCTTCATTGGGGGGATAGATGACGGTAAACGCAGGGATAACGCAGGACAATAAAAGAGGTAAAATGAAAAGGAGTGATCGCGGATTGCAATCCATGGCGGCGGATCAGAGGTACATAACTCCATGAAGCCACTGACTGATCTGAGAGCGTCTTCTCAACACTCAGCTTTCTCCCTCTCTCTTGCTCCGTCTCCCTCCGGTTGGAGCAGTTTTCCGCTGGGTCCTACAGAGTCTGACAGACAGCACAACACAGCCCGCAAGTTCACCACAGGTCAGTTTAGATCCGGTACCACGGGCGTCTTCTTGACGTGAATGACAAACTCAGCTTATTCAGCATATTTTACAGCCCGAGGCGATCCAAAACTGTAATTTGAATCACTAAAATAGAGAGCAGAGGCTAAGAGAAATATTAGAAATCTATCTGGGAACAAAAGAGTAACACCATATGCTCCTGTGACCTACTACTGCAATAATTCAATCACATTTACCTATTACTTTTTCCACTTATTGCATTTCTCTTCTTTATTCTCACAGGAAGTCAGTTAAATAATAAAGGTATATGGTTAGGTTATTAAAAGGAAATATGTGACCTGCTGGTATAGCCTATCAGAGTATCATTAAGGCTTTATTTGGCCCAGTAAAAGTACAGCAGATGAATCCAGGACCTACAGGCCTTTATCCCAGCAAGTGAGTGTAAATCAAATGTACTTTTTAAAAAAACTTCTTTTGTTAAACTACACTGTTGAATAGCCAACAAGAACCTGATGTTTGAAACAAAACAGCCAAAAGCGGCCTGTGATTTTGGATCATACACGAGGAACGACTTGGTTTTATTTGGACTGTGGAACAACCAATATTGCCCACTTGCTTTAAATCTAAAAATTGGAACAGCCAGCAGGATCCTGTCATTTTTAATGCAGACTTTGGACTAGCCGGGAGGGACGTGTTTATAACCTTAATTTTGAGAAAATAGAACCCAGTTCTTTGTTTTACTTTACAGTGAGTTTTTGAAAGGCACACAGGAAAAAAAAATAATGTACGAAAACAACTGTCTTTTTCATATTAGTTGTTACAGCTTATTAAAACCATAGACTGAGGTTATACTTAACGTCTAATTTTTTATAGCTGCTTTACACATAATTTAAAATAAAGTACACGATACAATAAATATCCTACCTTTAACAAAACAAAACATACAGTTAGTTTTTTTTTTTTTTTGCTGTTTAATGATTGACAACCGCAGGACAAAGTTTTATTTATCAGTATGTGAATGGACATATGATGTGCTTGTGTTTGGGTCTACTGTGTGCATTTTTCTGTGAGGGCCATTAGGGGCCCCAGACACCACAATACATGATCCGCACTGAAAAGCTGGGGTGGGCAGCGTAGCGTCAGAGCCCTCGCTGAGACGCCAGCTGTTGTGGTGGGGGGTTGGAAGCTGGAGGCTGGGAAGGCATCTGACGTATGGGGAAAGTTAAACAACACAGCTACACACAGAGGCCAACAACACAGCTACACTTTGTAGGAACTGGTACAAAATTCAAATTACTTCAGAATGTAATTTATAATAAGTTCCAGCAGGAGGTCTTGCTCAGAGATAAGAGAAATGTAAGTTCTCTTGGATTAAAAAAAAAAGACATTTTTTTT
The DNA here is from genome assembly GCA_037833715.1 of Toxotes lorentzi. NCBI lineage: Eukaryota > Metazoa > Chordata > Actinopteri > Toxotidae > Toxotes > Toxotes lorentzi. Next base: position 15,197,926 of record JBBMJY010000007.1, on the reverse strand, counting down.
TTTTGGTGATAAAATTTTTCAGTATTCTGTGTTTTTCCTCATCTTTTAAAACCTGAGGGTGATGCCAAAAGTCAAAGTGGTGCCATGTTAAACAAATGCTTATGTAATGCTCTCACTGAATGAACTTGAACCTTTGTTTTTTTTTTCTTTTTAATAAAAACGATTACACAAACCATCATGACACAGTAGGAAACATTGCTAAATTTGTGGAAATGTGTCTAAGACTACACAAAGTACATACTACATTTTGAAAAAATGCGAATGCAGCATTGCTTTCACATGCTACTGCATTTTCAGGAGAAAGTCTTTTATTTTATCATTTGACATGCTCAGTATATTATGCCGCTGGCAGTGCATTCAGAAGTCCTTTAAAATTAACTGGGGCATTTTTTTTTTACAATGCATTTAATGTAGATATTTCAGAACAAATGACTTAACAGAGAACTCAGAGCAGCGTCTTACGAAGAGAGATGAGATTATGAGTTTCAGGTTGTCAATGGATACAGTGAAGAATGATACCAGGAGGTCTCTGGCCACATTATTAAGTGGCTGTGGCATGTGGATTTACAGCAGGCTTTAGATGTACCAGCCTTCATCATACATCATCTTCTACATCCCACTAATTCACTTATTTCACACTGAAATAGATTAATACCGAGGTCACACAGCTCACAGTCAGTTCAAAGGCTCATTATTGTGGACTCGCAGTTTATACATATTTGGATTTAGTTTCAACTTTCTGAGCAAATAACTGGATATATTTTCTCATACAGTACAAGATATACATGGGAAATAGACAGAATTATGCGTATACTGAATTTTGAACGGAAAACAGGCATTCAGGGTTTGTCTTTCATTTAATCTTAATTTGAATAATATTACACTTTACCTGCACTTTTACTACTAAGAAAACTAAATAATTACAAGTTGCAAATTGAATTTAAAATGAACCTTAATGTTCACAAATTAAAATATTTGCACCAATAAAGTAAAGAATAGTGAGGGTCAACAACAAAAAACAATGATTCTCGATAATACAGTATTGGTGAGCGTGGTGTGTAACGTGGCATATAAAGGAACTTCATACTGACAGCCAAACATGATCAGTAGTAACTGTTCATTTTGTTGTCTGAGAGACACTGTCACTGTGTTTTTAGTCAATAAACCTGCAAGTTAGTTCAAACTAATTGCTGAAAATCTGTTTCTGATTGTGGTGAATTGGAAAAATGTGACGGGTCCCTCCCGTCTATCCACTCCAACACCCCCCCACCCCCCTCTTCTCAATGAGCGCTTGTCCATTCTTGAACTCTAGCCAGTGGAACAATCCAGTATGAGATGGAGAAAAATATTGATTTAGAGCTGCAATTGTAAGTCATGATGTGTCCTGACATGGCTGTATAGCGCTCCAAACTCACAGAACAGATGTTGTTTAGGAGCCGCTTTGAAGCTGTCAAGGCCTGGCCTTCTTACACAGTAACACACAAACAAACAAACAGATAGGCTGACTGTGTTTACTGCTTGCTGTCAGTACCCTCTTCCTCCCTGCGGTTCTGAGACGGCACATTCCTCCATACTAGCAGCGTACAGGAGGAGGAGAAGCCAGCGGGCTTCTGGCATGTAACACTATCCCTCCACACCAAACATCATACCAGGGACGCTTTCTTACCATTGCCAGCACCACTACTCTTCACCCTTTTCCCTTGTCCTTCTTTTATTTTCTTTCCGCACTACAGGGGATTCTAAAACTAAAAAAAGAAAACTGAAACGGCCTGGTTACTGTTCTCATTAAGGCACAATTATAGAGCTTTTTTTTTTTTTTTTTAATTTGCATTACACTTGTGTTTATCAAATATAATTGATATTGATGTTGATTTTATTTAGGAAAAATAATTAGAATTCTGATAATACTAATATTTGTCAGACAGCAACATTTGTTCCATTTGTCCCAAGAAACTGAATGAACATCTAGTATTTATTTGGGTCTACTGAAAGCACCACACTGCCACACACAATAAATTCAGTACAATTTAGCAGAGACGGTACTAGTTATCGCCCTTCAGGAATTCAGTGTTATTGTCATACAGACTGAAAAGTTGTTGCCTCTGATTACAAACACCTCTGAGTTAAAATCATGCAGAGGAACTAATTTTGAAATGGACGTTAATATCAGCATCACAAGAAGTGTTTCAATCTTATTTTAAGAAGAATGGGTCTAGTTGAGTGTGTCTGTTTACACAAAGAAATCAAGCGCTCCCTCCATATTTGCACCAATGATTAATTGGGTTATGGTTTCCAACTCACCCTCAGAGAGTGGGAAGCTGCTCTGATAGGACTGACCGAACAGGGTCATGTGAGACGGAGCTGGGCCTCCTTCCCACTACAAACAACTCTCTCTCTTTCCACATTCAGCCACAATCATGTCCCATCATACAGCTTCTGCAGTGGGAAGAGGCTGGAAGGGAGGCGAGTACAAAGCATGGAGCGGAGTAGATTTCTGGTTTTATTATAAAAGATTCCTACTATTGAAAGAATGGACTGCACCTCTCTATTTAAATTATTTTACTCAACAAAATCGGGATTTTAAAAAAATAGCTGCACTGAACAATAAGTCCTTTATGTAATTGTTAGTTTCCTATGATTTGGATTGTGGTCTAAAATGGTTTTTTTAGGACTTTGGTCAAATCTATGGTCACACACGTGTGTGTGTGAGTGACAGCAGTGTAAGCAGATGGTTGTGCTGTTCCCTGAGAAAATCAACAACATGGCAGAACAAAACCCAGTGCTAGAAAGACTACTAAAATCCATAACCTACTTAAATAAAAGTAATAGTACTATGATAAAAAAAAAAAAAAAACAGCATCATTGTTTTCAGAATAAAAGTACTTTTTTGGAATGGTTTATGCTTTTATTGTCGTAATGTTTTTGGGTTGCACATTATTAAGATCACTCATGAGTTAAACAGCGCAGAGGACACACTGCAGTGTTTTTTTTTTTTTTTTTAACGGTGGAAGAAGTTGAAATTCTTATGGTACTCCTTTCTTCGTCTGTTCAGCCACGGTGGACATTGTTGCTCATGCATACCAACCAGTTGAAACTAGTTAACCAGCAAAATGCCAGACACGTAACTTCCCACATCCCTGAGAATCTTTTCCTGGGAAAGACTGACCAGAAGAACAAAGCCCCCATTAACTAGTTAGAGGTTACACTGCTACTTATTTACATTACATGCACACGGTTAGTGATGGGGAACAGAATAAGAGACATTTTATTGTATGTGGATGTTGCTGATTATCGTTCTAAAGAAAATTTACAACTCTGTCCTACCTTTTTAGCCCCTAAAGCATCAAGCTGGGGAAAGTCCTGAAACAAAACAGTCTGACATGAGGGTTTATTTACTGGAGGACAACTAAACAAGGCTAAACCGTAAGAGCTGGTAATTAGAGAGGGAGGAAACAACATTTGGTCTCCTTGATGGCTGGCATTGAGGTTTTGTCACAAGGAGACACACAGAAATGCAAGCAAGCAGACAGAAACTCACTCACTCACTCCTTCACCTCTCTTCTCTCCCTGTAGCACTGAAATCAGCAGCAGTTTTGTATCTTTGAATGTGAGAGATGAATCATTTTAATGGTGAAAAACAATAGTTGGAAGCAGAATACTTGATCACTAATTTGACTGTAATAACAAACTCATTTCATAGTGTTGCAACATAAGAGTCACAGCCAAGTACTGCCTGAGGTAATTAGCCAAAGCGAATGAATGTATTGTGTTTTCTGGGAAGGGATTCTGCCCTAATACAGGAAGGCGTCCGTCATAGAATCAGTTTCCATCAGTCTTTGAAGGACAGTGTCTTAACCCCCATCTCAGTGCCTCTGCTGTTCATTCTGCCAGTATTGTCTTGGATTCTATTCCTCCTCCATCTGCTATAGGATTAGATTCGTGCACATGCATGCACACAAACACACGCACTAACTCAGTTTTTAAAGACTCTATGCCAAATAATACCTTGGCAGAAATGCACTTGACTTCCAAAACAAGTGCAGTTTATGCATTTTTATCTTATGAGAATAGGGTGACATGTGGCATGTCAACTAGGTAGTTAAGTAAAGTGACATATAAATAATCTTTTTTTAAAATCACATTTATTCATTTAAAGTGCATTCATTGTGTACTTTAAGCGTATTGTTTGGTCTCAAACTTGTATTATTAAGAAATAAAGGACAATGTCCATAATAATAGCTCTGTGAGAACATGAATTTCAACATATCAATCAAATGACATAAAGTGGATATCAGTCACTGTAATAATGTGTGTGCTTTCTAATGGTTTCACTCTGACAGCAGCAGTCTTCATTGGGAAGACAGTCAGGTCTGTTGCTGCGCTGTTGCAGAGACATTTAACTAAAATATTCAGGAGAAAAGCACCTTAATTATACAGATGACGGAGTACAGGCCCTGAAGTCGTGTGTGTTTGTGTGTGTGTGTGTGAGAGAGTGTGACAGTATCACACAGCTTCCATAATAGCATCTAATTGGCCGATGGCTCTGCAGATCTTTCACTCTCATTGGTCACATCTGTGTTGTCTAGACTGTTGTCATGTACGGATATATACACATACATACATGACATACATCTGCAGCACACACAGACAAGAGTGCATAGGCGCCATTCACATCCACACAAAGCATGGTGAACTGTGACAGACTTTTGTGTTTATTCCTGGTGCTGAAAGGAAGGAAGAGGGGAAGAGGAGACAAAATGGAAGACACTGTGGAATCAGGAAGCACACAAGCGCACACACTTGTTGCCTGCTCCCTGCCAAAGCTACTAAATGAGGTGTTCCTTTTTCATTAATCATGGCTGTAGTTAAGATTATCTGAGCGACAGTCAAGGAGTTGGGCAGAAAAAAAGGCAGCTGGAGCACTGGGTGACACTGAACGGCCTTGTGTGCGTTCTCATTATGTTACATTAATATGATTATTTCAGCACCTACTCATTAAATTACACTTCCTCGGCCTGCACAGAGCATTTTCATTAAGGGTGTATGGCTGATTTATTTGTGAAGAAGAAAATGCATGGGGCTTTGACACAGAAGTACGAAGCTACAGACCAACATGAGGATTAATGTGCTCTGCAGATAGATGACGTAAAACATGTGTTGCTTTGAGATTGACCAGTTTAAGCTAAAGCTAAAACAGAACAGGATGTAATACAAACATCTTAATAGTAATGTCTTTGTCTACCATTGTAAACCACCCTTGTGTGGATTTCTGTGTTTCTGTCATCTGCTTCTAGTCTCGCCTGTGGAGCTCAACAGTTTGGCAAGCTTGGTGAAAACCAAGGCTTTGGGTGTGGCACACATCTACAAACTTAATCCCAACTGCGTGTGTGAGACCTTCTGTTGAAACATCAGAGTGTGCTGGCTAAATCCTCACTGGAATGTCATTTTGCTTGTAGCGACACTCTTTAAGTGTTCTGTGATGTATAATATGCAGATTACAAGCCCACTGGAAACATAGCTACTCTAGACGTTTCTTACAATATAGCTATTCATTAGTCAAACATCACAAGACAAACCTTTCAACCACAAGGCATTTTAACTACTGTTAACCATTAAGGAGTGTCAAGAAATGCTTTCCTTGATGTGTAATGTGTTTAAAAGAGACCTGATTAGAAGCACAGATAAACTTTTCTCATAACAGCTGCAACATGGGTTGATTTGATTTCATCTTTAACTATACCACTGGCCAAAATATTAAACATATACGTTTTTACAGTACATATTGGGTGCTGCCTGGAGTGCAGTAATAAACAAGTATTTACAAGGAGCTTATGGAGCATTAAAAAGCTTTATAGAAACTGTTGGAAAAGCTCACTAGACTTTGGTCATGGATAAGAAAACCAAACTCTCCAAAAAAACAAAAAAACAAAACAAAAAACTAACTTACAAGCATTTTACAGGAAAGTGATGCGAGCTGATGATGTGAGCAAGTGAACAATTATGTGTGCTTCTCGGACTGAAAACGATTATGTTAGCTCAGTTGAAAATAATCACATCGACTCATAATAAGAGGTTGTCACAATAGTGATTATATCTTACTGATGGCAATGTTCAAATTGCATGCTCGACAAATAAACGTGCACACGAGAACAAAAACCAGCATCTATGAAAATAAGACAATGTGTCAACTTTTTATTACCCACAGAGAATCTGCTGGGTGTGTTCGTGCATTTCCAGTGACATAGACTGTTACAATAACAACCTCGTACCTGTCCAGTTCCATCTGAGTCTGTCAAACATGTTTTACAGCAAGTTCTATCTGAGCTGGAGCTCTTGAAGGCAGCACTCATCAACTTCACTTTTCCAGTCTGGGAATTCAAACCGGTTTGGTTGCAAGATGATGATATGATGATGATAATGATGATGAGTGGATAGTGGATAAAAAACTAGAATTAATTTTTATAAAAGCAGACATGCTGTGTTCCACATTGCAGTTTATTAATTAATGAAACCAACAGTACTGGTCAAAATGATACGATGACTCTATCGTTGCTCATCATAACCACTGCTGTTCCCGTAAAAAACCAAGCGGCACTTCATCATGGATCAGGTATGTTGGCCTCCATTATCCCATTATTTGTCAGCGCAGTCTAAGTATGTATATCCTCTGGTACACATGGTTACCATCAGCACAACTCCGACCACAAAACCACAGTGTTAGTCTAATCTCTAAATACCGTGTGTAATGGACCCGTGTCATTATGTTGCTTAGCTTTATGACACACACATAGTCCTCAAAACGGCACAGTGATGAGTGTGTGTTTGTACCACATCCAACCGAAACACTGTAATACTTAACGGCAAAACCCTCATCAGTCGTCAGAGTGGCTGTCTTTCATGTGAAGAGTGTCTGATGCTCTTCCTGCCTTGTTTCAGACACTTTAAATGCATTCTGGAGAGGGCTTAACATGCTTTTACCGACAAGCAGGCACAGGGCCTGGAACGGTGCAAGCCTTGGCTCTTTTGTGTCCGGCTTTTATCTGTGATGGTTGATGGGGTGGGGTTATGGAGTGGCTAAAAAGTAGAGACATTTTGGTTAAACTTATATTATCCTCTGTCTGTCTTTAACTGTCACCATCTCGCTCTCTCTCTGTGTCTCTCCAACTTCCTTCCTCTGCAACCAAGACTCATCCTGAGAACAGAAAGATCACCTCCATTTGTCTTCATTAGCATATTCGCTAACAGACTCTTTGCCGGAGCCCGTGGGAAACTGCTGTAATTGCTAAGATAGCTGTAGACTAAACCACTGAAGGAATCTATAGAGCAGTGTGTACGCGTGTTGCAGTAATGGGGGGATTTCAGAGATGAACTTCACCTTGACTCTTCTTGCCTCTTGCTCCTCTCCTCTGTCTTATATCTGTGTGTGTGTGTGTGTGTGTGTGTGTGTGTGTGTGTGTGTGTGTGTGTGCGTGTGTGTGAGTTCAGAAAGCATGAAGGAAACAACAGCCCCCAAAAAAATTACTCTGAACAAGCAGCTGTTTCTGAATCTCGTCATAGGAATTTATCAACAGCACCAGCCTCCTATGGTGCCACAAACATTTCCATGAAAAGAATCATCACACAAGTTTCCCATCCTGACTTGTGAGCGCTATCTGTTTATGAAGGGTATTTTTGAGTTTTCAGTTCATTCAGATGAATGCAGAAATGAATTATTCTTGCATATCCGAACAACTAGGGAGGAGAGGTTGTTTGATCCATTCTAATATATGGATGATTGCGCTCCACTGTGATTCAAATTATGAAGCACTCATCCTCAAAAACACCCTATACAGTCCAACTGGCAGCTGAAATGTTCCTAATTGCAAGGCGCAAACAAACATAAAAATTACAGCAACTGTGCCCAATTAGGGGGTATTTTTGCACTGCTTTCTGTGATTCTATGGCTGATTAGCTGCCTGTTCAGGTAACAGTTAGCACTGAGTACATCAGAAGTTCAGAGAGTTCAGGTCAGAAGTGTGGCTCCAAATTTTGCTGGCGAATTTATAAGAATTTGCAAGCGCTGTATCAATATAGACATGTAGGCTTGGAGAGATGATCATATAAATTCAATAGTTAACTGAAAGTTGAAGGTTGCCCTTACTATCTGCACCAGAGTGCTGTCTTCGTGCAGTTAATAGCATTCTTTCTCTTGTCTAGTTCTCTCACTATTGTTTAAAGAGGAACAGGGATGGGAAACCCACAATGGGAGATGACTCTGAACCTTGCTTGCATATAGTATACATAGTTTGCATTAGTCAACACACAGCAATGAATGCTCCTGTAATCCCATTGTATCATTGTTGACATAGAGGGCAACAGCTGAGAATGTCAAACAGAAACAAAACATAAAAACACACACAACGCTTATAATTACTATGCATATGGAAGCGCACAATATACCAATTTGGCCTGGGGGTGCATGGCTTGCGTGTACAATCCAACCAACATGCACAAGCGTGCTTATTAGACAGTCTAAAGCATTGTGACACAGGCCCAGTGGCACAATTTCACTGACACACACACACTCTGTACTGTTACAGCAGACAGCAGTACTCTGAAACCTCATGTTGCCCAGTCAAGTGAAACACTTTGAGAGACCCAGTATGATTCATAACTTGGAAAAAAACAAATTTATTTTAAGTCCTGCTGTCACCAATTGAGGCTGGCCTTGAGCCAAACATGCTCATTCTTTTCACAATCTGTACAACAATGCACATAACTATTGTTCCCTTTTCTCAAGTGATTATCTCAGGTCAGTGGAGTGTCTAACCAAGGGTGGCATTCACAGATAAAGACACTTACAGTTTATTTCATTTCAGCTGATCTGTCACAGCATGAAAGAGATGCTGTGTTGCAAAGTTGCCAGCTCTTAGCATGAGATAAACTTTTCATTCATTTCCCCCTGGACATAGACAAAACAAGCATCAGGTACTTTCTTTCATGGTACTGTCATTTCTGAGACACGTTCACCAAGGCATGTTTACAGATATTTTTATGACGTAAATGTCTTCATCTTGAGAAAAAGGTTTCAGATTTACCTCCAAAACACCAAATTAGGCCTAGCTAAGCAGTCATAGCTTTATTTAAAGGATTTTAATGTGAAATAATAATACAATTAAATGATGAGAAAAAGCCTTGAACACTATGAGTAGACAATACCAGTTGGGTTTCACATATATGAAAAAATAAAATGAAATTCAACTAATGTGAAGAGATTTAAAGAATAAAAACATATTAAATTATTAAAATGATAAAACATTGTTTGTCTGACTGCTGTGAGGGATGGAGGCTATGGTGGACTCATCAACCCACTTTTTAAAATCCACTATACACAATCGGACCCTTGTACCAGCTGTTTTATTCATTTCTGTTCATTATGTATATATATATATGTGTGTGTGTGTGTGTGTGTGTGTGTGTGTGTGTGTGTGTGTGTGCGCGTGTGTGTGTGTGTGTTATATATATTTTTTTTAATACCATCAATTCAAACCTTGTAAATATCTTTAAAACTTAGAATCTTGATCTTGATGGAATTACTCCTTGAACATATGTCAGATCGGGCTGCACCAGCTATTATAAGTCCATCATTAATGGGTGTACATGCTTAGAAACAACTAATCTGTAGCCTATGTGAGAACTGCTTTTTGTGGCGCAACCTTTTTTTTTTACTTTTTTGGAATGTATAAATATCCAATCAATCATTGAGCCAAATAGTTGACATTTGAATTTAAGGACAGCTGGAGCAACTGGTGGCATGGCACTTCTGCTAGTTGGCAGTGAAAGAGGTAAAGTGAATGAACTGGAGAAATAGATGAGAAAAGGTGAGAGGCTGGTGGAATTTGGTAGTCAGTTTGGCTTGGTCTCTACACAGGATTGATTGGATGTGATTAGAGGTGCCATGCTGTCTGCCAGGGCAGACCTGCACCACTTAGATTCTACTCACTTTGCCAACCCACCCAGGCTTACACTTCCACTGTCCTCCCATCTGTCCGCTCCTCCTCTTCATCCATCTATCCATCCATAGCAGAGTGAATGCCAGGGGCAGAACCACATGGGCGATTCCAGAGAGAACAGCACCGTAATTGCACTGACTGAGAAAAGTTCTCAATTGGCCTGTCTGCTTAAGTGAAGAAGGGCAATACCATCCTCCTTTTTCCACACATGATCTCTCCTGTCTTCCCTTCCATCCCTCCCTTGCTGATGTCTATACTTCAGAGCCAAGGCCATTCGAGGCCCTGCCAGGTCGAAGAACTCAACCACATGTCAGACATCGCGCTCTGACACACTATCCCTCCCTTTCTTCTTTCTCTGCCAAACCCCCACTTCATCCTTCCACAAGTCTTTTGTGGAAAGTTGACTTTTTTTTTTGCTGTGCCAGAAGCTGCATCCTAACACTCCTCCATCCCTCTCAATCATACCAAACAGAGATAGCAGAAGTCTTCAAGATGGATTATTTTACTTCTTACTAAAGCAATAAATCATATTTTGGACCATCCGGGCAGGGCGTTATGGTTCTTTCCTGTGTAGTAAGTAACAGCAATCAGAACAGTCTTGACAGCTGGGATGCCTGTTCAAGGATTCAGAGGATACTGAGTTGCTATGCAATCCTCAGTTGGCCTCAGACAAATACTGAGTCAGTCAGACAAATTAAACATGCAGTTCTGTGCACAAACATAACGGCATATGTAAGTTTGATCAATAGGGGTCTTCTTCAAGGCTGGTACTGATGTCATTATAGTTACATTGGAGTAGGAATCCATGTAAAACTGCATTTGAAACTCAAGATATTTCTCTATATCACTACAACTTGTAATAATGGCGATAATAATACGTTTTATGTACACACATGGAATTTGTTTTTAAATCAGCTCAGGTTGAGCAAGTCAGACAACCACTGTAATATCTACCAACTGTAATCTCACAGGTACACAGCAGTGTACTGGGATTATTTTTTATTAAACGCTAAATGTACCCTGATGTATTGACAAACTGATATGCTAGAGAAAACACATGAACAGGGGGACCAAAAGTTAGAAAGCTTTCCACAAGATACATCTAGACTCCCGCCTTCACACCTTTGTTTCTCCCTGTTTCTCCCTGATCACCTATAGATTTATAGCAGACTAGCTGCGAGGCTAACAAACCAAGCTTGCACACACACTCACACACAAAAAATACAACCAGCTGGGAGAAAGCAGAGATCCAGTCCAAGGAAGACAGTGATTGATGTTTAAACACAGAGGAACAAATGAAACCAATCAAAACTAATCAGGAACGGCAGCTCAATACAACGGAGGTTGGGCAAGCATAAGGAATGTGTCTGCAGGTTGACAAGGATGCAGCTACATCCTCTGATTACAATAGCGCTCTGCCATTCTGTGTACAATTTGTTTCACTGTTAATCTCGGTCCAGTGTACAAATGTTTACCTTGAGTAGCCTACGATGAACAATGACTTTCATGGGAAATAGAACAATGTTTTACTGACACTGAAAACCTTCCCTGGAAACATTCAGATGCTGTTTTGGTTGGAGCTAGTGCAGAAGCATCCAGACTGATCTGCATTTTAACCACATAGTGCAAAGCACACCAAGCCTGACTGGCCGTTTTCAAAGATAATATCATCATTAGAGTATCACATTTATGCACTTCGTTTCTGGTCAAAATTAAATTTAATAAATGGCTTCAGCATTAAATGTTGTATTCTAGTGTAGCAATACCTCAGAGGAAGTAATTAAGGGATTATGGGATAGCGGTGGAGCGGAAGCACTGTTAAGGGAGTTAAAGCTTTTATAAAAAGGTTTTCTGTTATACCATAAAGTATGTGTAATTCAGTATAAGGTTTATCTCACAAGTCTTCTTTAAAGTGGTTATAATCGATATTCTTATAATATGAAAAGTCAAAGGTAGTGACAAGTGTACAGAGAATTATAATAACCCGAATCTGCAGCTCTCCTTGGCTTTATGGAGCTTTTCAATGAGTTTCAGCTCATTACCTGTCCGGCCCACAACTTCACTGTTTTGGTTCATTCTCACTCCTCTCATAGTGTTGTTTCTCAGAGAAAAAGCTCTTAAATCCCACTGTGCACCACCTGCTCAGCACCAAACAGCAGATAGACAAAGCTGGCTACTAGCTGGTGAACATAGTGGGGCATTTAGCAGCTAAAGAGCCAGAGATTTCCTTCAGGAGTTGGACTTGCATTCATCCGGTGGCCACACACATGACTGCAAATGAATTCTAATGTTGCTGCATAAGGGCTGAAAGTGTATATTAACAGTTGTTTGCTGACAGATTCACTATTTCTATTTTAAAGGTGATAATATGCAAATGCTGTGTTTATAACATGTTTCTGTTGCCCCCATGTGGCCCAAAAATATAGAATTATAAAAATAAAATAAAAACAGGTTTAAAGTAATACTTGTGGACATAAAACAGTATGAGTAAATTATATACTGTATGTATACTGTAGTTTTATGATGATGATGATGATGATTATTATTATTATTATTATTATTATGCAGTTATTAAAAGAAATAAGAAAAATAATGAATACCATTTCTAATTGCAGAAACATATTAATGGACTAAGAATGAAGCATTACACATTAAATGATCCTGCGAGTACAAAGAAGAGATCAGCAGAACTATTTTGACATATAATTTGTGCGATTCCAACCAAAGAGGGTTTATATAATTTATATAACTATGATTAAATATAATCATAGTGTGAAGATAAAGTGTAGACCGCGGTTGTTTTGGCAGAGAATGTAAAACCTTTTTACAGGAGACTGCAAAAGCGGCCCTTCCAGAAAACAGGCCTGACTTTGTTGTATTGAGCTGTTGGTTATAAGAGTACAGTTTCTGACAATATAAAACTAAGGAAAGAGGATCTAGTAAGGAAAAGTTACTCTAGCAGCATTTCTCTCTTAAAAAAAAAAAAAGACTCACGTGGGAATCAATTTTTCCATCTATAGGTGAGTCTCTGAAAAAAACAAAAACAAAAACAAAACATGGGCAACACAGAGCTCTGTTTGATTGTCAGATTGTTTTTCACTGCTTTACTTCTGCTGGAACTGCTGAGGGAGAAAACTGTATTCTGGCCTTAAAGCACATAAGTTTAGGATGTCAGAAATAAAACAGGGTCTGAACCTATTGATAATTTAAAATTAATTGCAACAATATAGTAATTAAGTCTTACCAGAAGTACAGTTTATATGGGCGTATACTTTCCTGTGGAAATCCCAGTTACACTGCGGTTTGTGGTATCCTGTGGAGCTGGAAGCGTTGCTAAGGCATATTTTAAGCAGGAACAATGAATTGCAGCAGTATTAATGACTTTCTCTTATCTGAAGGTTATTCATTAAGCATTTTCATTGTTAGTAGGCTCCAAACATGTTGACGACAGATGTCCTCTGTCTCAGCCAGTTACTGGCATCACAAACGGCTGGTAATAAAATATAGTCACAGTAACTGTACAATTAACCAAATCTCTGCGGTGAACTTTCTCTCTCTCTCTCTCTGAGACACACACACACACACACATTAACACATCATGGTGGTAGAGCTACTCACTCTCTATAAAGTAACAATGTTTACTCAAGCAACCGCACAAAGGAAATTAATTTAAATTCCTCTGTGTGTTTGGCTGTCTCTCTCACACACACACACACCCATAATGCACATATTCAAAAACATAAATCACTTCAAAGGATATATCAACAGATTTTGTCAAAGAGCTTTCTTTCCTAAAATTCAACAGCAAAGAATCTCGAAGGGGACACATGAAAATAAGATTTAGGAAGACAACCACATCTCACTGTCAGCAGGCTGAAATGAGCAGTGGACCATAGACGGACTCACCTGGTTGAGCCGCTGCCAGAGAATTAAATTAACTTTTTAGCATTTTCAGTAGGATGTGTGTTACTGACGTATATATTATATCACATATTACTGTAATACAGTACAATGAACAGTACAGTCTGCTCACTTAAAGCTTAAAAATAAAAAAAAAAAGTGATAACAAGGTGGTGAAAAAAGTTGTGAGTGGCTTTGCTTCCCTGTCACATGATGGTACAAATCGCCTCACCTGATAACCGTCTTTGGCCATGTTTCAGCCAGCAATAGCATTGTCTCAGTGAAATGCAAGGACTGCTTTGGTGTATGCATTTTGCTGCAAACCTTGTAGCGTGATGCTACAACTTACCAAGCCAAAAATGACACCCACTAGGATGCGGAATCTCCCATAAAGAATTAAATGTTATGTGGGGTCAATCTGATTGATGAGTTTAATATTGAACAGAGAATGAGATGTGGTGTCTGTGGTCACATGGAGTAAAATAGATGCATGTCCCTTTTTATTTTGTTTTATTTTTATTTTTTTTATGAAATCATATCAATTATCCTGCTTTCTAGCTGTAAATAGAAGGACAGAGACCATCTTTTTGAAGTATAGGCCTGAAGAATGCCATAGCTTGCTGATCTACAGAAGTTCACCAGTCTGACTTTCACTGGCGAGGCTGTGACCCATGATGTTATAAATGGTGTCAGAAACTTTCTCAGCCTGCCTCGAGTAAAAATCTCAAAAACAGGGCAAAGCATTTTTTAAATAATCTCTATTTATATAACATTAAATCCCAACCAAAAAAAATGTTACATGAAATATAATGAATGGTGGAGCTACGCTCTTTACTTTTAAAGGCACAGTCCAGCTAGAGTCACTGAGGCCACGTGCCATCAGTGAACCAACTTGGAAAGGAGTACATCCTGTTTTCCAGACAATCATAGTATTGAGTTGTTCCCCCCAACTGGCCTTTCCTCTGCTGCAGCTTGCTTGAGTCATTACACACTGTGAGGACGATGATGTCTCCCCTGGAGGTGGCAAAGAGGTAAATTGGAACTGAAGTGAGGGGTTCTGTGTCCACTGTGCAGAGCAGGGCCCGGACGAACCCTGGGGTCTTCAGGCCCCTCGTTAGCAGACTGGCCTACATGTTTTCTTTTGCTGGCAAACTGCAGGAGGTCAATTGCTGCTAAATTACCAGCTTTGGCTGGGAAAACAGCGTGCAGATAATTAGTTCACTCTGCCTGTCCACACGATTAAATTTTCTGAAAAACAGTCTAAGAGATGATTCAGGGCTTCAGTGCTGCAATTAGACCAACATTAGTCCAGCATTTGAGCCTGTATGGGTGTCTGTGTTGGAAACACATGTGGGAAGCAGAGAAAAATGCTGATGACTGTTTGCAGACCGATGCAGACGAAACAAATCCTGTGACTTGCGCAACAGTAAAGCACTGAATATTAAATTTTAGCTACTTGAGCTAAATTTCCTTCAGCTTCTGCTGTCACTAAAGATATGTTTTACGATAAACAGATACTGTTGAAATCGGTTTAATTTAGACATAAGATTTCTCCAGTTTCATGCACATATCAAAAATGGTCGCTCAAAAGTGGCAAAACTAAACACCATTCAGTGCAGCTGGTGAAAAAGCACTGATTGAGCATGACTAAGTAATTCTTGTTTTGAATAACGGTCTCCAAAAGCGATACCTCATCCATTTCCCAGACACAGGAATCATTTTAGGACTCTCAGGTTTAAGATTAAACTTGATGTATGACAAACAGGTACAGCCGCACAGTGAGATAGAGGTATGGAGGAAAAGAAAATTTTCTCATAATAATAACTACCATGAGAGTTTTATCAACATGGTACACTCCACTCATTTGTCACTTACAAGCAAAGCTGCTCAGAAATTATACACAAATTGAAATAACTTAAAATAGAATAGTGGGTTTTTATCAAAAGAGTAAAGGTAGAGACTCTTTACTAAGCAAGACAAAATATTTTGGGAGGGGAAAAAAATGTCAGTGTCACTCCACATCAGGAACAGTCCACGGTAGAAAACTGAAGGATGAAAAAGAACGGCCCCACCACTGATCTCACAGTAGATAAATGTTGCTGAACGACTGTAACCGATGAACAAATACATGGGACACAATCAAACTGAGTAAGATGCTGTGAATCTGTTACAGTCACTGTGATTTCCATTTTCGAAAATCACCTGATTGTCAAGAGTCACAGAGGCTGGAGTTCATCCCAGCATGCACCCTGTGAAAGCTATTGAAACAGAGGACAGGTCTCCAGTCAAACACTTTCCAATCATGTGTTTGAGTATTTAATGACACACTGGAAGTTTATGAGCTAACTTTCTAATTGCACTGCCCAATTAGCCACTGGGTGGAGAAATCATTCTCAGCTTTCCACTGTGTAATGATATTACTATATTAGGCACTTTGTGATGTGTGTGAACACACAGTAATTATTGTCTGCACAATTTGTCAAAGTGCCCATTTTTTTACTGGAGACATGGAGTAATGATTTGCAAAATCGTAACTTTAGGCTTCCATTCTGTCCGACTAGGGTCCGTCTGTCCGAGTTTTAGGTCATGAGGCCCACAGTGAGTCCTCCAGCCCAGGGAGGATCAACCTTGAGGAATTCTGAGGCAATAAGATCTTGGCCTACTTCTGCAATTATATCAGTGAACATCATCCTGAACTCAATGGAACCTGCAGAGAGAAGCAAAAGTTACGCAATTTGAACATGAAATGAAAAGAGATAAACATTATAAGTATACGTTCTAGGTGTTAATTGATTTGCTTTGCACTATAGATGTGCTGACACCACTTTAAAGAAATGAATACAGGCTTGGGATCTTGTGAAAATCTCCTTGTGAATGGGATGGCTCAAAATTAATTAAAAAAGTGACTGAGAACATTGGAGTGAGGCTCACCACCCTGATAAAATGGGAGACTGCATGTTCACTGTAATTCAGTAAGAAAATACACGTTGGTGATAGTAGGTTGGTGATAGATCGATAGTTTGTCTTTTTTTTTTTTTGAAAACACAAACTTAATCAAATTAAATTAGCTTTAGCTTTCTACAACTCTTTCATTTACTCCCCCATTCTCTCCACTTATCATAATTACCCCCTTTCATTTCACCCACCTTTTTTTCTTTGTGTTGCTTTACATTTCAAATCTCGTATGTGGGTGTGTGTGTGTCTGTCTGTCTCGACTGTCTGGCAGACATTTATCTCACTGTTCAGTACATAAATTATGTATCATATCAGCCGTCTGTAGCAGTTCAAACCAAAGAGAAATCTGAAGAACATATTCTGCAAGTAAGTAAAACTGTTTCCTTTTACTAAAAGCATTTGTATCACATTTACAGGTTTAAGCACAAACATTGCACCTAAAATTTAAAATAAACAACTTAAAATAATCTGTTTACAATTCTGTTGGCCATTTTCAAATCTGCTGAGTCTTTCATGAGGTCTTTGTGTTAAAAACCAAAAACAGATGTTGACATTTGAAATGGAATAGATAATGGAATAACGGCCAGGTGGAAGCAACACTGACAAGCACTCTAAGCAACCCTGTTATCTCCAGTTATCTGTAGTATATAATCCATGGGGTAAATAGAAAGTAATATTTGGGGCTGTGGACACAAGGATTTCCTCTTGCATGTGTGGAGACAGAGATGCAAACATGGTTATCTGCTGCACATGCACCTAGCCGCAGGAAAACCACTCAGCTTTTAATACTGGACTGACCATTACCCATGCTGCACACACAGGCCAGCAGACAGCACAAACACACCAGCACACACATGCACATACAAAATGTTTCCATGCACGCTCTCAATGTGCAAACACGTTGAATGGGGAGACTCATGCATGTATGCAGGACAGGCGCAAAGGCACATAACACATAACATATATATTGTCATCCTATTATCTGACCCTCTCTAGCTATCTCCATCATGCAGGCCCCCTCTGACCCGAGGGGTCAAAGCAGGGTGTGTGTCCTCCCCCACAATGACCTTTGTTAAGGTTAGCAGGGGGAGAGCTCCAGGGAGGACAGAGCCACACACACACACACACACACACACACACACACACACACACACACACACACACACACTACACTCTGAAATAAAAAGGCTGCATATGAACAATCAGGTTAACCCTAGTTGTAAATAAGTAAGTAATTATAATCATAATAATGATTAAAAAAAAGTAATTTTCTGTACCTGTATTTCTATATATACAGCACAGTGCAGTGGCCTTTTTTAACACTATATATCCTTATTATTATATACCTACAGTACATACGTGGTCACTTCAACACACATGTCCGCTCAGGAGCCAAATTAAAAATTTTGGTCTTGCTCAGACACTTAACTCTTCCATTACCTATACCTGCATCCTATTAAACTGACCCACCCCTTAAAAGATGAACATTATCAGACTGCATCACTCCCTACCTGTGCATCACCAAGCTATAGCATTCTCAGAAATAAAGTCTGTTTATTGGTTACCTGGGTAAAAGTTGTCTCATTGTCATATCTTTATTGGACAACACACAGAAAGGCCGTTGTGAAAATCACGTCCATATTCACTCAGTCACTACTACCTACATAATAAATACTCTTTAATTAGTATGTTGAATTATACTGTATGAATCATACTTTTTAGGTTACATCATTATGGCTGACATGGAAAAGTAGCAGTTGGTAAATGACTCATTTTGTGATATGTGCACACTATTTGAAAAATAACTTCAGTCATTAACAGTTGTTTCATTAGTTATTTTTTCAAATGCGAGATTTAGTTGACAGTTCCAAACAGTAGAATCGGACCTTTGTCCAGTTTGCAGAACACAATAAAGTCCTTTCTCACCGTGCAAATCTGTGGGACATTATTGGCCAAATCTCCTCCCTATCAGGGACTGGCTTCCAGTTAATCCACCTATTGTTATTCATTAGCCCTGTCTCTTATCGCAGCTCCATCTGTGACCTTTGACTCTTCTGTCGAGACCTTTTTTAATTGGATGTGTTTGGTTGAGCTAACAAGGGTCATCTGAAAATGGATTAACAGATAAAGATTCAAATAAGCAAACCAAATCTTAACAAATTAAGGAGAATTCATGAAAAAAGATCATATGGGTCAGTATGGCTCTACTGATATATCAGTGATATATTGTGCTGAGTGGACGAAGATGACATTTCAGCTTGCAATAAGTAAGTCTCCACAGAGCACCGCTGGGACTAAATGACTGTCATTGTGAGACATTTCCTGAGACCAATCATCAAAATAATTGAACCTTTCATCCAAATGCTTCACCCTGGTTCTGTCATCTATTTCCAATTCCAGTTGCAAAGGCTTCCTTTATCTGGAGTTGGTAGATGTGAGTGGTGGCTATAACTCAAGGAGATGGAGTGAGAGAGAGAGAAGGAGAGGAAAGGAGAGGGGCCCCGGCCCTTGAACAGTAAAATGAAATATACACCTGACGTTCAGAAAGGACCATTTCTTTTTTCTTTTTTTTGAATCTGGCTGGTAGAAATGGAATATATAATGAGGCTATATTTAGGGCTTATAACATGACTGCACTGAGTAATGAAACAGCAAAGGTGGAGATTCATCACCTGCTGCATTATGATTTAATCAAACTGCACAAAATTATATTAATTTTTCTCCGACAAAGGGCTCCTTCATATCTGGCCTTTTCCCCCCCGAGGATGCATGAGATCAGCGGTGTTATGGAAAAACTCTTGCACCAATGGTTAAAGGGGTGCAGCAGGGAAAGAGGGATCTTTTAATCGATGTGGTGGCGAAAAAAAAGAGATGTTGAAACCAATATTAGTTTGCCCAATCAACTGAGATGTGTCAGCCTTTTATTGCAAATCAGACATCTGCTAATTAATGCCATCAACCTGAGGCTTTACATAATTGAATCTACGGTATTTAATTATTGAATGAATAAAATGTATATAGGAAGTTCTAAACCTGCATTTTCATCTGGTTCCCCAGTAGAATAAGAAAGAAAGGCCCCATCCACCTTTCTATTATTACTACCATGTTTCAAAACCCAGTGCTGGTCACAAATCAGATTTTTTTCAGCCTACACTGTGCAAGTTATGTCTGCTTTGTTTCAAATCATCTACGCAGACATACATTACATATGTATAGACATGAACATGAACCTAGCTAGCCAGTAGCTCCTTACACAGGTCAGCAGGGCAAACAGAAGGAAATAGCTGGAAAATGGGTCTCACCTGTGAATGTGCTTAATGATTTCATTTTTGTCCCAGTACAGTTTCTGTGACTGCTTGGTTTTACTTTAATTTGGCAGTAAATTTTTTGGGTTGTCAACGACAAGTAGTATATTAGAATTACACCGATGATTACGCTGAATGTTTTGTTTTGCTTCATTCGTTTGGTCTGACATTGTGTTCATGTTAGCGGGTTAGTTAGAGGGTTCAGTTTTGTTTTCCCCTAAACAAACAGTAGAGAATGATGCTTCAAATCTCTTTTTCTAAAAGAAAACAGGAATATGTTTTATATGTTCAGAGTATTTGTGTAAGTCAAGCCACAACAAAATACCAAAAAGCTCTCCAAATTAAATGACAAAATACACAGAAGACAAACATTTTTTGGTTCTGACACCAATGTTGATCACATGATCATCAAGCGAATTTGAAGCAAATTTACGGGAAATGTTGCAAAAAAGGAAGAAAAAAAAAAGAAAATGCACATTAGGCGCATAACCATCAACTGGTTTAAAACAAATAAACTAGGCTGCGTAGTGTCACCAGAAACATGTCATTGTGGGGTATTGCAGAAATGACTGATACTTTCGTTTTTGTTGGGAGGATTGTCTCATTTGTACTTGAACTGTATCAGTCTCATCCACGTTTGTCACATTTTTCAGTCACTATATATTTTTATTAACATTAACAAGATATCTAGCTAGGTAGGAAAATGAAATCCTCATTCTCAGTCTGGCCTATTAAGCTGTGGTTGGTTAGATATTATGATATATTGTAGATGATTGTCTTGAAATATGTTGTGTATTTCAGAATCACCTGCAGAACAAATATTGTCACAAGTTACCCTCCAATTCCCAGGCATATACAATATGTGTGTATCAGCATTTCTCCATGTGCCAAGTAAAGTTAGCTGCCAAAGAAGATTATTTGTTAATACCACTGACCCTGTTATGCTTGCTGCCACTGCAATACCT
Organism: Toxotes lorentzi; assembly: GCA_037833715.1. Taxonomy (NCBI): domain Eukaryota; kingdom Metazoa; phylum Chordata; class Actinopteri; family Toxotidae; genus Toxotes; species Toxotes lorentzi. The sequence continues at coordinate 15,176,809 of JBBMJY010000007.1, read as the reverse complement.
CATTGAGATGTACACTTTGCAAGGTAAACAGTGTTCTAAAGGATCCTAAATGAGGTAATCCAGCAGCGGCCTCTCCTTCTCTTGCCCCTGGCAGGGTTTTGAATACGAGAACTGTTACACACCCTCTTTTATGTTAATCTGCTCCTCTGGCTGCAAAATAAGAACCACATGTCTGGCAGAAAGTGCTTCATAGTCCACTGACAGACTGGTCTTTCATGGAGTAGATGCTGTAGGCCCTGGCAGGGACACCATCAGGCTGACTGAAGGGCCGAGGCAGACAATCTTAGTTGGAAAGATCTACCGAGATATTGAAAGATGTGGTTATTTAATACATCTGACATTTGGCAGTCTTGTTTAAGAAGGCCAGCCTTCAAAAGATCAAAACAAATCCGTGAGAAGTCATACAGTGCTGCCTCTTTTTCTGTCACCTATTCACTCTCACACGCCTACACAAACACTCGCCCACACTCTCTCCATCTGTCCTGATTGCATTTAATGGAATCACATGTGACAAACCTAAAACCTCATTTAATGTGCTTTAGGCTGACTGACAACTATCTGAATGGATTGGCATTGGGAGGTTTGAAAGAAATCGTGGATGTGGACAAAAGCTGATCGAGCTGAGTGCTCACAGTTCCTCATGCACACACACACACACACACACACACACACACACACAGAAAAAAAAACAGAGCAACAAACAAAACCAACATGGGTGAACGGTGTTTCTTAACCTTAGACGTGTCTTGTAGCCATGGTGACGAACAATGTAGTAATGCCATTTTTGCTACTAAATATTGTCTCAGAAAATCGTTGCATTTGAAAATTTGGGTGTGATGCAGTGATTTTAGATATAGGGCCTTCAAGTGAAGTGACAACACTGAATCTCACTCTTTGACCACTCTCAATAAATCCACCTTTCCCCTTGTCGCTCCATCTCACTCTGTGTCTGAGAGCTTTTATAATAACCTGCTCTTCCTTCTAGTCAAAGCAATCGATTTGCCGTCCACCTGTCCGTTACGATACAGCCTTTTTCAAGCCACTATAAGCTCCCAGATGTGTTATTCTAATTAAATCTATAGTGTAGTTTACTTCTTTGACGGCCTATTCTCTAAGTTATCCATCTTGCCCTCGAACAGAGTGGTATTCACTCTGTGTAATTGAAAGATTTCCCTGGAAGTGCTCCAGGCGTTAATGTGTCTGGAATTTGCAGCTCAGGGCTCTTTGCCTATTTCTTTTGCACTTCTAATACATTAGCCATCTTGTTGTGATTCATAGCAGCAATAGATCTTTCAAAACGGCAAACAATTGGCCGTTACATTTATTGTTTCCCTGAATGCTGTGAGCTTTCCATATACATTTAATGACCAAAGGAAGTAAAAAAAAATTTTCTTTTATGTGTGTTCGTATAGTGGCACATTAATAGCTTGTATTGCAAATAACTGTTTTGTAGGTAAGATATTACAGTTTGTTTTTATTTTGTCATTTTTCTCGATTGAATAGTATTTTACTTTTATTAGCTTTGTTTCAGTTGAAACAACCTTGTCATCTTCTTCAATCACTTCTATAAATTCCTACAGCTCATCACTATCTGTGTTGTGAACCCCTACCCAACAGTATCAAACAGAAGTATGACAAATTCCTTTCCAGGGAATTATGAAATATTTAGTCTCCTAAGTCTCTCAGTTAAAACAGTATGCGCCCACTCAGTGATGCACAAGGGAGGGCAACACGGCGCAACCTGATCCCTACTGTAGGTTTACTTAACCAGCACTATAAGCACAGTGCAATTATACCTATTTTCGTGTTAATATACCATCTGCAACACTCATACAGGCTTTGCTCAGTCCTCTGACTTAAAATTATTACCAGACCAAACAGACACATTCAAGGGAGAAAGGCAATACTGTTTGTTTAGCCCGTGACCAACCATGGTCAATTCTCTGTGCACCGAGAAAACAGCCACATGAGAAAGGAGTGGGAGCTAATGGAGAAAGGGATCACCGACATGAGAGGACAGCGGTGGGCTGAGAGTATACATGTGTAACCCATTTGACAGAACCACGCCATGGAAAATGTCTACCTTACTCACGGCTCCTATTTCCATACGATTAATTTGGGGAGAAATAATAATAAAACTGCAGCACTTGTTAATTGGGTCATATTTCAACACTTGCACAAATGTGTCCATTAATGATATTAAAACACACAAGAGTGAAATGTTTTTCTTATAGCCCGGCAAGATATGGGATTCCCCATGTGCACACACACACACACACACACAAAAAGAAGCTCGGGGGTGAGAAAGATTGTCTTTGAGCCAAAATAACCTGCTGAAGCTTTACAGAAGCCTAAATCCAGTCCACAGTGAAGTTTGGAAAAGGCTTTACATCTTTGTGGGAATGTACAGTAGAAGGTGGAGTGGATCACTTGCTCATTTCCTCTTCCTGTTTCTTTTCCTCAGGTGTATGTGTGTGTGTGTTTGTGTGTACATGTGTGTCAGAAGTGGTCCCTGTCTCAGCCTGGGTAGTGGTCATTAACAACGGAGGGCGTTATTGAACGTCTCTGCGGTCATTTCCCTTCCTAATACCAGCATTTACCATTTGAGCCTTTAATTTCCACTCTTTAGCCAAATAGACACCCCCACCTCCACCACCAACCCGCGCACACACACAAACTACCTCACTAACAATTACACAGAATGAGCCATGTTCATGATTTCACACGCTTTAAAGATTCTCAAAAGAAAAATTCACTATTTACCCACTGGTTGGAAGGTGTTCTCTCAAGGAAAGTTTGGCGCAAACGTGAGTGAACGTGAGTGATTAAACTCCATCAGTACGACCAGCCATTCAATTACTAACCGGTGAGCCACTCTGCAACCTATAAGTTAAAGTTAAAACCCCTACAACCTTCATCATACCATACCCAATCTTTCATACTAACTATGGCCAGCCTTTATTTTACTATAGCCATTAAATGTACTCACACTCATTTATTACCTCTATATGTAATAGTTTACATTGTGAGATAGTGGAGTCCGCCATTCCTGCAGTTGATTCAGATGGTGACGTGCACAAGGGACTCACAGGAAGCAACGCATGCACATACTGGGGGCAGACAAAAGATTCCTTTAACATTAAAGTCTATACATTTGCTCTAGCAGGGATTAAAATGCTGTACAGTAGTTGTTATGCTGGGGCTAAGTTTGAGGCTCTGGAATCCAGGGGTCAATCCCATCTGAAGCCCCCTCGCACAAACAACAGCCCTAAACTTTCATTAGCCATGCAAATCCAATCTGTGAGTGTTGATTGTCTAAGGGAGAGAAAGAAGCTGGAAGTCTTAAACCAGGATCCAGGTCAGCCTTTACCCTTTCTTTGCCTCTCTTTCTCCGTCTCTCTCCCCCTCTCTGTAACCCTGCATTGCTCATCTCCTACATTGCGGGTGTCTTTGTGCGTGTCTCCCTTCACTGTAGCCTGGTTTAACCAAAGACGTTGCTCTGGCTCCATAAGTAATTTCTCTCCCTGCCACTGTCGCACAATGCCCCCCTACCAACAACTGTGTTACGGCTGCTCAACTGTACTGGCATTGCTATGTCAGTGAAGACTGAAACACACACACACACACAACAACAACAAGTGCCGCCTGCACGCACACAAGATGCACACATATAAACACACAAAGAAAAGCACATTCTTACTGCCAAGTGAATCGTTGGATTTGCATCTCATTTCACCGGTGTGTGTGCATTAGTTTTAGTGTGTGTGATTTTTTTATAGCTCTTTGAATACCTTGGTGGCACACAAAGACTTTCTCTCTCGCTGGAAAGGCCTGCACCATTGCAATAGGGAACAGATTTAGATGCGCAGTGACAGCTTAATAAACTGGATGTCTTTGGATGCCTCCATCTGCAGGAGGAGGTGTCTGGGTGGCTCAGGGAGCTGCTCAAGATGCATCAATAGGAGGAGGATCTTTCTCTGGTGGTGCTAAGGCCTACACAAAGCCCACACTGGCTGACCTACAAAATGGTGGTCAAGATGGGGCTTTATGTTCAAAGGCTGAAAGGGAGGAGAGGTCTGATTAGTAGGTTAGGGAGAGTTCAGTGGTTCTGTAAGGCTCTGGAAGACCTGCCGACTGGGGTTTGAATAGGCCTGGTGGCATGGTAAACAGGCTCAATAGGAATCCAAGGCGAGGGGAGGGGAGCAATAGCGCTAGATGGGAGGGGAAACGCTTGTCTGGGTTCAGGGAACCCTCACAGGAGCTGTGTAGAGGGCACTGGCCCTGAGTCTAGGACCCATTGAAGCTGGCACTCAGCAAAAATGGGTCTCCATGGCATGGTGTTAAACCAATCCCACTTCACAGCTAACCTCCCATTTATTCATCATCAAAGCAGGAGAAGAGCTCATGATCATGAGAGCCTTGGAGCAAACTCTGATAAGTTGTGAATCATTTTTATTTCACCAAGAAACCACAAAACAGGAGCACACAGGAAAAGCCCCCATATCAAATTTGAACACCTTGTCTCAATATTTTACGTTGATTCTGGGCATTGTATTATAAACTGCTCAAACTATTGTTCGGTTCAAACCAATTGCCAAATTCTGCAGAATGAAATCTTTTTTTCTCTTTCCAGGCCCCCGCCCCCCTCTCTCTTTCTCTCTCTCACACACACACTTTTATTCCTCCATCTGCCTACATTTCATCAGTACTGCGCACATCTCTAGTTTTGTTTTTGCCATTGTCCAACAAAAATTGGTTTGGGACTCTCTGGGGTCCCATTTGAGTCCTATGCAATGTAGTGTTTTCTCATTTTTCATTAAATTCAAAATAGGACCCATCCCAGGAGGAGAGGAGGAGGGTAGAAGGAGAGACAGAGAGAGAGAAAGGCTGCTTCTAACCATTCTGCCCAGACACATACATAAGTTGAGATCTCTCTGTCTCTGTCTCTGTCTTTCTTGCCGTCTGTCAAGCATTGTGATACTGGGAGGGTCAGACTTGTTGTAAAGCTTCTTTATTAGGATAATTATAAGAAGCAGACATGTGCTTGTTCTCTCCACAGTTGCCCTATTCATTTGCCTTTTTTCGCTCATTTTCATCCTGCACTGAATAATAAAAGTGTTCATTCACTGCAGTACAGTCTAACCAGCCCTGCTGTTCTTCATCCCCGCAGTTCTGTATCCTCTCTAACCGCTTTAGCAAGAGATCCATCCATCCTCTTTCCCAAACCCAGGGTCACTCATGGAGTTCAGCACCAGTCCCCCCAGCTCAATCAGAGTGAATTAGGTGAGCTGGAATGGGGATTTCTCAGTACATTCTGCTGTGCTCCGGTGTCCAGCAATTATGCTAATGCTAAGCAGCGGCCCTGCATGCATAGCCCCAGGGCAGAGCGAGTGGACCACTCCCCATTCAGGCGCTTAACCTCAATCTAATGCTCCATTAGTGCCACAATACTATAGCTCTCAGTTTAAACGCTAACTGGCTGCTTTTCTTGTGCAGACAGGCCAGGAGCAGACACAGAAGTCTGTTAGTAATCCACTCTTTAAGTCTCAACATGTGTTTGTTTGAATGGGTTACCATGAGAGCAGAATGAACAATGGTATGATTACCATTCACATTTTAGTTCTATGCAAATGAGGACATACTGAACAAGAAATTTCAAATACGGGCTTGATTGTTCTGTCTTTCCAAAAACTATTTTCCCAGAGCGTAAAGACACCTATATCCTATTGTCCTTTCTGTGTGTGTGTGTGTGTGTGTGTGTGTGTGTGTGTGTTTGTTTGGGTAAGTATACAGGGTGAGTTTGGTGTGAATAGAGCTGTCTGTTCAGCATTATGGGCATCATGCCTCTCTGTCTATTCCTTGCTGTTCGAGGGAGGATGGTTAGATTCTCTTCACTCTTTATTGGAACAAGTGAATCAGTCAAAACACCACAGCATCATAGAGATCCGTGAAAAGAAGAGAATAACTCGACGATCTGCCCCTTTCAATTCAAAACATCCATTATTCAAGTGAAATCTTAACCCATACTGCCTATGTACTGGCACTGTCATGAATCTCTGAATATCTCAGCCTGTGTAGACATTTCCTAATGAGACTGTCTGGGCCTGTTTTCCCATAATATCCTTGAATGCTACCTAACACTGTGACAACACCCGTCTGGAGCCTTAGCATTTTCTTCAGGGTGAGACAGAGTGGAAACCATTATTAAATTCCAACAGCGATTCTCATTCTGAGCCAGACTTGGCTCATTAAATTAAAACGACAAGGATCTTTGTTTGCTGCAACAACAGAAGAGCCTGCTAATTGTCTTTTTGATATGAGGAGCTCTTGACTCCAAAATAAATCAATCCAGATTTTTAAATAATCCACGGGAGCTGAGAGGCACTGATTTTGAACGCAGTGTGTGAACTCGCACTCATGTAGAAGAGTAAATTGATTGTTGATGTTGTCTTGTCTTGGCAAAAAAAAAAAAAGAAGTGCGGTGCATTCTGCTGGCTCTGCTCTGCTCATGTGAAAGGTTCTAACCAGAGCATGTCTGATGTTATTCTGACTTCAGAAGAAGAAAAAAAAAAAAAGACGTTAAAACTTTCAGAACAAAAGAAGAAGGATAAAAGATAATACTTGATGTTACAGCAATGGAATAAGTCTGGTCAAGCCAGTTAAAAGCCTCATCCCTGCATGGCCTTCCTCGTTTGTTTTGGACAGACCAGAGTTCACTGTGGTTAAGCTGAACCCGCTAGCCCACATCTCTTGGCTCACGGGACGCTCCTGTGTGTGTGTGTGTGTGTGTGTGTGTGTGTGTGTGTGTGTGTGTGTGTGTGTGTGTGAGTGTGTAAGTGTGTGTGTGCGTGCAAACAGGATTTATCTAGCATGTCGTACACAAGGCTGCGGTGACTGGCAATCTGGATGACCACAGTGGGAAACTCAGCCTCACAATATAGAGTAGACTCTCTCTCTGAACACACAGACACACACATAAGTACACAGACACATGGGGGAAAAAAAAACAGTGAAAGAAAGATGCTAGAAAATCCTATTTGCTTTGTGCTTGGACATGGTATCCTAGACCCACACAAACACACTGCTAAAAACACTAAGCCAAGCTTTCTTGTTCTGTCGCATACACACACAGTATTAGTCAGCGCACACACACATACACTGTGTTGGGTCATGTCCAACAGCTCTACACAATTGTGATTACATGGTTGGCATCACTGATAATGAGACAGATTGTAAGGAGTAAATGTGAGAACATTTAAGCAGATGAGGTGTGCTGGTGCGCGTAAATTCACCCCTCCAATTTCCAAATAAGTATTTCTTTTTAAATTATTAAACATTAGACACACTAAAAAGTTATATCATACCTGTTTCCCCCCACCTATCTGGCATAACTGGGGCGAAAAGCTGGATGCATGTTTTAGTTTTGGTAGTACAGTACAACTGATGAGTTTCTGATGCTGGACAAATTCTGAATTTTTTGCTCAGGAAGCTTCAACATAGCTGATACAAACTCACCTAGGACATAACTCCTCACAACATTTCAAGAATTCACTCAAAACTCACACTCTGTCTTTCTATACTCTCACTTCTCAGCGTGTTTATAAGAGCAGCTCAAACCAACAGTCATCAATTACCACTTCTGTGTTCCCTCTCCTCGCTCGCTGTCTCGCCCTTCAGTCAGCTATCTCACGCACGCACACACACACACACACACACACACACACACACACACACACACACACACACACACACACACTCTTTCAGAGGGTTTTGGCCAACGCAAGCAGAAACACACCTCTCCACAAGGACAAAGTAGTTGTTTTCCACCCTTTCCTGCTCCAGTCAGCAGCAGAAAATTAATATTCTCTCACGTCAAGCCGTACTTGAGGTACACGTGAAAGGAGAGGGGTGTATTTATAGACTGCTTTGACATGCAACCTTTTCTTTCAGCTGTTCCCTGGTTTTCTATAGCTTACCCCTATAGCTCTACCACTCCATTGTCTTTAAATCAAATTCTGTCAGATGAAATCTCTGTCTATCTTCCTGTCTATCTATCTATCAGTCAAGAGGGGCCTAACAAAACAATGTAAACACAAATGGCAACAGTGTGCTGAATTCTGACTGGGAACACGTGGGTTTTGTATGTGCAGCTCTTTCATTAATGACATTTAGAAGTCTTTAGAAGTCTTTATGATGACAAATGATCTTTTTTTGTCCTCTTTTTTGTGTTGTCTTTTTTGGGGGGATTGGGGGGTGTCTCTATTTGATGGCACAAATTCAGTTGACACTAATGCACAGTGGAAAACAACAATAGCTAAGGGTTCTGTACCTGGGCACAGTGGTGATTTGTACTAAACTCTGATTTTACATTGGGTACAATTGAGACACTTTAAAACAGTCCAGTGGCCACAGTTTGCCTCAAAAATCATAATCATTCAAATCTGGAGACGCAGACAAGAGACGCACTTTTCTAGATTCAGCGTGACTTACCTTTTCCGTGGAGGTCACATCGACGTCCGTCGCGAATAAGCATCCATGAAAATCATAGGACTTCAGAAATCCGGAACTTGCCTGAGAATAATCATAATTGGACGTTGTTTTCAGTATAGAAGTAATCCAGTTATAGGTGTCCGTACATCCGTAGGTACGTTGCAAACAGGAGTTGCTAATGGCTAATTCGGCATATATTTAATGATGCTAATTTGCCAAACTTTAAACAAATATAGGCTGAAATAAAACGAACTCCAGTTCCAGTCTGGCACAACTTGTAACGGAATTTTCAGAATCCATGGGAACATTATACTTCCTGTTTATGTGCCCCGACGCATTATGGGAACTGTATTTATACATTACGCTATAGCATAATTAGTTATAATCCATTATTTTTAACTTTTTCATGTTTGTTGCATTTTGAATACTGTTTGAAATTAAGTCAAAAATTGGTGAATGATGATGATGAGGGGGGATGATGATGACAGGGTTGTTAGGGGGATGTAATTCTCTCAGTTTTGTACCTCTCAGCACCACATTTTTGTGCCAGTCTATGTTGTTGGTGTTCAAAATGTTACTCTACATAAAAAAAAAAAAAATCACATACAACCACACCTCTAACATGGCAACTTTAGGGATATACAAGAAACTTTCTGTCAAGCCTTTAGGTAGGTGTGTTGGCGTGTTTGACAGGCAGCAAAGCCAACAGGTTGAACCCTGGCAGAGGCAGTGAGAGACAAAGCAAACAAACTTGCACTGGTAACTATAACCTGCAATTTAATCTTCACTGGAATTTAAACAAAGTTAAAATGTTATCGCAGTCAAAACCAATGCCACAACAGAGCCAGAGTTGGTTAAATTTTGGCACTGTGTACAGGGTTTTGGAGTTTTATGACAGCGCATGGCATAGGCTTTAGCTGGTGAAGCGGCATTTTTGTCAGGAGCAGTTTTTTGCCTTTTGACACGTTACCAACTAACAAAACATGTTGTGAAAACTTAGCTGAAATGTTATCCAACGCAGTGATAAACCCTTAGGGGTGTTGCACTGAACATGGGCTTGTGTATAGGAATGTGAATGGATTGTAGTCGCCTCTATGAAAGACAAAGAACAGGAAAAAAAGATTTACACAGGAAGCAAACAACTGTTGGTGGCAATTTGCATCTATTGTTCACTCATCAAAGTGAATCATGTCTGCTGTGTCCTTGCTTTGCTCCCCGCAGCCTATATGGAGATAAAAAGACAGAGAACCAAAGAAAACATTTCTCTTTCTCCATTTCTCACCCTCCATTTATTCCTCCCTTCCCTCATTCTCACAAAGGATGGGACCATTACAAATGTCATGTTGACAGGTGGGAATGATCCATCACCCTATTAGAGCTCGGGTTTGTGGGATTTGTAGCCACCCAGTTCACAGTATTTCTAAAGAGTGGGTGGGCTAAACAAGCAGCACAATTAGTCCCACTCACTGGTGGGAAGGACTAAAAAAATGCAGATGTAAAAGTAGCATTTAAGTTCCACTTTCAAACCAGCACATTGCTTAACTTTTACTTACAGTAAGTAGATGTGACATTACCGACCTAAAATATAGGCTCCCTAATCTAGGGGTAAATATTAGTGTTTATGAAATCGTAGTTTAAAAAAGCAATGATCTGAGATCTGTACATCTGTACAGATCTCAGATCTGTACAGATGTACAGATCTGAGATGGAGAACAGAGGTGAGACTGTGTTCTTTTAACTGAAATACAAAATATTGAACTCAAAGACAAAGCATGAGCCAGTTTATTTCTAACAACTATAAAGTAATTCCAGTTTATTAAAGCTAGATCTTAACTTTTGTAGGTCTGGACTTTGTTTCTCCATACACAGGACAGAACCTTTATTGTTCAGAAACCAGACAGGTGGTGAATAAAATAACAGTTTTCCACCAAAGCCAGAGCATCAGGGGGTGTGACACATGGGCTTAGAGCCTAGACGGGCTGTATGTGAACGGTACAAAACATGCACAACCATGCAATTAAATAAATAAATAAATATGTAAGTAAGTAAATAACTAAATAAAGTATTATGGGTTATGGTTACAACACCTGCAGCTTAAAATAAATCAAGTCAGATGCTGATTTGTGACCCAGACACCAAACTGTCAGGCAGGCATCTCCTTTTAAGAGAACAATAATATCCTTATTTATCAAGCCAACTAAATCCCTACAGATCCTTTCCTCTCATATGAGAGAGAGAGATTGGTACTTGAGGTCACAATGGTCTGATTAAAACCAGGTGATGAGGCAGAGCACACTGATGAAAGCTAAATGGCCCTTGGGTGATGGAGTGAGCAACACAAACAGCAAGAGATGGTCAACTGACTGAACGCTAATGAAACGCTCTGCGGTCACAGTCATTAGGATGAGGAACAGTTGAAGTCAGCAGGAAAAAGACATCACTATATGCTTCATTTATTATTGCTAAACTATCATAGAAATTTGTACAAATCTACATATGTACACAAATAACAGCTTACACTTCTCAGTGGAGCTGTTTGGTTGCTGTCATTTACCTTGTTTGCAATGTGATGAGCTTTGTCCAGCTCTGTGTTTGTGTGTGTTCATGTTTGCTTACTTATTATAACACCCTACTCTAAGGACCTGAAATTGAGTCCTGACAAAGTGTTTGGTAGTGTAACTGACAAAGAATATGATGAGGAGTTCCCAAGATACCAAACATCTCCACAGCCTCAATGTTCAGCTTTGACAGAAACTTGTGCTTTCTGTGTTTGACAGAATGTAGAAGCTGAGCAAGTGTTTGTTGCCCAAGTGTGGTTTTCTTTGTTAATTTTGCTGAAAAATAACATTCGCATTTATTCAAAATAGTTTCCGAATGTCTTGGGACACAATACATTAGTGCAAATAGCGCTTTCATTGGGTTCCTCTTGCAGGGTCAATTCAGACAGCCTTACAAATCTCTCTGGTCGAGGTCAATGAGGTTAAACTGTTGCTGTCAGATTCAGAAGAAACAATGTGAACTCCTTGTTGGGGAGCAGTGGACAAACTGCTTAACCCTCGCAAGAATACTGGAGCAGCCACGTGAGCTTGGGCCGTTGGTCTAAGCCATCCAGTCCTTGTACAACTGAAACCAGAGCTGAGTTTACAACTTTATTTAAAATAAGTGTTTTGAGTTGGTCTTAGACTCTGCCAAGGCAACGCTCTCCAGTTTACGTTTCAAACTTCGCTGATGGTCATAAGAAAAGAATAAGATCACAGGTACAAGTAGCCAACATTACTTTCTTTTGTAGGGTGTTTGGGCTCACTCCAGACCAACCCTTGGCATTCTGGTCAGGATGCCTTCTGGATGCTTCCCTGAGTGAGTAAAGGTTTGTCTCTCTCTCAGACTGCCAATGCTGTGGTAATGAAGGTTTAGCAGCTTGCTAGCACACTGAGAAAGAAATGAAATATGCAGGAGGTCAGGCTATTCCCTCATCTTAAACTCTGTCTGGCTGACCCAACTCCAGTTTTTCATATGTCTCTATTTTTTCTAAAGATTCCTCTTTTTTCTTTCTCTGCTTTCTTCTTTTTTTCCATCTCCTTCTTCAGAACTGTTTAGCTCTCAGTATTATTGGAGTTAATTGATAGATCACCAGTAATCCCTTTTTGAGTTTATCTGTCCTGTTGGACAATCTTAAAGCACTACTGAAATTAGAAACTAACTGTTTCTATTCAAAATTTGACTGTAAATTGTAATTTTTTTTCAATCTATCTTACTCAAAAAAAGTTATATTTTCCTTATAATCAATTTGTATGTTCTATATTTTTCTCTACTTGAGGGTGTTTGCTTTAGATAAAGATCAGTTTACCCGCCTTTTTTATTTAAAACTGCTGTCTCCTCTTCATTAAAGCCTCCAAATCCCTACAGTTGTTCTCAGTCCTAACCACACCACACCTGCTTTGTACTGCATGTCACAGGCCCAGCTGGCAAACACAGGGTCATTTCAGGGTCTTGTTTCCAGGGATGTGATACTTCACTACAGACGAGAATCACTAAGCTTCCCTCTGGAGGCTGAGACAACACAGAGGAAAGTGCACGGCGAGATTGCAAGGTAATGAGTCTATTAATTAAAAGGATTTTCAAAACCGGCTGCAGTCTCAGACACACACACACTTGACATGCACAGACACACACACACGCACACACAAAAGAAATCTACAGTCCCTACGGTTTGCAGATGCAACCCAGGTGACCGGGCAATTCTTGCTCTCCTCTCCCTGTTAGGCAGCTGATTGGTGACTGCTGATTCAAATGAGGTGCACGAACAAAATTGTCCTCCTCCATGTGCAGATGAATAAAACACACATGCACACCAGAGGCAGGTGTTGTACTTAATCCAGTCCACGGCTCCCTACTCAAGGAGGGAATTGAACTGAACCAGCAGCTATATTATAATGCTGGTGTGCACATGAGTCTTTTTTAGACCTTTGATCTCAGTGTGGAAACCAGTGGTGTCCATCCAACCTTATACACACGCACATATACAATGTAGTCCCTAAGGTTTACAGATTTAGCAGAGGTGACCTGTCCTTTCCATTTCTTCTCTCCTTGTTAACTGTCTGATCATTGAGCTTCGATTCATTATCTGCTACTGATATGAGATGTGTGTTTATGTGTGTGTGGCTCTGTCTGGGGTAAGAAAGGAATAGACAATTTGGCTCTGTAGTCATTGATTGGGGCCAAGCAGACCTGACCCTCTTATATCCAGCAACCAAAAAACCAGCAAGGTGGCTCCACGGATGTGGCACACAGACACACAGGCAAACACACCCTCCATCGATCAGCGTGACATACACTGAAGATGACAGATACACTGACAGTAATCAGCACTGAATGTGGAGAAAGACTTTCCTGAGAGCAAACCAATTTATTACTGACTGTGGCTGAGTGATAGACAGATAGACACATTGATGCATGAGGACAGGTGAAAAGATGAAAGGATAGTAGGAGGAAAGAAGAAAAAGATCAGAGGAGCCAAGTGCAGACATGATGGACCTACAAAGCCAGAAGAGAGAGGAAGAAGATAATGATGCATGCTGGAGGTCAGACAGGAGCATTTCCCCCTACTGGTGGCCTCCATCAGGGGTGTACGGTTACACACACACAGACACACACACATGCACACATGCACTCTTCCCCCACAAGGAGACTGAGATTGGATTATTGATCGCACTGAGACAGACGGATCTCAAAGGACAGCAGAGGTCTCTTTATAGAGGGACTTGTCTAGTGATAGTCACTGCTAACAGGAAAACAATAGGTGACCTTAACTCACGAATGATCAAATCAACACTCACCTCAGTGACTGTCATAAAAGAAAAAGTCCAAAAACACACCTCATATACACTTTTTTATAAGTTTATAGACCCAGTAAGCATGGTGGACAATTTCATTTTTAATAAAAAAAAAAGACAAGAGATTAACATTTCTTTGAAGTACAAAAAGCCTATCTGTCCAACTAACATGGTAACAGTTTTGTAGCTGAATCCACCTGAATCCACTTATACACCAGTACAATAACCACAAAGCCTTTTTTCTTCTAAACAAGACTAGGTCAAAGTCTAGTACATGACTGGGCCACCCTTCATCTGTTTGATTCTCTCCTACTCTCTGTGCTCTCATATAAAATAATTTAATACAGCCGAATTCCCAGTAAAGCTGTTCTCATTTACTTGTTTTTTCTTTTTCTGCTGTGAGACAATGGAATGAGTATGAAATAAAGACTGAAACGTGGCCCATTAAGACGACATGTTAACCAGCGGTCACTTCCAAGTCATTTCCAAGCTGCTGTTTGTTTCCCATCTACACAGCCAGGGATCTGTTGGAACACCAGATTTCAGCACTCACACAGAACAGACAGCTTGTGGGCCAGTGAGGACATATTCACTGAATGTGACAAAAATGTATTGGGTTAGAGTCGTTTACTCCACCTTTAAACATTATATAATATGCAACCTTAAAAGAACCACGTCTCCCACGTATAATGCCCTCGGGCTATCGTGTTCACCCATATCATGTAACACACATGTACACAAACATGGAGAGCAGAGGCAGACAGATATTATTCACCACTGGCCACCACTGAGACCTGGAGACTAACCTCAGTGATCCACAACCCATTGACAAAGATTACTGAACTGAGTTCTGAGAAAGATAAGATGAAACTTTAGTTGTCCCTGAGGGGAGAGCTGGTCTTTTCAACTGCATAATAGGTTACAAAAAGAAAAATAGAATAGGAGTGTGGCAGAAAAGAAACCACCTTCAGTTTCATTAGGATGTGTTCATGTACAGTGGGAGAACGAAAACAAGTGAATTAACAACATTCACTGTATACAGGATGTGCAAAAAGTCCTGCATTAGCATAAACAGAAACAAAGTAGTGCCAAATGCTTTCCTTTGAATCTGTTAATAGTCAGCATTAACACTTATATGGGAGTGTATCTTATTCATAATAAATAGACACATTCCATAAGGATAAAGGCGTGAGACGCTGATACCCTGGCAACAGGAGGTCTCCATTTGGACATTTCAAGGTGAGTTAGTGCCTGTGACCTCGGCTGCTTTCCCATGAAAAGGGCTTACTGGCTCTTCTGGAGTCTTGGAAGCTAGGATCTCTTGTCCTGCATTCAACGTGCCATAGGCTATATAAAGTTTGGAATAATAAGAATAAGCAGTACTATACATTTATTGTTGCTCACATTTTGCATTTTAGTATTACCTCAAGTCGCAATGACCATTCACTAAGCACTCTCCCCTTACTTAAGAATTCCATGCAGTCAGGCCTTGTATGGGACCTATGATTTGTCTAGAGCAAGCCCTTAAGCTTGAGCCTTTGAGACATGAGTTAACAAAATTAACCTACAGTTCTTGAGTACAGTTGTGCTTGTGTAAAATGACAAGTGCTTGAGTTGATTCTGTGAGTTCGCTGAAAGCAATTATGAGAGTCATTATTGGCTTTTATGTTCCTGTAGTTGGTTTCTCGACTTTAATCTAAAGTTCACGTTTGTAAAAGCGTTACTGTAACTATGTACTTTAGAAACCTAGTCCTAGTCAGCAAAGTCAGCAAAAAGTATGTCCCTGTCATTTGTTTTAGCCTGGAGATGTCTTCTTAACCTTTTAAGGGCAGGTCTTGACCTAGTATCATACTTCAGCAGCCGCCAGACAAAAAACAAACCAGCATGAATGGACATCATCTGATGGTAATGGGGCCATCCTTAATTATTTTCTGGCTGTGATACGCAGTTATTTATCAGTATGCCACGATGGCTTTCTTTTGTCTCCCAACAAACCAGTTGTTGGGAGACCACAGAATACCATTCTTCCTTTGGGACCTGTTTCACATCATTGGGTATACGTGTGGGTCTGTAAAGATGCAGAAAAGGTTGTGGAGATGCAGGGAAATCGGACATGCATTCCTGGGTTGAAGCCATGGCAGGTCTGTAAAAACATGCTCCATGTGGTAGGAATGATCAGCCTGTGAGAGGTCACTGTTTGCCTCTTATCCCACTGTTTGGACAGGACTCTAACAATCACATTGATCTCCGCTCAGCAGGACATTTAAACAAGTGCCCTGCATGACAAAGCTACAACCCACATTTGTTAGGTATTAACATGCCACCCAGCGATTCTCAACCCCATGTTGTCTAAATATTTAGGAGAGCTTTAAGATAACTGGTGATCTCAAGGAACATGCTGGATGAGTTTGAGAGTGTGTATTTTGTTTAGAAAGTATTGACCAGAGATCCTGGAAAGGCCAACAATGGCAACCTGCTCAGGAGTCTGACAGACAGCCATTATTAGATTCTGACCACTGAATCGTTCACGGACCCAAAAGAAAAATTAGCAAGAGAGATCTCTTTTATCGTGTTTTCAGGCTTGTTCAAGTTTGAAAACATGATGAAAACCAAGACCTGACTTGGAAACCTGTTCCTTTTACCAAATATTATCAGTTTTTGCAATCCCACAGGGTTACTCAACTGTGCTACCAATTCATTTTAAAATCTGGATTATTCTGGAAGAGACTACAATGAGAAACATTTAATTGTATTGTATTGCAAAAATATTTTTCTGTCTTTGCAGAGAAAAATGCAGAATAGGAGCTTAGCACAAAAATGTCCTTAGTTTCAATGTAGCCTATATTACTTTGTGTTAGGGTTAGTGAGCCATTAAAACTAGCAGGGAAAACACTTGTGCTGACAGTGATACAAATTCTCTCTCCACTGTTTACTATGACACTTCTCCTCTCTGTTTGTTAGCGCCCTCTCTTTCTCACATTGCTCATCTCTAGCAATGATGTGTGTGGTGGTGCGTCTATCTGCTGTCAGCCAATCACAGTCCTCGATTGGTGCCAGGCACTGGCACAGTGTCGGTCAAACTGCCAAGGGAAAGCTCATGAATTTATTTCAGTGTTTCCATCCGCTGACAAAAAGGTGGGGGTGGGCAGGGGGATTGGGAACCGTCAGAGCGTCCTTATTCGGCCATTCATCGGTGCCCAGCAGCACCCACTATCCTTGGCCCTGAAAGAACCTGCACTGCTCACTGATTATCACCAGGGAGAAAATCCCACCGTAAAGGAGCAGATGAAGAAAACAAAATGGAATATCCTCCCCTGCAATAGACACAGTGACATCAGTGTTTATGTAGCTGCATGGAAAAACACCAAAACTGCTGGAGAGTAAATTGAGAATGAGATTGTCAGGAAGTGGAATGCAGCCGTTTTTTTGGCCAGAGTGGAGGGAGGAATCTTTAATTAGAATGTGTTGAGAGATCATAGTTTCCCTTAGAGCTATCGGGCCTTTTCATGTTTATATAATGCATATGCATGGGCTGGAGCAATCATCTGAAACCAGATACCCAATTCCACGTAGTGTAGCTCAAAAGGTTTCAATGAGCAATACATTTTTGGACCTGAGACTCTAAGCTGAAAGGTAAAGGTTGACGTCTGAAACAAACATGTGGTCGACATCTGAGCTTTGAGACATGTAACATGCAGAAAATGCAAACAATGCGTCTTCTAAATCATTTCTCCCAAAACACTGAGAACACGATCACAGGAAATCATCAAGTCATGGCAGCATTATGGGATGATGGTAATTCACACTGCTTCTTCTGAAAGATGAGCGAATACTGTACCACTGGTGTGAAAGCATGTCATCTCACGGCCCCGAGCCTGAGAGCTTTGACGTCTGCCAGCATCGTCAGAATCAGAGCAGATCCCCAAAGACGATCCGACAGCAATCACAGTGAATAACTCCCCCACCCTCTTTCCTCATCTGAACCAGCAATAATATGATGCTGGATTAATTTTTGTTCCTCTCAGTAAGCTATGAAGGAGAAGAAAAAAAAATGCTTAGTGTCCAAAATAATGAAACATTCCATGACACGTCCTTATCAGCCAAATGAAAAAATCACATTATCTTCAAAAGGGGTTTTAAATGCCCGCCCGCCCGTTTGCTCGCTACCTCGAGCTGCACAGGGAATATCAACTGTGAGACAGTAATTCGCTCAAGCGCTTAATATTCAGTTCTCAGCTATGTAATATGCAAATTCATGGGGGTCATGCAGAAGTCACACTGAAAAAAAAAATCCCTTAAACTTAATTTGAGAGGCAGTTGGAGGTTTTTCTAAGAAAATCAGTCAGTTATGGATAGGGTTCAGTAGAAGTCAAACTGGGAGACTCTTCCAGGGAGCAGAGAGGTCCCTGCAGCCCTGACATAAGTTGATCTCTTCAGATTCACCGTGCCTGCACTCTTTAAACCTCACAGCTACCACATTAACATTGAGCATCTCCATGAGTTTCCCCATAGGAATCTAGTGCAGCAGTGGAGAGCTGGTCCTACAAATGAGATGGTGGAGCCTGTGAGGCCTGTGGTCAGAAAACACATACACACTTTGCACCAAGGACAATTTGTTTTTACTTGCACAAGACAGATTACAGTACCCATATATGCAAAGTCATGTGCGGGCTCTTTATCTCTCCTCTAGCCTATGCATGCAAACACATAAAACTCAACGTGCCACTGGAGAAATCATCATCAACTCTATATTGATGTGTACCAACATAAATCCATGCAACTTAATGAAGTTCACATGCATTTATATATGTTGTGCAAGCTCTCATATCACTACCGAGCTGTCAACTGAAAGAAATTTCATTGTTTAGCAGCATCCAAGTGAGATCTGTTGGCTGTTAAAAAGGATCGGCCTGTTAAAAACCTTGATGCATGTGAGAATGGGATATTGATCTATCTCCAGCGACTCCAGATGTGTCATTTTGTTGTGGCTGCATGCTTTGTAAAATCTATTCAGTACTGATATCGCATGTCTGGTAACAACCGGGGATTGTTGTCCTGTTGATGGCCTGGATGATGCCGCAAAGGGACGGAGGAGGCTGTGCCACAGGCCCTGCTAATCGCTGCCAGAAAGGAAGAATTAGCCATTTGAAGATGGGCAGGACTGATAGAGGGATCATGAAGCTATTAACCTCTAAACAAGCTGCTGAGAGCCCAGCAGATGGCGGGGCTGATAGTGAGTGTGCTGCCAGATTGGGCTGTGAGTAGAACGACAGCCCAGACTTCTCATGGATGCTGATAAAGTGGTCCTTCCAGGCAGCACAGCATGTGTTTGCACAATGTGTGTATGCATGTATGTGTGAAGGAGTGCAAATATGTAAAAGGTTTGGGATGCGTCTGCATGCATAAATGTGTGAGAGCTCTCAAAGTCACTGCTGTTTGTCACACTTTCTAACAGCGACCATGTGGCCAGTACTGGTCCTTAAAAAATGTATCCCCATTTACAAAAGATACTGAGCAGACAATGGGCCTCACATGAACATAAACATTGACCAAACTCTCTTAATTGCGCAAACCCGTTGAAAATCACTTGTTTCATCTTGATGAATGCTACCTGTTCATTAGGTCTGATCATTGACATAAAATTCATGTCATGATTTATGTTCTGTTTCTCCATTTGTGGGAAAGTTTGATCCCCAAAAATGTTACTAAAGAGTAAAAAGAAGACGCTGACACTGCAGAGCTTTCAAGTCCTGTTCAGCAAAATAACATCTAGGTGTGCTTACTTTGTGAGATCCCTACACTATGTTTATTTTATTTTAAAACTGTTTATTTGCTGTTCAAAACATCATTAACACAGTGAGAACAAGTGATGGACAGTGTGAGGGATCTTTGCATTATGTTGAGTAGTTATGATTTCTTTTTTATCCATGTACCTGTCACTAAGACTTTAAGGTGTGAAAGAACTTTTTTTTTTTTTTTTATCGTTACTTGGAAGTCCTGTTCCTGGAAATCAGCAGATGAAAACAGGACAAAGTTAGCAGTGACAGTATTGTCAGAAGACGTGGAACAATTAAGAAAGAGAGATAGATAAATATTAATAGTAACACTCAGTGACATGTGATCAGAGCAGCACTGAAGTGACAGGAATAAAGGAGAAATGATTTAATGTGAAGATAAAGGCTAAAAAAATAAATGGCTTTCTGAAGCAAAGCAGTCTATGGCTAATATGAGAGGCCGGCAAGGAGACGAGACCTTTCTGGAGACACTGACAAAAGGATATTACAACCTACTTTAGCTGATGTTTGGTTGATACTGGATGGAGACCTGCAGAAAGATCCTGATGCTGTTTGTTTCATAACATATCTTTGTAAATCAAACCATACGATACTGGCTTTCTAGAGAAAGCGCTTGAATGTATTCAAGTATTACACTCAACAGCCTGGTACATCCATGACAAATGTGCTCACAACTCCCTGACTCCCAGCATCACCTTAACAACATATTTAACCAAACACATCCATGGAATTTGAGCACACAGTAACTGAGACCAACAAACATCTGGGCTCAAACTTCGTTGTGTGTGTGTACGGTTGTGTTTGACTCCTGCCAGCCATTTGTTTACTCTTCATCGCAAAAAAGAATCGCTCAAGTTGACAACGGTAAACCAAGCAGGAAACAGACGACCAAAGAGGACTGGGACATAAATGCAAGAAATACATGACAGCTCGCTCAAGGGCTGTGTGGAGGACGATTTCTCCCAGATGAAGATATCAGGGTGGAAGATACATGTGCATGTCTTGAGCCTGTAGTAACAGTGCAAAGATAAACAGAGGAGCAGCACTGTGCTAATGGGTGTGAGTTATGGAGGCTCTGACATTAGTTGACAGAAATGCAAGGCGCAGTGCTGGGATTCGATGGCACCAGTGAACACAAGAGGGGGGGTTTGTGTTTGATATCCGGCAAAGGTTTGAAGCTGGGAATAACTAACTTCACACAGGCACACACATACTCCACAAACAGTCTTCATGTCACCCACCAGCACTATGTTTACATACAGAGATTTGCTTCAGGGACCAACTTTGTTTTGCAAGGAAGACACTTAAACTCAAACACACATGCATATTAACTCTAATTCTAATAACCTTGATTCTAAATATAGCATACTCAATAGTTCTTTCTCATGAGTGCATTCATCCCCACCCCAGCGGTTCCCATTATTGGGGACGGGCTCTCAAGGGGTCGCAAGATACTTAACAACAGTTCTACCTACTTTTTAGGACTTTAAAAACATATTAAAATGAAACAGTCCAAAAAGAAAGCGTCACACACGGGTGGAACGGCTTAGAGCTCAAAGTAACAAGGGGTTTGTAAGTAGGTTCTGCTTGGCTGTAAAGGGTCACTTGCCAAAATGTTTAGGAACCATAAAATTCTTGATTTAATCTAAATCCAAATATTCCTCATATTTTATGTGCTATTGAGGATAAGGGACAAGGACAAGGCGGGTGTGGTCATCATGTACACATGTGTGTGGCAGTATGATGGTTGCTTTGGTGGTCATAAGATGATTATTATGGTTGAGACTGTAGCAAATGTGGTATAAAGTTCTCCACACATGACTTGAGGTTATTGTAGCATACTACCACGCACACACACACACACACATACAAAATAACAATGCCATTGTAATAGTTTGTCATTATTAAAAATCTTGCACCGGCATGACCCCTGACTCCTCTTGCAACAGTGTGAGAAATCATTTATATCAACGGCTGATGAAACATTTCAGCTGAATGCCACATCCATGTACTGGAGGGGATTTTTACACAGCGTTACAGTCTTGCTCGAGTCATGTTTTATTCAAATGTGCTTAACAAGAGGCCCCCGTTAAAACCGAAATTGCTTTGACAAAAAAAAAAATGAAGGTGAGGCCATGTTTCAAAACTGCTAAAATGTAGGTTAAGATTCCAGCAGAGCTGTAGTTGTAAGGTAAAAGCAGAAACCAAAGTAAGGTTAGAGGGAAAACAAGTCTCATGGGAGACAGTGGAGGGATTCGCCATGATCAACATGATTTTACCGGTGTTCCTAGTGCCTTTAGCCTTTAGCTACACCTCAGGGTACATAATGTAAAAGTTAGAGAAACGAATACAGATGGGTGCTTTTGAAATTCCACACATTCTTTCAGGACCAGTGCAGTGTCAGTACAGGTTGGCGGGATGTGAAAAAGGTCATGGAGTGTGTGGATGCATTTGGAGGGGAGAAGTGAGTTAATTAGTTCATACTTTCATAATGGCATGTGGTGCTCTTATCCCCATAGATCCCTGAAGAGCTCTGCTCAAAGCTCTGGGTAGCACATGTAATCCTCACAGCTGAGAAGTGAGTCATCACACATACACGTGAACACACACAGACATACACACACCCAATTTGTTTTATGATACTACTGAAGACTTTAGGTTCATGTATTCCATAACCCCCTCGCCCTAACCCTTGCTACATGTGTGGGCATGGTGAAAATAATGACACTACTACACAGATGGTGGCTCCACCTGCTGCTTAAAACCTTTGAGCTGACAGATGTTGGTCAATTGTTTGAAAATTCAATCGATTTTCACTTTGAGAACTGACTTTTTGAGAACTTTGTATGTATATATAAAAGTGTTAGGTAGAACATCTTTGAAAGCTCAAGGTACAAATGCAGTTACATGTACTCAGTCTAAATCTTGAGCTGAACATTTCCAAAATTAATTATAATTATTAGAATTATAATAGATTTTTAGGTCTGAACTTGACTTCCTCTATGGCTAATGTGGCTCCATTTTTAGGGACAAGCGTTGGAATTACCTGCTTTCCCTCCCTACCTTGCTGTTGTCATCCATGTTTCCTGCCTCTCACCATCACCTGACCTTCACACTCACCTGTGCATTTGCTCCCCATCCCCTCATCATCCCCTCAGTATAGAGTCTATACTATAGACCATCTGCTTAGCCATCGTTCTCCACCAGGTTATCTGTTATACAATTCAGCATTAAAGGTCCAGCCTGCTTCTGCCTACCTGTCTGTCTGTTAATTAACACTGCTTTTGACCACAGCACAGTAACATTTTATTTACTGGTCTGTTTTTTTTTTTTGTTTTTTTCATCTTTGTGAGCCCGTTTGTATTCTCTTTTACAGAAAAGCACCACAGCAGCAAGACGAGAATGAATCATTTTACTCATAATATTCCTCTAAATATTTGATCACATTAAAGCTATTCATGTCAGCCTACTCAGGATAGTAGAGCTGACACAGGAAATAACTTTTTTCCTGTTCCTATTCCGCCCATCCAGCCCATCAAACCCCAACAGCAGCGCCACTTTCACCCTGGCTACTTCAAACACAGGCGTCTCTGGAAGTAATGTAGCACAACTGAGCAAACACCGTCATTGCTGGCCTCTGTGTCACACACACACACACACACACACACACACACACATAAAATGCGCATAAATGGGGCCTATAACGTAGGAAATTAGAGTGTGTTTGGGGTCGAGCGTGCTGTTAACAAGGTAAACAGCGCTGAGGGTCACTGTGGGGTAATAGTGCTGTTTATCGGGGAGACCAACCAGGTTGACCGTAATGAGATTAAGATAGATGGGGAGGAACTGGTGGAGAAGATAAAGCGAGTTAGAGGAAGGGAAAGATTTTGCATTGAAGGTAATTCTTCAAATGCAGAGACAAAACAAAAGAGAATAATAAAAGGCAAACGGGGGGAAAAAAGATGTTCCGTGGATAAATCCTTCCAATTGCTCTCCTTTTCTATTTAATGAAATTTAATTCTATTTAAAGAAATGATTGCTCTGTGAGCATCTTAGCTTCTCAGACTTGTTACATTCAAGTGAGCCAGCACGCTCCGTACCAGATCCCTGGAACTGGCACACATCAATAGAATGCAGGTATTTTAATGTGATTAACTGTCAAAATGTCTGCATGAGAAACGATCTCTAAATACTTTTATTGTTCAAATCTGACAGATTTCAAATGGAGGGTGATGCAAAGATCAGTGCTGTAAACCCTCAGTGTTTTCTGAGTGTTGTTTACATATTCTCTCTGTTTCTTTTCTCTGAGTTTATTTCAAGTGCTATTTCAAGTTGTGACACGCAAGTCAGATGAACTGGAAGCTCTAAAATGCCGGAGGTTGACTTTAAATAGATATTAACAACGAGTCTTCACTCTTCAGCGTGCAAGTTTTTTCCCCAACATTCACTGTGATGGACAATATAGACTAAAGTTTGTTCTTTTCCCTAGACCATAAAGATGCCGCTGCTTGCTTTGATTGCTGCAACCATGTTGGCAACGACCAAAATGGTGCAAAAAAAAAAAATCACATGAATGATGACATTCATCAGTGTTTCATCAATGTTAATTGTTCTCCATTTGCACATTGTGTGTTTACCAATGTTGAGCTTTTTAGGATCTGAAGTCTTGCAGAAGAATTGCTGTAAGAGAAAATATATGAAAGTGGAACAGAAGCAAGCCCAGGGTTTGTTATTTGTCTTTCATGCTGAGGTTGTGAAATTGAGTCGGACCTTCCATCTATATAATTCGGTTCATCTTGTACAGGCACATTCACCCTGTGGTGCTAATAAAAGCTTTATTGAGTATTATATTGAAACATTTACAACAAAGTGTGATCAACACAAACAGTTCTCCTTGTTAGAGTGCAATACATTAATAAGTGCCTAGTGTCATGCCAAGTCTAAGTGAATTGTGTGTCAAATAAATCAACGCCTTGTCAAGTTGCAGGACAAAAATAACAATGGACAATGTGTTATTGGGTTTGTGTGAAAACTGTGTTTGGTTTTGGATCAGAGTCTTCCTTTGTGGTGGAGAAATGCAGGAAATGAAGAAGAGACAACCTTCAAAACAAAGAAACAACAAATAACTTTCCCTCTCCATATTCCCTCTATCTTTGTTGCATTGTGTTTCAACCTCTCCATCACCCTCTCTCTCTATCTCTTCCTCTTTCGCCGTCTCAGTTTCATTTCATTTCATTATTTTTACACACTTCTTTTTTTCATTCTTTCCATGTCTCTGCTTCTTTCCCACTCTGCTACACTGTCTTTTGTGCAGCCTTACTCCGTCTACCTTTGTCTATCTGTCTCTCTCTTTCTGCCTGCAGCACAGTTGTATGTTAATCTGTTGGAGGAGGAGTGCAAGGTGTGTTGGGTTTAATCATCCTGAGGGCTGGCTGGGTGGCTGCTGGAAGCTCGTCTGCTGGGACTAATTGGAACAAAACACTCCCTTGTTCTAGGGGAAAAAAAGAGAGACAGAGAAGGTTAAAGAGAGAATAATGTCTGCAACTGCAGGTAACTGAAGGAGTGTGGTGAATGTGTGCATGTCCGTGTCTACATCCATTCATTGTATGTGAAAATACATTATAATTTTACTAACATGTATGAATGTGAATGTGAGAAACAAATAAAATCTGAATATGTGTCCATGTGTACAGTATCTGTGTTTATATCTGTATTTGTCAGTGTCTGTGTGTTTGTGAGTGTGGGTCTTGAGCGCACATACCTGTGTGTGCAGCGGTGCATGTCCTACGGTGACACATTAGCGAGCTCTCGCCTGGTAGATGTGATTAAAGGAGAGGTGTAACTCTCCTCTCTCTCTAACTCTATCAGTGCCACTGTTACACCTGCAGCTTGTAATGCCACCCTAGTGTCAATTTCCCCTTTAAGATTCCTCTAAGTGGATTTTGATGCAGTGAAACAGAACGTAGAGACCAGTTCTCACCTCGCTAATGGAATCAATGTTTTGTGAAACACAGCAAAGGGCAAATGAACCCAACCCCACAGGCTTATCAGTGACAACGTATTAGTTTTATCCTAACATAAGCAGCTGGAGCCAGATAGTAAAATATTCATTAAAACTTGTGTGTGTGAACTATTGTTTTCTCCCCTGCCCTTTGTCTCTCTTGTGTCATGGTTAGGGTCCATATTGACCTTTAATTAAAAATTAGATATTGGCCATATGTAAATTAGATATTGGCCTTATAAGAGACATCCAGGGCTGGATGACATTTGTGATCATATGTCAGGACACAGAGACATGAGTTTTTAGATTTAAAATAACAATTCAGCAACTGGTTCTTACACAGTTTTGTTTTTACACAATTAAGATGTATACAATTTGTTTTCTTATCAATAAAAATGCAGATACACTTGAAATACCGAATTGTGAGGTTTCACACAAACTAGACGAGTGTAGGTCAACTTAAAGGCAGTCTTTTGCTATACCAGATACAGTATGCTGCTTATTTGTCATACTTAGGAAATAATGGATGCATGCGTGTCCTCAACTATGTAAATCAATGCAGTATAAAGAAGTTCACATAAACTGGGGCAAATGACCTTAGGTAAAGTAGTCATTCTATTCTCTCGTCCATCCTCCTCCCTACTGTTTAACTCCTGCTACTGAATCCATTTCCTGTTCTTTCAGACCTGCCCACCTATTCTCACCTTCCCACCCGTTGTCTCCACAGAGTACCTACCTCAGCCCATGACCTGAACCACTCACCTGTCTTCACAGCTGCTCCTCAATCCCCACTTGGACTCTGTTTAAATACCTCTCTACCTGAGTTTGCCAAACACAAAACCAGCAGAAGGGAAAAGATGTGATGGAGCTTCCCCTGTGAGGTATTTGAATTTTCTCAAACACCTTTGCAGTGACTGGTATTCCTCCTGTGGGGACACAGAAATCTATGTGATTGCCAGAACTGGTGCCTTTATTATTACAGTTATAAATATTAAATATATCAAAACAAAACACCGGTTAGATATCAAGCAGTGAGCTGTCTGTGACATTTCACCACTCTATTGTATTATTGAAAAAGGATGTACAAATAAGCTTAAGCACTGATTTAAAAGAAATGAACCTGTCTTTGCATTCAAGCAGAGTTCTATCAAGTCCACCTGCACAAGAGCACCTTTAATACTGACGTGATGACACGACAGTGAACTGTGCCACATCCTCTCACTGCTCATAATTGTTCTCCACTTGCCTTTAATTAAAAGACATAATCCCATTAACAAGCAGAAATAGGATTAATACTGCCTCAGACTCCAGCTGCTGCTCTGTAATGAGTGTGTGTGCATGTGTGTGTGTGTGTGTGAGCGAACGTGTCTTGTCCCCTGACTCAGACATATCACCAGTACCACATGGGTGATGAGGGTGAGAGGGAACGAGCAAGAAAGAGACATTAAAGGACAGAGGGAGAGAAGGGGAGGTTGGAGAGAGAAACCGCCATGCATAAAAATGAAAAGGTAACTGAAAGATTAAAAACCAATTTTCAGTCCAGTGGATAAGTGACTTTTGAACGTTTTGCATTGTATGTTCTCATTTCAGTGTTGTGTGAATGTATAAATGGCTCATTGCTGGAAGATATTTTGGGTCCAAAGAGAAAAGGGTTAAAACAAAGAGAGAGAGACAGAGAGAGGGAAAGAGAGAGGGGGGCGGGAATGATTTAATGGCAGACGAGTGTGACGAGAGGTTGCAGTCTTTTCCACAGAGACATCCTCCCTCGCCGCTGAGCCAAAAGGTGAGAAACAATGACTGTGAAGGAATGACATGCCAGCACAACGCCACTATTGTAGAAATAACAAAGGCTGCTGCTGAGCCACAAGGATAAGAGGACACGGTAACAGGGGAGCGTTCAGTGTGCCTGAGTCGATTATGTTGTTGTTGCCTCACAGCAACGCCTCCCTACATCTGTCCTATCCTCTAATGTACCTCATCATCATCCTTATTCACATGTCTGCTCTGTCATTACTGCATTTTCTGCATCCCTCTACAGTACCCCCATTGTTGTTGTCAGTCGGAAATAAAAACATGTGACCCTTGCTATGTATTGAATTGCAATGGAGAGTAATAATCAAGTACAAGTTTTAGTCAATTAAAGCTTTGATCGTAACATTTAAATGGACATTTTGCTGTCACAAATATTAACATTATGGTCATTTGTTTACCAAAGAAAAATATGTACAATACACATTTCACCTGGTAATATGAGAGACCAACAGTGAGCAAAGAAATCACTGTGGAATGATCATTTGATTGAAGGTTGTCTCATGCCTTACCAAAGTCGGACATATGTGGCTTTTACAGCTATAAAACGACCAACCCAGCTCTGATAATTATGTGTTGAGGGTGAACGGTAAATCGGAACTTTACAGTGTCACTCCGTGTACTGAAACTAATAAAAACTAAGTGACCTTGTGTGTCATTTTCCATGGTCATCGACTGGTCAGTATGCCAGCAGCCAACTCTGTCAGTCTGTCAAGTGTGTGTGTGTGTTTGATGTGTCAGGGTTTGAACCAGTGAGTGGTAGAGTTCAGAGGGCTTGTCTGTGCTCTCTCTGTGGGCTTCTCTCTGGCAAGACTACTGTCTTGTCAAAGAGAAGCCCAGAGAGAAAAGTGACAGCGGCAAAGCACAGACACATCACTGACAACTAAGGTTAGACTGATAAATGGGGCCAAAAGTGCCCCTTTTTACTTTAAAACTTGATTTCACTTTCATTAATACACTAAATGTGATATTAATAAATGTAGTTTGTTTAATTGCATAATTCAGCTTAATCAGTGCTACACCAATACCTGGGAAACCCCTAAGATGAATGGATTCTATTGTGTCATTGCATGGATGACTATATTTGATTGGCACTAAAACCAGATAGTGTAAGCGCCAGATGATGGAAACTGCTTTGGCATGAAAATGGTCAGATGAAATATATATTTACATCTCAAAATGTCAGCTATCGACAGCCTCAGTCCACAAATCTCGGCATCAAACCCCAGGCTTCAGGACATCAGTGAGCGAGGTGAACCCTGGGAGTCACAGAGCGATCAAACCATCATGACTTCCATCCTGACAGAGTCTTACAGCAGAGAGATCAAAGGTCGCTGCACATATCACATCCAACACCAACTAATACCTCATCCCAGTGTTTGTGTGTGTGTGCGACACACACACTGCTACACACATTGTAATGAATGTATCAAAAAATTGTTGTTGTTGTTTGTTTTTTTTACAGTGAAAACAGAATTAATTCAAAAAAAAAAATCCTGGTATCAGCAGTTTCCTTACCAAAGTATCACTGTCAACATCAACACTATATCTGCAGCACACACAAAGAACATTGTTCAGTTGACCAAAAAATGAGAAATATTATGCACATGAAAGATTGAAGGTGAAGAACATTTTGTCAAACTGTCATTTGACAGTTGTATGATGGGATGTGAGTTGAGTGTTCGGTGATGGTAAAAGAGAGGACTCAGATGTTACATTTTACATTCTGGCACTTGGCTGAGTCTCAACAGATAACAGACAAAAACACTTGAGAGTGAACAAAACCTGGAACAACGGTGTTCTGATTTGAGATGGAAAGTGGTTTAGATAATAAAAGAGTGGACGAAATACCATAACATGCAGATCACAGTCCCATTACAGGTCTTAAAATCTTTCCATAAAACAAGACAACCTGCGAACAGGGCAAGAAAATTCAGCTCTGGAACTAAAATTGGTGAATTAAACGACCTGATCGGAGACATATATTTGCAATGGAAATAGGCTTTATAGCAGAAAAATTCAGGAGGGCTCCAGAGAGCACAGGGTGACAGCCACAGGGTCACACAGGTCAGCATAAGAACCTCATGTAAATCTCTGCAAAAATAACAAGCAGCAATATGAAAACTCTAATCTTACTAAAATGGAAATTTGGCCACGTTAGTATATGACTGGGATCACACACTGCCACTGATGTGGGACAAAGGCTGATTAAAAGTTGGTTAAGTACTTTGTGATTTCCTGTCCAGTGATTTTAAAGCCCTTACTACCACACAGTCACTTCTGAAAACGTGTGTCAGTTTGGATTGCCCTTTTTTCATACCACTTAAGCTTATGTCTCTGTAGTGAGTGACATGATGGAATATATATCAGTATGTGTCAATGCAAAGCTTGGAATATGAAATGGAGAAAAAAAGCGCCTGTGCTGTCTGCATAGAAATGCAGCCACACTGTAAGGCCCTGACATAGAGATTGCATAACAGCTCATGCATAAAACATTAAGTTATGCATATGCAATGTGCACACAGACAGTCGGGCATATGGTGTAACCTCCTATTTCCTTTTTTTTGCCCAGCCAAGGAACCACAAGTCCATCATGGAGCTGAGTGTATGTGCTATATATGCATTCCTGCCCTTCTGTGCACATGTTCGTGTCAGACAATGTGCTCTTCTTGGAGAGCAGCTTAATTGGAAAGTCTTTCTCTCTCTTTTTCTCAGTCTTTCTCAAAGCTCATGTTTTCTCTGCAATTCATCCTCTCTCCAGACCAAAGAGGAAACCCACAGAGTCGGTTCAGCACATGTTCATCAAGTCAAGGTTTGCAGAGGACTCATAGGAGAGAAGATTAGGATTTAGTAGGCTGCAGTTCGAAGGCAATAGCAGGGGGGTGGGGGGGGGCGAAGATGCAACCAGGATCATGTTTGCCTTTAGCACAGCATATGTGAGCTGATTAAAAAAAAGAGGGGGGGAAGTGAAATATTAAAGGCAGCCAGAGTTTCCTTCAAGTGTTTCTTGTAAGTCCTTCTGTGTCTTTTTCACAGATAATGATGGCACACACACACACACAAAAAGGCAATGAGAGGACTTTCAAACTGCAGGCCATTCAAAACCTCAAGTTTTGGGGTGGGAGGACATTGAAAAAAGCTTGACAATCATTAAAAGTGGGGAAAACTTCAAAGTGAAACTTTGAAAAAAAAAAAGATATAGTTTCGGGGATAATTATGAAACTTAGAGCTGAAATTTGTCCCATTTTTCCATGTGCCCGAGCTCCAGAATCTTCTTCCTCCGCCTCCCTGTCCTCGAGTTCACCTCGCCAGCTTGTTTTTCCCAAGCTGTCCTCCTCGTTACCTAGCTAATCCCAGCCACTGTCAAGATTTAAATGCTGCTTTCAGCGTGTGCCATATTTTCAGCATTCAGCATTCAGCATCATTTCCCTGAGCCCGACAGACAAGGAGAGGGAGAGAGAGAGAGAGAGAGAGGGGAGGAACTGGAGAGGAGATAAAGAGACACACTCCGTGGATTACACACGCACATACACACATAAATATGCATATACACATGCAGGAACACATTGTATGAGCCTCTGTTTAATTAGCCCGGCGGTTTATCAGGGTGATCAGGAGTTCAACACAGTAAAGTTTCCTGTAGATAAAACAGTGTTTGGGGAAGCCGGGCCTAATGAATGCTGAGCAGCACAGAGAGGGAGAGGAGGAGGAGGAGGAAGAACTAAAAGAGATGAGAAGAGGATGACAAGAGGGCGCCTCGGTTTAATTGCTTACCTGATACTTTCACTTCCTTCTTATCATCCTCTCCTCATCTATTACAGCAGATGAGAAAATTGCCTCTGACAGATGCATCCGACACAGAAATGCTTTCTTTTACCTGCCAAGAAAGAGCTGAAGGTTTATGATGGCAGTTTAACTGCGATAGTAACTGACGGTGCCTGCTTCCACTATTTAGACGATCAAGAGCTTTGTGTATTCAACTGAGGAAGCTGATTATTATTGTGTATTTTTTACTTACGTACAATACCTTTACCTTGGGCTTCAAATGACATTGTCGTAACCAAAATACATTTTTGAGAAAACGTGTGTGTGCTTGAACATTTTTTGAGAAAACTACTTAAAACAACTTGGGTTACTGGTTCCAACAGTTCTGATACATCAGCACTCAACCAGAGTAATTGCTGAGGTCCCAAACAGAGGTGACCGCCAAAAACTAGGTCCAACATGGGAACAATGACAAATGTCAGACAGTCATAGAGGCTGTAAATCTCAAGCTAGCCAAAATTATTGGGAAGAGAAAACAAAGGGGAAAGATAAAATTACAACCCACACTGTCTGTTGTAAACATCCACCACAGCTTACAGCCTGATTTTCTCATTTCATTTTCTACCTACCTTACCTGCTGTAGTTATACGCGCTGAAACAAAGGAAACAGTGAAAAGAAATGGATTGTAATGAAGTACATTGACCAAAGATGTTTCTCTGATATGTTTAGCAGATGCTGGCAACTTTTAAAGTCATTTAGTCACAGTTGCTGTAGTGGCACCATCCAGAGGAAGAGTCACATTGTCCAGCATGTGTCATTCTGGACCAGACAGGATGAAAATGTTTTGTGCATTTTCAGACACAGAGGCCTGTCTGGGCTCAGGCGCCTAATTAATGAGTACCTAGGGATGTTGTTTCACCAGAACTGAATGCATTCAAGGTAAGCATCAGCCTCATATTTTGTTGTATTCTTTGTTTGCAAGCTGCAATTTATCCCACCCACTGTCACGGTTGTGTCCAAACAATGCAGCGATGCTACTTGATGATACATGTAGTCTCTTCCAAATATTATTCAGAGAAAATTAATTTAATAAGAAGTAGAACAATCACCCTGATGCGCCCCTGCCAGAAAGTGGGATCATTCCCTCCCAGTTAAAATGTAATCACATCCAATTAGGGGAATGACAAAGCAGTCTTCAGCGTTTCGGCGGGAGGGGAAGTGTCATCTTACTGCCTGTGTGTTTGTGGGGATAAGCTAGTTCTATTGTTCCCCATTGTCTTGCCAGTGTTTTCCTTTTTACCCCCTCCAAAAAAACAAACAAACAAAAAAAAAAAAATTACTTTCCAATTTTCCACTGGCTGTCTGGCCAAATCATCAGAGAGCCCAGCAAGGAAGGGAAAACTCAACCATACTGGCTATCCTTCTGCTGAAGAGGAATGCTGGGATTTTCATTCAGTGGGGGGGGTGGGGGTGCTGGTTTGAACATTGTCATTGCAATAACTGGTTTTAGTCAGTCTAAGCCTTAAAATTATGCAAATAAATGTTTAGTCCAATTTTCAAGGGTTTTCTTGAAGGTCAGTCAGATTTTCCTTTTAATCCTGAGGATTTCAGTGGAATACAAAGACAACAGAAAGACTTTTAAAAGTGGAAAGAATAAAACAAAGTACGAGAGAGAAGGCCATTTATGGAAATCCATCATATTGATCAATTTACATCAATCTGTTACCTTGTCCAGAAAAACAATGACTTGATTTGCATTGGAGCTCATACTTATAATTTAAAAAAACATGAGGAGAGAGCCACAGAACCATGACCAGAAGATCTCATCCAAAGTAAAAAAGGATACTGACTTCAAAATCGTCAGTATAGCATTTGCGGAGGCTTTGATGAGCAGTTCACAAAAAGAGCCTTGAAAGCCTGAGATTCCTTTCAGACGGAGAACTGGCGCACAGAGAAGGGAGAGAGAGAGAGGCAGCCAACATACACCGTCTGGTTCCAGCACCGCGTAGGCAACAAACACACACACACACTCACACATGCACAAATGGTCAGGCAAGGACAACAAAAGAGGAATGTGGATTATTCATGAGTCTACAGTATTACTAAACAGCTGGATTGAAATATATCGACCAGAACACACACACACAGCGTAGGCCTGGCAAGCTGTATTACTGATGTCATTCATTGTTCTCCTCTCAGCACCATGACTCCATGAACCACCCCGGCCAATAGGGGTGCTGTTGGTGAGGCTTTACTGACCCCATCTGGCAGGGGATTGGTTAAACTCCCGGCCGAGGAGAGAGGAGTATGAAAAGAGACAGACCACCCACCAGCAACAACAGTTCGGATTGGATGATCCATCGCTCCCTCCAATTGCTAGTCATCTTCCTCAGTCAAAGAAGTTGGCGTTTGTTGGTAAAGGGTGTTTTGGTAGTGTGTGGGCTTAAGCGTGCGGCAAGGAGGAAATTGAAAATTGCTGATGTCTGTCTGGTGAATAAAGAGCAGCAGCCCGCAGCTGGCTGTCAGCTCGGTTATGCCACCCACTTTGACAACTCTGCCTCTTCAACGGAGTGCAGGAGTCTCACTGAGACCGAATTCCGGGCCTTCGGCTGGATTTGATGTAAGATTTCTGCCTGCTTTGGTTTTGAGTCACATGTGGAAGTGTGCATTTGTGAGGAATTTCAAGATGAACAATGTCCTTGTTTCCATTACATATGCAAATGTGTGCTTATTCATTGGCTTCTGTGTTTCTCTGTGTTTCTTTGGTTAGGGTAGTGGTACTATGAGAAAGCATTCCTCTCAGAATTATCTGACTTGCAGGATCAACACAAATAAACCGGTGTCATGCTGGAAACATTAGTACAGCTCGTTTAGAATATAACATATATTATGAAACAATGTTTTCCATAAAACATAAAACCCTGTGTAGAACTATTTTAGCTTAGTGCCATAGAGCACTGCTCTAAAACCTGGAAATTAGAACCCCTCAAATGGTCACAACAATAATCTGAAGATTATCTGAAAATCAATAAAAGAGAAAACAATTGCTACACACACTTATAAAAAATGTTTTTATTTTCTGTCTGTTCTTTTCTACATATTTTGTTTTTATTAAAGAAGTTTAGTTTTATATCAGGCCTCAAAAATATTCAAATAAAACAATTTATATTTAAAAAATGTCTTTGGTTTATAGATAGGGCACATCCTGTTAAGGGGTTACAAGCCATAAAGATTGGTACATTTTTAGATGAACTATAAGGATTATATAACTACATCAAAGTTTTTTTTTTCTGTATAATTTACTCATACAGTACATGGGAACTCTTTTTGTTCAGAGTGTGCTGCCTGTCTGCAAGGTTGAGTGCTGTTACGTGTATGTTCAACTATTATACTGTAGGTACATGTGTATGTACTCTTAAGTATGTGCACACTGTATCTGAGGTCAAGTGGTGTGGACTGTCCTGCCTGTGCAGTTAGCTGGCACTGTGACTCCGCTGTGGATCAGGAAAGGTTGTCTGAAGGTAGAGGAAGGATTAGAGCACTTCAAAGCAATGCTCACTTCTAAGCTGGCTGATGCAAAATCCGCTTTGTGTAGATGGACAGCCGGCACTCCAAAAAAAAAAGAAAAAAAAAAAAAGAATCCAAGCCCGGAGCCGAGGACGATCCGACTGTACTCTCAATACACCGATATTACTTGAAACAGACTCTAGTCTAAACACTTCTGGAGAGGATGTGTGAGTATATACTCTTCAACTTCAAATAGAAAAACTCAGGACAGGAATTATATCAAATTATATCAGGACCACACTCACACTCTCAAGTTTTTGCTGAAATGGTTTCTCAAAGCTAAAACTGATTTTATGGGATTAAAGTTTCTATACTATGTGTATTTAAATGTCAAACCTACAGTTATATGGTGATTGCTTGTTGCAAAGGAGCTGTTAAATTTTTTATTTTTTTTTGCCTTGGGACATTGTACTGAAAGTAAGATGAATAGTTATTATATGACACAAATCAAATATTTTATGAGAATCAACTGAGGTTAAAAATTTTACATGGAAAACAACTTTAATATTGAAAGAAACATTATATAATACATTACAATATAAGATACTATATATATATATATATATTCAAACAAAGTGCTTCATATTCACCAAATCAGACTTCAACAGATACAATTATGGCCAATATTCATCCCATACCCTCTTGGTTTATTCTTTCAGATTAATCACTTTTACTGATAAAACACACACACACACACACACACACACACACACACACACACACACACACATACATTTAGAGAGAGAAATATAGAGCAATGGACTGAGCTCCTGGTTGTCACTGTAGTGATATTAAGACTGGGAGGTGGGAGGGTGATGGAATGGCTGTGGTCAGAGTACAGTGGCCAACAGGGCCGCTTCGCTAAGTCCTAAATCACCGGGAAACCAGACCGCCACCGTGATGGATGTGTGTGGCACGCCCCGGATCAGGAAACCTCCAATCCGTCTCTAAGAAGAAATGTTTCAATACAGACATGGCGGGCTGGGTCATAAACTTATTCTCCACACAAAAATACACATAGATGCATGCATGCAAATATACATGAACACAAAACCACACAGAGAGACGCACATGTCGTAAAAAGAGCCAGCAGGCAGAGGCAGAGCAGTCCAGCAGATTTATGTGAGCAGAGGTGCTGTGGTCAGGTGAATAGATTGGTTAGCTGGCAAGGTGGGTGGGTTGTACAGCCTCAGTGGCCAAGGCAAACCTTCTAATCATTCGAATAGGCCGGCTGATTTGTGCTGATAAATTATATCTGGAAGAAAAATCCTGTCGCAATAACAGTTCTGCCCAGCCCGAAGATATCCACAGTGAGGTTTTCAAATCTTCTTACAGAAAAAGGAAGCATGAGTGGGCCACAAAACGTAGTTCTTATGTCAAAGAAAAATCACAAGCACCAGACTCCTCTCCTCAGACTGGGATTTTCATTCAAGTCTGTAGCGAGGTCATCTCAGCTAACTTTGCCTCATTCATCTATAACTTTTGATCTCTCTTTTTGTGTGTGTGTGTGTGTGTGTGTGTGTGTTTTTTACATTTATTCTCAATTGAATTTGAGAGGAAGTGCTCAAATACAAGAGAAGATAATTCCTTCAGTTACAATAGGGCTGTCGCACTTTTAGTGCTCGGGCCCTTATTACTGCATTAAACTGAGAGGTGAAAATGTCCCATGGTATCTGAAAAAGTTTTCAAGTTTCATGTGATTTTTAAGAAGGAATTACTCAAACAGCAAAAAGGAGTTTTTTTCTAAGAGAGTTTGCTGATTTTGAAACTAGTCTTGAAACTTTTAGGGGCATTTCTTTGCTGCTACCACCCTTGATGTGGTAAAAACGGTAAAAAAGGAATGTGACCCTAAACTTGCAGCCCACTGTTTCTAAATGTTAAAGACAAACAAACAAGCTGGCCGTTGCCCAGGCCCTCGGAAATTTGTTGTTGCATATGGAGTGAAAATGAAAGAGCACTGGTTGCATGTTGTGTTTATCCAAACAGATTACATTTCTGCCAGAGGATCCTTGCCAGCTTCTCTCCTCTTATTCCTCGCTCTGCATTTTCAGCCACAATAACTGGAAACCTCGTTTTGCAGTAAACTATCCCGTCCGGCTCAGGAAGGATCTCATAATTAGTGTAGAGCCACAACAAAGTAGAGACTCCAGTGCACCAGAAAATGACTCTGTAGGACTGTACAAATAGTGAATCATCACAGTGAACCCAAAAATGGTTCTTTATGGCACCATGTGCAAAGATTTTTTAGTGTTTTGATGTTGAATTAATAAATGAAATGATATCAAATATCAAAACCACATTCAGGATTTCACTGTATTATTTTTCTTTATTCTAAAGAACTATTAACAAACTCTCCCACATCTGGTTAGTGTGAAAATACTACAGTTAAAAATGGAACCACAATGACTCAGCATAACTCTTATTAATTATGAAAAGAAGTGGAATTTATATAATAGAGCTTTCAAAAAAAAGAAAAAAAAAGAAAAAGATTTTGCAACAGCAAAGCTTTTTGATTGATATTTCAGAATGGAAGCAGTGTGTAAAGAGCAGCCAGGGCTGCAACGGATAAGCATGGAAGAAACCAACAGCTGATTGATGTTGGTGCTACCAACATACCCATCACTTATTTTTCAGTCTTTTAAAATGTAATTATCCCTAAAACAAAATTTAACACAATCCCACAAAAGAAGAGGAGAGGGCAAACCATTTAAACTTAATTACTAACTCAGTATTTAACTTTGCAGGAATATTTCTTATGCCTTTTGATTCTGGTTCACTTTAATTCACTGGAAATTTCATTTATTTCTGGTTGTCTTGCATTTTTTATTTTGTCTGTGATAATAACCAACTAGTAATCACAGTTTACCTGCTTCTTAATTCCTCTCAAACTTCCGCGCGTAGGTGTGAGTTTGTTTTCTCGGCTGTTTTTCTTGACGTGTGTGTCTGGGTGCAGAGCCCAGCCTGTCTGTCGCGCCAGTCTGAACTGTCTGGGACAGCTGGCCACTCTAAAGCAATCTGAGAGATCACTGGGCGTGTCGTCCTATTTCTCTTCATGTCAGGCCGCAGAATGAAGAAATCCATGGGATTAGAGCATGGTTTGTATTTGCTGACAGAGTGGTGACAGCCCAGATCGAGAGGTAGGGTTTCATATTCAGAGTACCACGCCCAGCAGACTTACGCACTATATTTGGTATTTTAAAAGCGTAAACAACTGCATATTCAAAGAATACACTGTAAAACCGATGAGTTTTTCTTGCCCCGGATGACGAGAAACCCTAAAAACAGTTGGATGAGTCAGGGGACAAAAACAAGGCACTAAATAATTTTGCCTCTCACTTAAGGAGAATGGCAATTTATTTATTTATTGAGATCACATTGGATAGTTTTATGTTGACGTGTTTTTTTTTTTTTGTATTTTTTTTTTTAGTTAATTATGGATAGTGGGATCCCCGGATAGAGAGGGCGATACGACATGCAGCAGAGGTGCCCCGCTGAAGTCAGGCCGAGGACATTGCAGTCATGGTAAGCGTCTTAACTACTACAATTGCAGGACACCCAAAAAAAAAAGAAGAAAAAAAAACATCACTGCTTTACAGTCACAGGGAGAGGGATCAACCATTAAGCTGCAACTTTTGGACTTTTCAGTGTTTAATTGTTTTTGCTTTTTTCCTTGTATAACTTCACACTTTTTCTGTCCCACTCATTCTTAAGTAACATCAAGATCTTTTAGTTTACAATAAACAGGGATGTAAATATGTGCACATACGCTTCATACTGGAATATCTACATACCATATGTACACTGAATACACATGATACAGTTTTCCTTGGTTTATTTTGCAGTTCCAAAATACTTTGCTAAGTAGGGAACCACTTAAAACACATTTTTCAGATGCCACATGTCAGGTTGATGACAACATATCAAAGAGTTAATTATACTAAACGTGATTTTAAATGGTTGCAGATGTCACTTTGTATGATATTGATCCGTGGTGCCGCTTAGTGCTCTGTGTCTCTACCAGCAGGTAAGCAGCACCATCCTTTCCCTGAGTCAGCGTGTGCATGGCTGCATTGATTAGGTGTGACTACTCAGGTCAGGGGCCAATTTGGGGTCAC
The DNA here is from genome assembly GCA_037833715.1 of Toxotes lorentzi. NCBI lineage: Eukaryota > Metazoa > Chordata > Actinopteri > Toxotidae > Toxotes > Toxotes lorentzi. The sequence goes on along the minus strand of JBBMJY010000007.1, from coordinate 15,137,933 downwards.
CAGAGGGTCAAGCGTGTTGTCCAATAAAACAGCGGGACCTCCAGACTGGATCCGGCCAGTATCCTGGCAACAGGCGCCGCCCCCCACCTCTCTCCCAACTGAACCATGAGAGCACCCATCCGGTGGTGATTGAGACTGCAGGGCTCCATTCTCTTTTCATCAGCTCCCATTCATCTGTTCTTATAACTTGGCCCAGATGAATTAACCTGAACAATAGAAACGGGAGGTCTGTAAAGCGTTCACCATTGTCAACATAGAGAGCAATTAAATAAAATGTTCAGTTTGTGCTGTTTTTAAGTGAAAACAATTTTAATGCCTAATCTGTTGTGGCTGTGCGGTGCAGATCAAGGAAATGAATTTAAACAACTTTGTCATTTCCTTTTGTTTGACTGCGTCCAACACACATATATGTGCTCTACATACAAATGTATAGTATATAGAGTACATTTATATTCCACTTTCTTCACAACAAGGAAACATAAACCTGGATTGGAATAAACAGTTCCACCTTGGATGTGGTCTGTGTGTTTGCTGATATTAACTCGACCTTATTGCGTCACAGAGCAGTTCACTTACAGACACGATTACTAAGTAAATTCAATGCAGCACCATCAAAACGTCCCGCTGATGTGTTTTCAAGCTATTCAAATAAGTCATTATGTTAAAATAACATATGACTTGGTATCTAATAATGTCAAGTGAATTACAAAGTGATCTGAAATGAAGAGTAGTCAGCGATTCCAGGATTACATGCTTAGTTGAATTCAATAAGCTGGTGTATACTGTAATAGGAAACCACAGAGAAAATCCATACTTACCACATCATCTGATAAAAATGTCTGCTTGCTGCTCTGCAGGACTCTGTTAAATCTATTAAAAACACTTTGTTCTCCTGCTAATTCCAAAATAATATGCTGATTACAAAAGAGCAATAACAGACAGCAATGGTAAATCATCTTGTACCAATCAAATAGTTATTAAAAAAACACTATGAACCATGGATCATTAACATTGTGTGTCTGTAGGGACAAAAGCAAATGCGTTTGTTTCGATGATATTTCCATACAGAGGGTTGTTAAAGTCAGAGGGAGAGAAATATAGGGCTTCAAGGGGAACGTGAACATTTATAGTATAACACACGTTTGAAAGAAAAGAAATTCTAATGTCTTCCCTGGTTGTTACAGGAAGCTGTAGAAATTCAGAGAAATTGACCTGCAGTGCCATGTTAGCCGCCCATAACCAATTTATCTTATTATCTCAAATTGATAATAATACATCAGTTTAAGCCACAGTTCATTGGAAAGATAATTCTAATGGGTCACAAAATGATCTCTCAGAGGATACAGAGGATTTGGATATTCCGCTAATCTTTGCTAGTTTCTTGTGAATTACAAAATTATATATCTTCAGGCCTAAGAAAATATTCAGGGGGAAAAAACACTCCTTGGTTGAATAGGTCATAACCCATACGCATATGCAGCTATAGCAGTGGGTCACAAATAGCTGTTGTAGCTGTGTTTTTAGGGGGTTGCAAGGCAAATGATGACGGGACCATCGGCCTATTGGGCACAGTAGATGTCACCAAAATGTCACTTCATGCTGTAAATTAGTCTTTTTATGAGCTAATGCTTACACTTTGCTACATAAATCCAACAGCAGTGTTTCTAGTTTGAAATAAATTGATTTCATTTTTTTTCTATTTAATTTTCATTGAACATTGTTTTTGTACATTGTACATTGCTTTTTTGTGCAAAATTGTAGTCAAGTTTTCAAAATATTTTCAAAAGCTCCACTTAAATACGGTTGCTTGATTGAAATGGATCAACAAGCTGTCTGCTTAGCGACACTGTTCAGCGTTAACAAAAAGAACAGAACATTGTTTGAACAAGCTAATCACCATGAGAACCAAGGCAACAGGCGAAAATAAAAATAACACTGAATTTCACGAAGCAATTCAGTCATTTTTTTTCACTTTGAATGAAAATAGAGGAACAGCAACATTCAGCTTCATGATCACAAAGAAAACCAAAAATAATCAAACCAATATGTTCACTGGATGAGGAATTATGAAGCTTCCTGCAGCTTTTGATGATGGGACACAACACCCAACAGTTTCAGCCAAGATCTACAACCAACACGGTGGTGCCTGCACCACCGTGTTGGGGGCACCCAACACGGCACCGTAAATTTGTCACTGACTGATGGATGTGATGGTCAGGTTGAATGGTCTCCACAGCAACAAGCATCGATGGGCCTCCAACAAAGGTAGCTATAAACACACAAGTGAAGCGTATTAGCCTTTTTTTTTTCTTTTGTGTGTGTGTGTGTGTGTGTGTGTGTGTGTGTGTGTGTGTGTGTGTGTGTGTGTGTGTGTGTGTGTGGAAGTGGGGGTGTTTTAAGTGTTTTAAGTTCTTTAAATTAAATATCAGCAATGCAATAATACCTCTGAAACACTGCGTGACTGTAAGTGTTCAGATTAATACATCGTAGCCATGAAATACAATTGTCCTTACTCCAACACAGACAGTCCACAGGGAGCACTTCCAGGACACCTCCAGAGACCCCTGGAGAGGAGCCCAACTGAGCACCAGGCTCTGTCCAGGGGGACTCATGAACAGTATCATCCATCCCACAGATCATGACACTAATGACTACAATGTGTGTCAAGTGGTTTATGCAGCAACAGTGACTGCAACCTATCCAGTCAGTCCCTCCTTCCCGAACGCCTCCAAGGATGCAAGGCTTGTCCTCCCTGGTGTCCAACGGAAGTCTGTGTGTGCGCGCGTCTACTGGAGGAGTTACTGTATCTACATAAAGACTGTGATTTGCACTTCTGTATTCCAAATATTTGCTCTGCCTGTATCTGATAATGATGATTATATTCTCCCGCTTTTCCCTGAACTGCTGAGAATAGGTGTGCGTGACTGAGTGTGTAACATGCATATGTGTGTGTCCATGTAAGCCTCAGTAATTGGGCCAGCTCTGCTCTCCCTCAGAGCCCCCGGAGGTAGAAAAACTCAACGTGCCATTACATCCTCCTCCTCGCTCCCTTCATTCAATTCGTCACACACCTCCTCTTCTCCCTGCAAGTGTTTGCACCTGTGTATGTGTGTGTGGTGTTTATGTGTATGCATCCTCAAGTATGTGTACGAGTATGAGTTTGTTGAGGCTGGTGTGTCCTCATGCATGTTTTGGTGTGTGTGTGTGTGTGTGTGTGTGTGTGTGTGTGTGTGTGTGTGTGTGTGTGTGTGTGTGTGTGTGTGTGTGTCTCATAATGAAGCCATATGGCCTGTCTGTTAGTATGCGAGCTGCCAGCACTGAGAGCTGTGACTCTGGCAGAGCTCTGAGATGAGACGTGAGTGGCATGCTCTTTTCTTCTTCTCCTCTCTCAACTCTTCTCCTTCTTCTCCCTCCTTTATTCTCCTTTCCTCTCTGCTCCTCCTCCTTCCTCCTGTTGTCTTTCGCCCATCTCCCTGTCCTCGCCTGCCTTGCCTCTCCTCTCCTCCCCTTTCTTCTCATCTCCTCACATGTACTTTCTTTTCTCTTCTACCCATCTGCCCTCCTCTTTCTCACTCCTTCTTCTATTCACTTCCATCTTTGTTCTACTCTTCCCCTCTTCATTTCTGTTTTTTGCACTTACACCCACTCTTCAGTTTTCCTCCCCTCCTCCTTCCCCTTGTCCTCCACATTGGTCCCTGTTGTTTTCGCTTCTCCCTCCCTCGCTCCCAATAAGATTAACTAGTGTGAAACAATCCATTTCCACATTTTCCTGCAAAGCCTGGAGAGGAGGCTGTGGCCTGACCTAAATTTACATGTTAGGGAGGGAATCTAGATGACAGCACATGGAGGAGGGAGAGGGAGACAGACCAAGAGATGATGAGGGGGCGTGAGGGACTTTCTTTGGACAGTAAGCAAAAATTAATCTACGTTTCTGCTCAGATGGATAAGTTCAAAAGTGAAAACTTATGATTCCAACTATGTCAGTCATTTCATTTTCATTTTCGTGGAGATAATAAATCTGTATTACATGAGGGCATAACAGTGTATGGGTAATATTTGTTAAACATGATTGAATGAATGAAAGAATTTAAAACATTTAGAATTGCTTATTTTGCCTGGTTTGTGTGTAAATAAATTAATAAGTAATTATTATGGTAGTAATAGTAATATTAAGTCTATATAACAATCTAACTAAATACGTAATGTTAACTATTTGGCACAAAAATATCAAATAAGAAAGGCATCACAATTACTTAAAGCAAATGCAGTAAGGAACAATGAAAACTATGCTGTGCAATTTTAAAGTAGAGACTACGATTTTAAAAATGTATTTTCTATCTGTACCCTGTATTTTTGTTTTTAAAATGAGTTACATTTCTTCATCCTCTGCATTTGTTTTGAGATGTTTGAGACTGAGATTGTTTTATTCAATAGATTTTGTTTAATCATTCTGTATTTTAAACATATTTATAGTGCCGCAAACAGTAGGTGCAGAACAACAGTTCAAATATATATAAGGATGAGGACACTTGAGAGTGAGAGTTTTGCAACAGTAAAACTCCAGGTAACTCTGAGCCAAACCACCTCTGTGTATATCTTGTATTAGCAAGATGCTGTTTTAGGTTTTTATGAGTTTCAGTATTAGGTTGCCATTTAATCACCAAGCATTGCATCCCACTGTAAAAATGTATATAAATAAACAAAAAATTAAAAGACCCTTTCTTTTTCAAAATTTTTGCAAGTTATTTATTTCTTATTTATTTTTTGTATGGCGTAGTTTTTTTTTTTATGTGCCTACACAAAATGGCTACATCCTACATCAGCATGTTATTTTTTTTAAATTGTGGTCAAATATCAGAAACACTTTTAAAACTGTGAGGTTACTTTTTTGTGCACCAAAGCACACTGAGTTTAATGCAACTATAATACAACATTATAATAAAGAGTTTCATTTAATATTATTTGTTGAACATTTATTCATTTTAAAATTACACAGTGGTGCTACATGTTATACAATAAATTGTTTAGCTGGTGAAATGAAAAAAAAAACTATGAAATTAGTTAAACTGTACAGTAATTTTAGGTTTTTTGTACTTGTGTGCTGAACCTGTTGCAGTGGGATACAATTAACTCTATCTGTTAATAATCAGTTTAGCATCAGTTGGCTTGAACCACATAACTTTCTGTGACTTAACCTGAGATGTTCAAATAACCAACCTGAATTCACACATAAACTCCATCACTCTGCATAAAATTATTTCCAGTCCTTCCCCATTATATTCACCACAAAAATCACACATAGTATAATGCGTGTGTAAGGGAGAATGGGTACATTTATTAAGGGTAGATTTATGTACACTTGCATAAACTTTAGAGGTTGAAATGATAATGTATTTATTTGTTACAAATATGTATTTTTTTTTTGTTTTTGTTTTTGTTTTTTTGTTTAGTGTGAGGTGCTGTTGTGTGAGAAGAGAGTATAATTCAGTCGTAGAACTTTATCCAGGAACTATCTCTCTGTTTCCTTTATCTGTTCATCTCGGGCTCTCCCTCTTTCTCTATTTTTGTCTGCCATGTGTCCTCCTCAGGGAGCAGAGGAGGCGGACTGCTTCTGCATGCATGGGTGTGAGAGGAAGATTCAACACCCCTTCACACACATGGATGGCTCAGTTTGGTGTGTGCTTGTGTGAAAAACTCACGCAATGGCACGAGACAGTTTGTCCTAGTGTCTTAGCTGAAGGGAGTGGGCCTTCCTCTCTTTCTCTCTGTCTCTGTTGACTGTTTGTTAGCATGACACTGCGCCTGTGTCTATGCACGTGTGCGTTTCTCTTCCAGCTAGGTGGCATTAGGCCTCTGTTTTTGCCAGTATTCCCGTATGTGGGATGGCAGCAGCTTGCGTGATCAGAACAAAGCAAGAGAGCATGACAGAAAATCCCTCAATACCCGGCCTTTAAAAAATGCAGGAGGCCAACGCACGCAGAAGCAAGTAAGGTAAATGTATAAATTATGGACCAAAAAAGTCTGCTTCAAAAAGAGGGAGAGATCCCCCACATGAGGCAGCAAACTTAATTGCATGTGAAGACAGAGCGGCTGCAGCTGCTGAGTGTTTGCTGGAGTCTCGCTGAATAATGAGCCAGCACCTTTCTAATAAATGGACCGTGCAGAGCTCTGCTTCCAAATATTTGGCATCAGGCCAGTGTGGTTCGCGTACACGTTGGCCTGAAAAACAGCTGGAATGCTAAAAGTTCTTTTCACTTCACCTTTATTTGTTTAAAAATGTATCAAGCATATTTAGAGGGCTTGATTAATGATCGTTCATGCATTGTTTTGTTTTCTGAAATCCCACTGCAGACAAGTCACACTACATGAATGTTGTAAATTCCAATAAAAAATATCATGTCACATTGAGGGAATGATTTACTGTAAAATAATTAATTTTAAATTTAATAAAAGCTAAATAAAATCCAGTGTAAATATATAAAGTACATTTTCACATATCACAAATAAATGTAGAGAGTACATAATTTGTGCGGTATCCATTTAATTTTTTTATTAGTTTGCTTTCTCGTAGTGTAATCATATCAAACTAACTGACAGTATGTTTAATCACCGTACCAGTGCCTCTGATTATTTTTGCTGGTTATTCACTGTTTTATTCAATTTTCGATTTTTTTTTTTAGACTTTTTTTCCTTAGAAATATCTGCATCACTAAACAACGTTATCTTTGAATAGGGGAATAGGGGCCGTAAGAAATTCAAATTATTTTCAGACTGTGGAAACATTACAATAAATTATTTTTTTTTCCACCAGAAGTAATGAGCAACAATGAAGTAGACTATAACATCTGTTCTAATATTATGTAACTTTATTTACATTCTGTGTTGACTATTTGATGATATAGCTCACAGTTACAAGTTAATATCTCATAGTTTAATATGAGACAACAGTATTACAAGGGGTGAAAGACTTCTTTTTCTAATTTTGTGATTTCTAAATGTTTTTCAACAAAACAATATTTATTATGATTTTAAATGTACCTATAACTGAAATATCTTTTTCATAAAGGGTTGTATGATAAAATCATCACTGGTCACTTTTCCTGAACTAGCCTAAGTCGGTGATTAGAACCAAGAATTTATCAGGAGAAGTTATTTTATAAAACCTTTTATACTACATGTCCTAAAAAAAAGTTTATTATGTGTTTTAAATAGGTTTTGAGTTTGTATAACACTGTAAATGACCCATAGAGGGAACATGGTGATGGATCAAGTCCAAAGAGAAAAATTTTTAAAGCATAATTTAAACGAATGATTCTTTTCAAATTTATGTAAAATTTAAATGGGTTTTGGTTTTTTAATATGAGCTTTTGAAGTGCACATCAGTAATTGTGTCAACCATCATGTTTTAGCTTACGGTGGGACACACATTTTAAAAGCGGAGTCGTGAATAAAAGATAGATCATAATATGATAAAATATAACACAAGCTAGCAATATCTCTTTTTTACAAAGCGTGTCCTGATTCTGACGTGCACTTTCTTTAATGTTGTGTTAATGTTGACAGTGTTCAATGAATTCTGCAACTGTGAAGTTCTGAAGTCACCTCATGGTTTCATGTCAGACTACCAAATGATGCAGCCGCTTCCCTTTTAAGCACTCAGCGGCTGTGTGTTCCTCTGTGAAAAAACATTGCTTGTGTGTGAAGCGCATGCGCATTTGACAGGCTTCCTGGAGTCCTCTTTAAACTGTGCATCAAAGCATGACTAACAAGTCTGCACACGAGTCGGTCCTCGCCCGCCATGACATCGTGGCGTCATCTAGATTTAGACGTCGCCCATCAGCGCTCAGGCAGCATCTGAAAATCCTCACCAGTCAGAGTTTGCATAGCAACACACTGTAGCAATACACTTTGTCATTATAACTAGTGGTGGTGAGATGATACACCACATCAGCTGGTTAATCCAAGTCTTTGATTTAAAAAAAAAAAGAGCATACCAAAGTAATGCCAACTTTCCACTAGACCATTTTTGAGCAGGACATACAAATAAAATATAAAATAGAGACAGATATCACACTACAAACTACACAGTGTAAATGCACAGGCACATGGGCTGCCATGTAACTGGATGGAGTCAACATTACACAAGCATATAGTACTGCCAGATGAGGCACAGTGGTATTTTACTGTTAAACTGTACATTAAGGAGAGAGTGAAAGTTCTGCTTCAGGGTATGACTCATGACTTTCAGCAGCAAAGAGCAGCTCACTCACAGTGTCGCTCACGCCGCTGCCTGAAGCCGGACAGAAGCATTCAGATTATAAACAAACACTTCACCCACAATTCCCTCTTCCATGGGACTAAATATGGTACAGTGGTTGTCCCTTCACCTATTTGTAGGTGCCAGTTGTAAAAATATTTGTTTGATATGAAAGGCGGTGAATTATTCAGGGATTATTTAATAATGCAGAGAAGCAAGGGGGAGACTCAAAACCATGGCAGGGGAGACCTGCTCAGCCTGGCTGCCTGTATTGCCCTGTTTGTTTCTAATTGGTAGCCATACCTAGTCTTTCCAGACACACAACCTTCATCCACACATTTTGCTTTTATAAAGCCCCTGACACTCACCCCATTAATGAGCAAAGTAGAGAAAAAACGAATTTGTTAATTTGTTTTTGCCGTAAGCTGGAAGTCCCCTGAATGTGACAAGAATAGCACATAACTCAGTGACACTAAGTGCACAGATTGTGTGTGTGTGTGTGTGTGTGTGTGTGTGTGTGTGCGTGTGTGTTTGGATCAATCTGGGGATCCTGCAGATACCGGTTTGACGCACAGACAAGTGCTATCGTTAGAAAACAGCTGCACTTGTCACCAAACAGAGAAGACCTGAGAAAAGTAGAACTAAAGCCAAGATGATATAACATCCCCTCACACACACACACACACACACACACACACACACACACACACACACACACACACACACACACACACAGCACACACTCCACTGGGCTGATCTGTTTAGGTGAGTCACCACTTCTTAAAGCAGCAGTGGGTGGTTATGGCACCAGCTTTAAATAGACAGCATACAGCATGGAGTCGATCTTTAGAGTAACACAGACTGACAGGGAGAGAGGTGGAGAAAAGAACAGGGAACACAAGAAAGTGAGAGAGAGATTCAGGGAGTGTATTTGAGTTGTGCTGAGTGTGTCTTGCTGAGCTGGAGGGCTAGGAATCATCTCACATCCGTCATGGAGGCTGGTTGCAGGGTCAAACTCAGTACTGTGGCGAATGGCCCTGTTATCACAAAGCTTTACATTCGCTGCGCTGCCTTTTCTCAAATGCAGCAAAACAGGGCTGGAAGACAACCAAAAATAGAGACGCCCAATTAGAACTGTTCCCAAAGCTTTGATGGAATTAGCAGTGAAAGGGGGCTTGCATAACCCACCTTCCCAGAAAACGACAAAATGTGCAGACAGCATATGCAACGCTTGTCCTATTTACTGGAAATGAGTCCTGGGTCAATTTTCTGGTGCTGTGAAAAAAAAAATTACGTGAACAAACTGTGCACAGGGTACCTTCTTCTTTCTTGTTATCCCTTTTTGTAAAACTAATTTTTGTCGACTGCTACATTAAGTTTGGGCCTTTGAGAAATTGTCCCGGAGTTAGTGTGTAGTCTACAGATATGCAGATAAGCATCCTGCTGTATATCCTCCACATCAGCAGCATCCATCCTGGTTGCCTCAGGCAACACAGCCCCACACTGCAGAATGGAGAAGCTCACGTTATTTCATCAGGCTACTTTATATCTAGCACTTTCTCTTAAGCCTTCAAGTGCCAAACATTGACAGACAACTGTAGACACCACAAGCATTTTAATTAAATAACACTTTGTAGAAATCAGATTATTTTTGAAGACTGAAAACATCTATTAGAAGAGCATATTTGAAATGTGTGATGAACATATTTACATTTTTAGGCTTGTGTGTAAAAATTGAGGTCTTTGTAAAAGAGTTTAAATCAAAACTGATTACAGCTATTAATTTGAGTAGCTATGCAGTGGCCACAAGTAGCTTTCTTTTAACTTCATACACACACACACACACACACACACACACACACACACACACACACACACACACACTGAGCTGGTCTGGAGACAGTCTGTCCAGAGGGTTTTGATCATAACCCAGCTGTCAATAGCTCAACTGCAGACTGGACCGCGTGTCAACAGTAGAAACACACTAATAATTCAGCGGTCCTAGAAAACAAACAAGCCTATCATCACTTTGGATACTACACTTCATCTCTGCCTCCTCGCCCAGATGCATCATTTTTATGCAACATAGAAAATATGGCTTGAATTGACAATGAAATATTCAAATGGTGTCATACCATGGAAATAAGGATGACTCTGAAACAAAGCTAGGATCAATATTTAACACTATCTCTTACTATTTTAGTGAGTAACAGCAAGAGCCTTGAAAAGCTGACACATTTTGCATTTGAAGTCCCAAAACAAAGGAATTTGAAAGGCTCTTTAAAACCCATGGATGGTAATAATTTTTTAATCAAGACATCAGAGGAAGTTATAAAACAAAAACCTATATTTTAGTTCAAAGGATTTTATATTATAGTGGCGATACCAGTTTGGTGACTTGCTCTTTCATTCACTGTCACTGTCAGCTCACAGTGTTTCTGGTCTGTGCCACCTCGCTGTTCACCCATGGGTGATGACGACACACGACCTTAGCGTGACATCTGCTGACAGACAGAAACACAGGAGCAACCACATGAGTGGCTGACAGAGGAAAACTGCAGATCAACTAATGTGAGAAACTTGTGTTTACAGATTATTTTTATTTACAGATACAGATGTGTTCATTAAAAGATGACTCTGGTAATATATTATGCTTGTCTTATTGCCTAAAAGTCCCATAAAAACACAAAAACCAATAATGAATCGATCCAACAAACACATCATACAATTGGTTGTAATGTTCCTTCACTGTGTATGTAAATACTAACTTCCACGGCTGAAAACAGTGCTAAATAAACAAAATGTATGTGTAAGACAATTCAGTAAACTGTGATGAAGAGATAATCCTGTTATCATGAAAAAGAACCAATACATCAGTTGTACCCCTAGAAACTTGTCAGGGTGAGGAAAAGATTGGACAGGCCGAGGCAACGTCAGGCCAACGTCAGAGAAAGGGGAGGTGAGATAGAGAGGGAGAGAGACTATGGCAGTTAATAGGTTAAGTCTATGGGGCAACTCCCCTCCTGTTCGCTACCCAAGCAGACAGCCAGAGAGGGAGAGAGAGGAGGCTGGTGATTGTTGGGAGCTCCTCTAACTGAGGAGTCAGAGGGGGGCGGTGGGGACAGAGCGAGTCGGGGCAGGGGGGACGGAGAGCGCCGCTGAGCATGCCTAATCGGACAGGACAGTTCCTGCTTATTATAGAACCAAGCACGGATAATAAAATCTGAATCAAACTGCCAGCTGAGAGCCGCGAGAGAACCTCCTCCTCTTCAATTTTTAAAAGTTGTGGAAGCGCTAGACACCGAGGTGGATCAAATAACACCAGTTTGCGTGCAAATACTTACTTAGCGACCCAAATCTGCGCAGCCGACATGCAGGTGAGCGGCACTGCAGCTCCATCTAATTACGCCGCAGCCTCAATATCCCTCCACCCCATACTCACTCCCCCACCACTCCCATGCCCTGCCAACTCACCAACTGTCACAATCATCCCCTCGAGTGGGCACAGTTCATTTCTTTCCATTAGTTTTCATGAGAGCAATGAGTGCAATGACAAATTCATGTTTTGGCTGCTGGGAACTGGAAGCAATCACAGAAACACCAAAACACCCAAACATACCAGGGAGAGAGAGCAAAGAGAGAGAGTCAAGTGGTTAAGGAGAGGCTGGCAGTTCTGAGTGAGCTGCAGGACAGCCTTCATCTCTTACAAATCAGGCCCATATGCAGCTGATTTGCATTAGACAACTACATTTTGTTAATATTGAATATATCTGCCAAATGTTCACTGCCAGTGTTTCTTAACTGTGTATTCCTATAACATTAGTAAAGTACACTAGTTTTTTTTTTTCTATTGGTACATAGCCAGCTTTAACGTTAACAGCTGTTTACACATGTTCATGGATCTAAAAGACACGTTTGGCATCACATTTCATTCCTTTACTCGTCAAAAGCTGTCTCCAGAGGTGGAAGAACAAGACCAATTTAAACTCTTGTTTTGCTCCTGTCTCGTGATGCCACTTTGCAACAGCGAGTCACTGTCCAGTACAATGTGAGAGGATGAAGAAGTAGTGGGTATACATTTTCCCTCTAAACTGTTAACATTAACGTTGGCTATGTAGTAATGGCAAAAATGTACGTATAGCACCTTTAAGGTTAAGTTTTTGCATAATTTTGGTATATTTCAATCTGGCATTGTTCTTATAAACCTTGCTAATGTGCCTCTATGTGCTGTCGTTACCTGCTTTACAGAGGTTCAGGGTGCACTCCTGTAAAACAACTTCCTGTAAATCAGATCGAGCTGTCTGAGCCTCCTCCAGTTTTCCAAATAAACATAAGTTTTACCTGAATCATTTCAAATGCCTGTCTCTGAGTCAGACCAAGAGTGAACACAGAAGGCAGTCCACTGAAAAAGCCATAACAGCTAAATGCATAGGGATCTACATCTGCAGCAACTTGCCAGCTTTCACTACGATTACATCCTTTGAGAAAACTCAAAAAGATAAACAAAATGGCGGATTATCCCATGCATTACTTTGAGGTTGATTGCTAGTTGTTTTACTGGAAACAAAAATGGAGGCAGAAAGACAGCAGCATCATCCTGAAAGACAACGTACCTCAGGAAACGGCACTGGTCCTGTGGTCACTGCTTTCCTGTGCCGACTGAGGAGGAAAACTTTTGCTGCAGAGTGTGACCTATTGATGCCAGACTTGGAAAATAGATGTGCCCACACATGAGAGTGATTCCAGCTGTGTAACCAAGTTACAACAAATGACTTTGCAGCTCTGATCAACATAGTCGTCCTGAAGACTGTGTTTCAATCCAAAATAAACTGGAAGTAAAGGCAGAGGTCAACCGAACCAAACAGTCAGCTTTCCATTCAGTACGAAAAAAGTGATTACTCATACATAACTCATAAAGCACTGTTTTTTATTGGGGATTGCATTATAAATAACTGGCCAGCAATAAACACTAAAAACTGGTGTACGATATAGTACCTACATTACTATGGTGACATTAGCTGAGAGGAAAAACCAAGTTATCCTGGATGTAGAACCTTGTGCAGTTAACCAGTTGACCATCAAAGTGAAATGATGGACAATCGTCCTCAGACAGTCCGCCGTTGTATTTATCTTCATTAGAAGACGTTTTGTTAGAGGGCAATTTTTTATATTTACAGTTAAAACTGCAGTGGAAGATGTAATTAGCTGCAATGACTTTTTCATGCAGCTACTTTCTGTGTAGTTACATGAATCTCAGAGACAAATGTTTTAAATGATGATATGAAAACACTGTTTTCACTGTTTTGCACTACGCAGCTGGAATCGATACACGCTTTTTTTTTTTTTTGCACGGGTCCTCATTTCCCCGAATCGTTACAATGGAGCTGGAGAGTGCACAGTTAACACGACCAATGGAGCCACAGTGGCCAGGTTTTGATGTGCCAGATTTGTCTTTTAAATGACAAAAGAACTCGCAAGAAATGGGACTCAAACTTGGTCAATGGCTTTAACTTCAACATCAGCAGCTGAGTTGTAATTGTGAGTGGGAAACTCAGGTTTATCTGAAAGCTCTGATTCATCTGACTTGGAGTGTAATATTACAAAAGTGCTTGAAAACCAAACAAACACAGGCACTTCAAGTCAGCCAGTGTCTATTGTTCAACACACTTAAACCTAGACAATGTATGTACAGTATATAGAGTTATTTTGACAACGCAATTATTTTTCACCCTGAACCCTGTTGAGTTGTCTGATGATGTGGGTTGTCACAAATCACAAACATGGGAGTTGGGAGAGTTAAAATAGGCTTCACAGGGTCAACAATTAATGCAACAAATCAATTAATGCAGAACAGTCCCTGTTGGAGTGTAATTAGTGTCTTGATTTTTAAAAATTCTTCCAAGTAAACCACTTATCTATAAAAGTAGTGCCAACAGACACAGCTCTGAATTCCTTCCCTGATTTAGAATGTGGAGACTGGAAATAACCATGCATCATCAACTTTCTGAAAAGTTTATGTTTTCATGTGGTTTTGTGACCTGAATGGGTTGATTAGGTCAGTGGTGAGAGGATTTAACCTCTCAAAAAAAAAAAAAAAAACTGAGCCGGGGTTGGTAAATACATATTAGCTCGTTGATTTGCTTCCCAATTTGCTTACTGTGGCATCTTTAGAGAGAAAACAAAAGTTTATTCTGTAATAAAACAAAACACAAAGCTCTGCAACCGTAAATTCAGTCCAGTTACACTTGATCTGAGGCACAGAAACATGATTTGGGATTTAATTTGAACAGTAGTTGTATTGCAGAAGTGATGTACAGTATTAGCATTCTGCTGCTGTACCGAACTCCTAAGACTAAATGTTTGAACTCAAACAGCAGCATATAACTTCATCCCTACATTTAATGCACCAATATCAGTTTTGATTTTGGATGGAGATCTCTATCCAAGATCTATCTATATATCTAAAACAACAATACATTTAATGTTCTGTGTTATATTTAGATTTATGAGATCATATCAGTTTGTGTGCACTAAATGAATTTTCCATGACACCCGCCAGCCTCCATAGTATTCAAACACCCTGTATTTGACCGTCAACCTTTGCCTACCTGCCGGCGGGTGTGCCATCTGTGCCTGCTGCCCCCATCTGTAGTGCTTAGTCAGCCCCAGACCATATGTTTGACCATTGCTCTGAGTCTTTTTTCCTCATCTGCGTCCACTGACTGCACTGCTATAACACAAATCTGACTGTCTGTCTACTGATCTATGTCAGATGCCTGTAAAATGTGCCATAAATCACATAACCTTCATTATTCAGGGAAGTTTCACAGAGAGCCAGGGTCTCTTTAGCACAAATATCCTGTTCACAGTGACACAGCACAGCATTGCAAGCAGATTAGGCTTTCATTACCAAGCTATTTTGTTTATTTGCACATTAAACAAAGGTTATGCAGTATGAAATACACATGGGAAAATCTGCACCAATTAATATTCATGCTTTACGATTCTGTAAGCAGACAGCTACACTGTACACTAACGTAATAATCTAAAACCCACACATATAAACATACACATACACACAAGCCCACAGACGCAGGGACACACAAACTCACATTGTGTCATCTGCTTTCATCAGTAATTTAGCAGCCTGTGATGAGACCTGACTGGGCCAGCATGATGGGATAATGACTAGGTTGACAAGTATGAGCAGTGTGTGTGTGTGTGCAGGTGGACAGAGGAGGCTGTTAATTACTGTGATAGAGAGAGTGAGAAGGCTTGTCACGTTAGTCCCCAGGTGGCAATGACAATAGAATGTGATTTACATGAAGGATATGATGGAAGGACATGGAGAGCTCATCGGGTAGAAAGAGATGATTATGCCTTCAAATGTAGTGTGTGTGTGTGTGTGTGAATCTGACATTCATAGTCTGCACATTCATATGTACATATCCTCTATTATTATCCCTATCTAGGTGTGACGTTAACTTGTCTTTTCAGTAGTGTCACAGTTCCCACTAACGTTGCCTGTAAAAAACATGGATGGCAAAACTGCTTCCACTTGAATTGGCAAAACCATGAAGCAAAATTAAAATATACGGAGAGAATCAGTCCAAGTTTGGAAGAATTTCACTGTTTCCAAGATTATTTGGTGGAAGTTTTAACAGTTATGGCACAATGTGTCAGAACACATGCAACTAGATGAGACAAAGAGACAAGACCGTACGTAACGAGATATGAGTGATGACACTGAGACAAATCAAGATAGAATGAGATTAGATTAACTGAGAACAAATTAGATGAGACGGCGCATCTGTCTGGCTTGGTTGGCCAAAGTCTCTACTGTGTATTATAACATTTGTTGCATGGCATTTTTTTTGTCCTTTGGTATCTTTTCTTTCTCTTGTACAAATCATAACAGATGAAACTAAATGAGATGAGATGAGACCAAATTAAACACGAGTTCCAAGTTCTCTGATGCTTTATAAAATGAAACACATGAGGAGGTGAGAGGTCCCCAGAAAAAATTAGATCAGATGAGGGGAGACCACTCAAGATAAGGCACGATGAGATGAAATGAGACCAGATGAAATGGCAGAAGGACATCTGTGGATCTGCAGTCTCCTGCAAGTTCACCGATCCCTTCATAAATGAGGTGAGACCAGACAAACCAGGACTAAATGAGAAATGACAAAAACAACATTAACCAAGGTGAGATAAAAATAGACAGATGACAGCAAAAAGAAGACAGTGCGTTGAGACAGAGTCTTTTCAGCTTCTTAACAACAGAACAGAGTCTCCAAGAAGCCCGCAGATCCTTATCTGTAAACCGCGTCCTGTACCCCTAATCACCGCACATGTGATAACTGAATTATCTGTCTCCTCTGATCTTTTCCATCTGATGGAAAAACTACACTTCCTCCTCTCCGGGGCACAATTCAACTCCAGTGAACTGCCACCATTTCCCAGGCTTGCATCTGCACCCCAGCTGATCATATCTCTATGGTTCAGCGGGAGGAACAGGAGAGATCACACAGAGTCAATTGCCTGTCATGATACATTGGTTAAGAGCCAGCCGTGAAGACCGATGATTGTAATGTATGTCATGGCTCATAAGCAGCACACATTTGAATCTGAGCAACACTGTGGTAAATGGACAGAGGGGATCTGAGCGGTGAGCAAGAAAGGCATAAACATACTTTCAAGTCATGTGCGATTTGTGCTTAAATAAAAAGAAGATTTTTTTCTTGATTTACCAATAAAAATGTACAGTTTATTCATTGTGTTTTATTTGGAAACTTTACATTCATTTTGCAGAGGTCTTTGTTCAAGGGAGTAATGGGGCCACTGATTTCAAGAATAAAGTTCAAAATTTACAAGAATAAAAGTGAAGATATTTTGAGGAAAAAAAAGTCAGCAGCCTAATATTAAAAGATATTCCTCCTTTATTTAGTAGACAGGTGAGAGCAGCCTGTCAGCTTTTACATGTCAAATAAGTGGATGACCTCATATAAGATGAATAATGTGAAATCAGCTGCATGATGTATGAGTCAATAACTGGATGTATTTTGAAGCAGAAGTTGCAGCACAGCAGGGATTTTGTTTCCTACAGCTGAGCCAAAGAGCGCAGTCATGGCATCAGAAAGTGATTAAAGCTCAGTGAGGTTTATGAAAATGATACGAAAGCCATCCAGGATCTACAGTCGATCACTGCGCTGCTCTGCACTCTGCTGGTTTATCTCATTCAGACTGACACAGTGACACGACTGTCTGTCTGACAGACATCTCTGGCTCTCTTTGGGACTGTCTATGAATGAGACAGACTTTAGAGAGCTGCTGTGCTCTGCTCTTTGTCAGAGGAGGAGATTTTCATAAGAAGTACAACTTCGAACACGACATAAACCGAAATTTGTGCCTCTTAATAAGGCATAAGTTTCACCTTATGTGTGCTTTTTTGGAACTGTGGGCTACAGTATGAACTGGAAATGATAGGACATGCACATTCAGACTGCATAATCTTAACATAACATATAACATTTTGCTCTCAAAGCGATCTGCTTTATTCTAATATGATGCTTCCCAGAATATTACAACTTTTTAAAAACTTTTCTCAAATTTTTTTTCCCTAATACTCCTTCACTGCATGTATACACATCTGCAGCATGTGGACAGGAGATGGACATCCCACTTTACCACCTGAGGTACAGCCACAGGTGTTTGGCTGTTACGACAAACCTTATGATGCTTCGGTAAAAGGTCAAGACAGCAAGCAACTCTGTCAATTTAAAACCTCTTGTCATGCTTTCTTTGATTTTGCTATGTTCACTTAGTGATTCATTCATTCAGTCAACAAAAATTGTCTTGTGTCTGATCTCATCCCTAATGCCATTTTCAAAATCTGTGTCTATGTAAACATCTTAAACTTGGAAAGTATATTAGTACAATACTTCAAATGTGCATCGAATTTTACACAAACTAAATACTTCTATACTTCACCTAGATAAAGTTTATTTTGCTGATTTATACGGATGCCAGTGCTTACCCCGTGTTATTCAAAATTATCCTCACCTTCACATCACTGTTGGTTCTGGTTGTTTGTGGCTACAGGTGCATCAGACGTGTCTGTTTCAACAAGAGGAGGTCAGTCATTCAGCGCTCATTCAGCTTGAGCCAGTCTTTAAAAAATACAACTAATGCAAAAAAGAAAATGTGTCCTGGCGAGGCACTAGAGCACTTTGTGGACAAAGATCTGTCAACATGAGCCTTGGTGTTGGTTAGCATTTTAATTGTTTCCTTACAGCACCATTAAAAGTCTATAGAACTACTTGGGAAAGAGCTAGAAAAACCTCCAAAAGAGTTCTTTATGGCACCATAAAGAGTTGTGAACCATTTTCTGCCACTGTGTTGTGATAAAGAGTGTCTGTGGCTGACAGGCTGACAGGCACCCTTTCAAAGAACTGGGATCCCCTGACCTGCTTTGAGGTCCAAAAGTTTGTTTTATTGAATTTTTATTCTGCTCAGCTTGATAAGTATCCCACTGCTGGGTTACAGGAAAATTGATTATTGCTACAGCCCTGCACCTTTCTCATCCCCTTCATAGGAGAGATGCTAAATGATAACAGATAGCCAGTTAATGAAGCATGAATGATTAAAGAGGCAGACAGTGTTTTTGTGTCATCATCTGTTCGCTTTCAGCTGGGGGCAGGAGATACACAGAGCTGCTGTGCCACAGGGTGAACTTGAAGGAGACCAGGTCAATTTGCAAAAAAAAAAAAAAAAGATAAACAAAGATAATAAGAGGCAGAATTAAAGAGATGTATATCTCACAGTGGAAAAACTCTAAAGGAGGTTTTGAGTAGATTAGGACCTTATTAATTGTACAGGCCTATTAAAAAGACCCTGACAAGTGACCTGCTCTAATATGAATTCAGTATGGCATGAAAACTCAAAACATTATAATGTTCTCAGCTTACTGCAGGCTATTAGACCCCCATATTAAACTCCCCCACACACACTGACGCTATTAACCCCACAATACACATCAGACACACACCTACTGTGACTCAGCTTTGCAGCTCTGCAACTTTCTTTTTATTTCACATCTCTCCCTCCTTCCTTTGATCAGGAACTCTCAGTAAACAGAGGCAGGATTTACATCAGTGGCGGCAAGCTGCTCTCATCACTTTGCTGTGCCAAAGCTTTTTCTATCAGCACAGCATTTGAGGCACCCAACATGGAGGAGAATTACATCAGCTCTCAGGGTGCAGCTTTTCTGTCAGATAGACTACGGCTGTGTCTCAGAGCTAGTAAATAATCCCTAAGTGCTCCTTATTTGACCTCAGATTGATTTGTTGGAAGTAAATCTCATTGCACGAAAAGTAAAACACCGTCACGAAAGTGTGAGAACAGTCTCTTGTAAATTAGTAAATTAGTTTATGTCAGCAAATGAAACATTAAGAAAACATTACTAAAACCTGCTTTGTAAACAGTGCTTGTGGAAATGAACTTCCCTGTGATACAGAGCTTTTCCAGTACATAACAGGAGCATTTCTCGCACGCTGTAGATCAGATCTAATGCTGTGTTTATGCAGCATGGTTCGCGGGTGTAATTGACAGCTTCTTTGATTTACTCACCATATAGGATCTTATTCACTTTGAAAATCCATCAAATGTCCAGCTTACAGATATTCCTCGCAAGCCAAACTTGTGATCTCCCTTTGTAAACAAGACAGTTTTTCTTCTTTGGAAAAAATGCTGTCCCTTTTTGGTGAAAGTGTTTCATCTTTTATCAGAATTTTAACTTAGAATATCCACTGAAGTTCCACTCATCCACTCAGCCATCCATCTGTTCATCAATTATCCATCTTGTTTAGGGTCACAGTGTGTAGACATGTTCAGTATATATCCAAACAAACTAAATTAATATGTGCACAACAAATGCATTATAGTTTGTGTTGGTGAGGTTAAATACACTTATTCTTGCTGAGAGTTAGACGAGAAGATAGATTCCTCTCTAATGTCGCTACAGCAAAAACTACTGCCAGCAGCTGGCTAAAATAAAAGACTGGCAAAAGTGGGAAACAGCAATGCTGACTTTGTTTGCTCTGGACTATTTTTTGGAAACACACAAAGCTGCAGGTGTGGATGTATACTGCTTTATACTGGATGTGTAGTCACAACAACCTCTTTGCTATGTAGTTGCTGTGTGTTTCTGCAAGGTGCAGAAGTACTGTACACATTACATTTCAAAATATTTTATATGTCATATGTTTGGTGCATGAAAGTAATACCTTTGTGCTGACACAGTCAGCACTTGCGGGACTCTTATACAGGACTTTCAAATCCACACGATGAGAACTGGTGAATTGCTGCCTAGGGACAAAGAAAATAAGCTAATAAAAAAAGCTGCGAAAAGTTGACATGAAAAAAAGAAATCCAGTATCACCTATCACCTACGGTACATTCCAATTATCGTGAGAACATCTTAAAAAAAAAAGGATTTTTGGCTATTCAGCTGCTTTGCCGATCCAAGCGCCTGTAACACAGATGTGCCCCATTAACGTGCAATGTTTAAACAGACTTTCACATAATGGGGGTCTCCTAATATAAATACTGTACATGAACTACTAGGGCTATATAAAGAATGATCAGAATGTATTCTTAGCAGAGCAGATGGTTGCAATTCTGCCAGCACTAACTAGCGCCGAGCGATTATGTGTGATGATAAGTTGCTTCTCAGTTGAAAGCCTATCATTAGGGCTTTAATTAAAGCAGTAGCCGGGGCGGGTGACACTGTCTGCCACAGATTCCTAGTGCCCATGGGGGAAGGTGGTGGTGGTGGTGGGGGGGTCTCACACTGTCTCTCTTTCTGTCAGAGCCACGTGGTACACATCTGTGGCATCTGAATCTCTTTTTCCTTTCGTCTAAGTAGCTTGCTATACGTGAACACAAATGGCAGCGTCTAAGACTCGGGGGCAACCAGTGTCGCCTTGTGTGGTCGAGTGTCTAGACTAAGTGCATGCCCGATGGCATTTATAAAGGGGATGGCTGGGGAGAGAGAAATGAAGAGTCTTATGAATTAAAGCAGCCTCTCACTGTTTTGTTGGACACGAGAGTCTGTCAAACTCATTGCAAACTGTTCTGCTCATTACCGTGTCCAAAACTGCAAGCGTTTAGTCATATTGACAGAATGCCCTTTCGCACAGCAGAGACATTCAGTAACACTCTCTCTGGGGGACATGCTCCTTGTCCCTCAGAAAGACAGTTCTCATTACTAAAAATGACATGAAAACTGTTCTGTGCATTTGACTCAGGTACAAAAACAGAAAAAAAACACCAAAAAAAAGCAGTAATACCGTCTGTACGAGACAAGTAGATAGTCTGGGCTCTGTGTTGGCCTAGTTTTTGGGGATGCAGATGGATTAATAAAACATGACTGGGAATAGTTGTACCTCGGGCCTGATTGAAAAGTCAGAGGAGGACAAAAGTCGCCTTTCAACACTTTTCATATTTTTGCTTAAGACTTACAGGTAGAAAGATTCAGATGGATTAATAAAAGCTAACTGGGAATAGATGTTGTACCCTGGGCCTGATTGAAAAGATGAGCATGAGTTTTAATGTTTTTGCTTAGGACTTACAGGGACAGTAGACCTCTATAACATCCAGTGTATACACAGGTTTAAGAGGCACAGGCACTATCACTATCCATTTAAACTGCTGAAAGTGATTCTCTCTTTAGATCTACAGTTATACTGTGTGTTAAATTGTCTCTCACTGTTTTTTAATGTTTTCATTCTACTCAGTTACAGTAGATAGTGATGATGAGGTTTCAGTGCTGTGTTTTAGCTTTGCTGTAGAGCGGTGAGGTGTTAACATCCATAGTGGGTGAACAGTGTAGTGACCTGTCACTATCACTGATTTTTTTTTTTTTTACCTGCTGAAGTCCAAAGTCAAGGCAAATGGTCTCTGAAAGAAGCAAAAAGTGAAGATGGCTGCGATGAAGGCGTGCAAGAAAGATATTATCACCAAGAAAGATATTATAATATGTCTCCCTTTGTACACTTCAGTCAGGATTTATTAGAACACAATTCTGTGATCTTACAGTTATGTCAATTATATCAGTTTCATCAGATGTCAATGTGACACCCTCAAATTGAAGCTAACAATGAGCACTTTAACCACACAGTCATTGCTTAAATACTGTGTTTACCCAGCCAAGTGAAAAAAGCCGGTATCTTAAAATAATTGCTTTAGAGAAAGCACATCACTTAATTCTGACCTTTTTGTGTCCCCCTCCCTTTCTCTGCATCTCTTAAAGAGCACTTTGAAAGCACTAGGCATCAGCCAGCACCCTTATTAAAAGAATATACAGTTAAGCTGAATGCCTTCAATACCACTAAACGGCAGGCGCTGTATAAAATGCCAATCAGCATCCTTGAGAGGCTGGCCATCGACTGCTGCTGGAACATGCTGATTTGAATACTCCCTCACTTTGTTAGTGTCTCTGGATTTATAGTGGCAGGAAGGACAGTTGAGTGAAAGAAAAAAAAACAGTGGTTGTGGTCATGCAGGCATTTGTGTCATTTTTCAGAACATCCCATGCAATTTGCAGCTCTTTTCACTCAATGACTGCCAGCTGAATTCACACTGTTGTGTTTGTTCTTTGTAACTGGTCTTGCTGATGCAGACTCTACGGTCATTCATTAAATTATAATTGATTTTTCTACCATGTTAATTAGTTTGATGTTGGCCTCAAAGAAACGCTTGCGTGCTTCCGACTAAAGTCGCCACTGATACTTGTATTTGTATTGTCATATGGACATCACTTTTAACACCTTTTCTACAGGTCACTGAACTTTGGTTCATTTGAATTTACATTTAAATGAAAATGTTATTGACAAAAAAAGAAGTCCTAAAATAAAAGTAAAACGGATGCAGGGACATGCATACAGTTTCAAATAGAAAACAAAAAGAAAACTACAAATTTAGTATGAATTCACTTTTTTTTAAGCAGAAACATGGAGGGCCTGAGTGTTTGTCTGTGGGACCTCCGGATTCCTAGAATCATTCCCCAAAAACCTGTCTCTACACTTTGTGGCTGAAGAATGTGACCCTGGTTCAGTTACAGTGAGTGATAACATGAAGTTAACCTGATCCCTTATTGAAACAAATTTGACTGATGGACGTCATTTCAGACATCTTGGGTGTGTTTACCGCGATGGAGCGAGCTATCCAAACACCTCTCGCTGTTTAAATTAATGCTCTACGCACAGTAACCACCAGCAGAAAATGAAGATGGATGACCCAGCTATGAAAAACATTCCCCAGTCAAAGGTCACACACATCACGTCACATGCAGCCTCTGACTCTCCCAACCCATAATCCTGTGTGCTAGACTCAATATAAACATAATCCGATATAAGTCAGTGTTGGAAAGTTAAAGCTCCATGCCACAAAGCCAGGAGAAACTTTATTTATTGGCATCTCATGGGAAGTAAACAAAATATCTCAAATGTTTTAAATCCAATTGCATGTAATGCAGTCATGATCATCATCTCTGCCATTACCGCTGCTGGTCCTGAAATGAAATCTCAGAGTCATCTTGTCCCCCTATTAGCTGAGCATTACATTACAGCCTAGGGAAGGTCACAACAACATGTGTAGACTTGTTCTGCTCTCCTCTTTGACATGCAGAATAAATTCATCGCAATAGCTGCAAAGTTGCAATTTCCTGTAATTTGCGAGGAAAGCACCCACTGCTCGGGACTCTGTGGGGAGAAGTCAGCCTTCACTTGTTCTCCTTTTGCCTCTCCTTTTTCTTTATTTGTCCTGTTTTTTCCTGTCGTTTTCTCTATGACCCCCCACTAAATGCACTATAGGCCATAATTACCATATGAAGCCTGATGATATGAGACCCAGAAATGTTCCACTGCGTATGATTCTGTTCTCCAAATGGTTATGATATTGCTGTAATTTCCTGGCTTTTAGCGTAGTGCTTCATATTTACAGTGCACCTTCTGGTCTAAATGAACAAATACTCTTAAACTCTGCATGTTGTTACTGTTGTTTACTATTATTCCTAATTGTAAAAGGTTATTGTGGGGGGTTGAGTGGCGACATTATAAGTCTGTGGGCAAGATGCTTCCATGCTTCTTCTATACATGCTTTTCTTAAAGCTTTTTTGTGAACTACATCTCTTCTGAAAGAAAGAGGAGACGACTTTTTCTTCATAGCCAAAGCCTCACATTTTCCCCTTGCAGCGAAACACATGCAAAGATAAAACTAAATAATCCATACACTACATTTGTATAGAAGCCGTATCATCCTATGAAATGGTCGGTTTGTTTTCCAAACCGGCTGAAATTGTGCTGTCAGCACAGCCAGGTAGGACCAGAAATGCTTATGTCTGCTGATACGGCTCCGCTCAGCCAAGAGTCCCCGTCTTACACAAAACAAACACCCCCCTCCCCCCACACGGGTGTCTCTTCATCATCACAAATACCTCTCTATCACAGAAATGGGAAGCACATCATGGGCTGCCTGAGTTATGACCTAACGGGTGACGAGAGAGGAAGTTTGTATACTGCAATGGATATTCAGAGGAAAGAAATAATAATAAAATGGAGGCTATTTTGCTGACACATCTGCAGCGGGTTACAACAGTATGCGGCCAACTGGCAGCTATGACGATGATGACATATTGACAGAGGCTCCACAGGGATACTCCCAGCTCCATCACTTTTCTGGGCTTGGGGCAAGAGATTTCTGCTTTGGGGTTTCGTTGGGGGAAATCTAGACGGGTTTGATGACGCCTGCGGGCCTCTTGGATGAGGATGGATGAGGACATTTGGCTGTCAGTGGTGAGGAGGCCTATCTGGCTCTGTCAGAACTCCACGAGGGAATGAGAAGACACAGGGGGCCTGGTCTCAGTAGGCAAATGCAGCCCTCCTTACATGCTTTCCTCATCATTCTCATCTTTCACAAGCTGGAATTTGTGGTATTTTTGTCTGCAAGTGGCTTTCTAATGCCAGGATGCCTTTATTTTTGAGAGAATTAGATCTTTCTTCAGTCATCGATTGCTGCTTTAGTGCAGGAGGTGTTTTCTAACCTTCCCTGAACTGTAGTATCTTTAACAAATAATGCTATTTTTTTCGGTGGAGGTAGGTGCAAGTCTGTGTGCCAAGGGAGCCTCTTTAGATGATTGGGAAGAACCCAAAAGGCCCTGTGTGAGACGGTCATTGATTTCACTGTCTTTTCCTGCTTGTCTGTGTTGTTCAGGGCCTTTAGGCAGCAGTCTGGTAACCCAGAGCTAACACACTATGGGGGCTGATCCACAACCCAATCCACAGGGTGCTTTATCAATCAATATGACCTTCTTGAGCACAGATTCTTATTTTGGCCTTCATCCTCCAGCATCTTCAGCCCCAAAGCCTACACTCCCCACTGGGTAATGTAGACTTTTAGCACCTACAGAGCTAAATGATGCAATCTGTGTTCATTTTCTGGATGTCCTTTAAAAAGATAACAAAAATTTAACATAATGATGTGAAGTACTCTGGCTTGTCTGCAGGATTCAGTGCTGCCAGGACTACAGTGCATTTGCAACCCACTGGCATGACATTGAGTTGTTGAGTCACTCCTTGGTGAAATCAGTCCTAGAAAATCTCAGGAAGAGGGTGAAACAAGCAGTGGATTTAATAAACGAATACAGCCGTCTTGGGAATTCACGTCCGGAATGTTTTCATTTTCTCCGACTGAGGACTGGTCCGCTAATTGGGTTACGTGGGCTCAGCGAGGAAGTTGTCAAGCTTCAGGGGTTTTTATTTGTGCCTGGCCATCAAATCACAACCCAAGGCAGTGACCCTCAGGGTGACGCCCCCATGAGGCCCTTTAAGATACAGCTGTCTAATGAGTCAGTCCAGAAGCCCCCGCTTTCCCAGAAAATCCCAGGTTCTGAGGTGATAGGTTGACAGAGGCAAGAGGCCACACAGTTTGGTATTACGGGGTTTTACTGCTCCTTAGGTCGGCTTAGTAGCTGCTGAGGAGGAGTAGCAGCCACGCTTGGTATGTCACTCTCAACTTTAAAAGACTAACAGCTACAAGATGATAGTACTGTGGATAATAAATACACTGTGAAATTTTCAGTATATACACGCACACCTGCATGCAGCCACACATTTTCAACCTGCATGTGATTCTAATGTGTTATCTGGGATGAAGAGCCAGTGTTTCCTTTTGAAATATTAAAGTTACCTGATTTTCTTTTTCTGTATTGTAGATTAATACACGCTCATAAACACAGTTAGTTTCATGTTTGTTCATTAAGAGCAGGTTTTAAAATCTCAGACTCTCTCTTTGGTATTGTCACTAAGCTGCTGTATTTTAGCAAATTATGCTACATTTGCTAAGTGGAAATGTTCGCGTAAGAGCTTGAAATTTTAAGTCAGAGGTAATAATATGGCATGACATTGATTTTTTTCCGACCAATTCTGAACAAAGTCTGTAGAGCGCCTATAATTACGAGGCCACCCTGCCAGCCCAGATGTTGGGATTTTACCAGATGTGGTCCACCTGCTGGGATGAGGACACTGACTTGTGACCAGCAGGTCAGAGCAACTTTCTTCTTGTCCCCTGTCTCACGAAGAGAGAACCGCCAGGGTAGAAACAGACACAGACCACAGCTGCTGATGAAATACACATGGCCAGTCGCTGATGACACAGATGATGTGTTTGCACCTGTGAATCTGGTACATAGAAATACATTAAAAACATATTTAAGAAGAAAGATATGGAGTGTAGTATTTGGGGCACTGCCCAAAACACACTTCCCCACCCACCTGTAGTTATTTTATAGCTGCCTCCTCCATATTTTGAACCATAATGGCAGTGTTATGTGGGCGTGCCAAATAATTAGAGCATGCTCGGACAAACAAATCAATTTAAAGAACGTGGAATACTTCACATAAAATGTAAGATTGTGTCCATACAAATATGCATATATATTTGTCCATGCATATCTGTGTATGTGTGTGTGTGTGCCTGTCTAAAGGCAGCTACGGTGGTGGTGGCTTCCCAGGGAATTGAAATTAATGAGTGTAATCAGAAGCAAACAGCGAGCCAGGCAAGGGCAATTAATACAAGCAAGGCGAGCAGAGCTGCTGGTTTGCTCGGCCAGGCATGGCTGGAGCCGGAGAGATGAAGGATTAAGATGCAACCACAGGCAAACTCCACAGCTTTTCCACACACAGCAGATGTCCACGGAGGGAAGGCACTGGGAGCCTGGCATCGACACGCATCCGCCAACCGGCCACTCGGTCAGCTCGGCCCAATACGAGCTGACAACATCCTGGCAGCATTCAGATAACACCATCTTCTCTGTTTAGTTCGAGAGCGAAGGGAAGGCCCTCAACGGGGGCCCCTGCACTGCATACGAAAGGGACTCAGTGCAAAGCTGCACAGTGGAGCTACTATGTGTGAGAGAGAGACAGAGGAACATAAAGAGATAAACAGAGAGAGAGAGAGGGGGACAGAGGGAGGGTATTGTGTGCAAGCTGAACTCAAGTACATCTCAATGTGAGGGGGTATTTTTGTTACCCCAGTGTTCCCTCCATGTTTTTTCTGATTGAAACATCTTTGGATGCATTCATTCTTTCAAGCATACACATTTGCTTCAGTATAAATAAACACATCAGATCCAGCTGCCTTCAGAAACGGCTCTGCTTGTTGTTTTCTTTAATTGACGCTAAACGAGAGTGTCACCGCCCAGGATCCTTTCACTCAGCCCTCTCTTTGTTGCCTTGAATGGCGTTCGTTCCCTCGGCGGTCTCGCATTTCCACTGTTTACGTGAGATAATGATTCATGTGTAAGGATACACCGCCAGGCCAAGAGAGGGGACTGATATGGACTGCGACGGCTGCCTCGTCGGTCCAAACCAAACTGTGCTGAAACAGAACGGAATGATGTCAGCTCAGACATCAGGGGATGTAATGAAGAGAGATGCTACAGGGGCAATATGTGATGCACACTGAGAATAAAGGCCCAGGCCTCACTCCCAACAAGGGCATAAAGGTCACGCAAGGTCGAACAAACATGAGGCCAAACCTGATTCTACGCATAACACAATGTAGTTGAACTCATTCCCTCTTTGTGTAATGTGCTTAAAATGTAAATGTTATTACTTTACTTGCATCTGGAGTCTAAGTAGACCTTTCCAGGAAAAGAAGTGACTGGACAAGATGCTGTGATGTAATGTCTTTCTCTTCGTGAAAAAAGGTTGTTTGGACACTCAAAACATCCCAATAAATAACCACCAAGCAGTCTATTAGCTCTGTAACCCAAACAAAAACTAAAAAACACAAGCCCTCCTCAGAAAAAGATAAAGTATAAGGCTGGAAAATTGTAGCTTGTGGCTTTAACACCAGTGCCAGACACTGTTGACCTCATTCTCTCCTGCACGAGTTATGTGGTTGTTTCAGTGCAGTTTTAGTGTGTACTGGTTTCTGAAACACTGCTGGGTCGGAGGGCAAATCCAACAAAATGACAAAACAAGTCCGTCAAACTTTGATTGAATTCGCCTCCTAACATATTTTGTCAGCAGGAGAAATATTATTACCTATTGATTGATTCTCTTCCCATTCATAAATCCTGTTCTTTATTGTCCAGAGTACAGACTGCAGAGAGTATTGTGTTAAAGCTGTCTCTGACACCGTCACGTGTACTGATAAATTACTGACGCTTCAATAACTTGTGAAATACGTGCTCATGCCTATGAAAGGCAACAGTTTAACGTGTCTCTCTTTTAGAACCCCATTACTTTAATGGAGGACAATTCAAACTCGAAAAATTTACAGTTTTCCTCATGGCGGTGGCCAGATAGAAATTGCCTGGTAACATCAGCTCACTCAAATTGCTCTTAGGAACTGATGAGTTTTCTCACGTAATAGTGTTAAAAGGATTTTTTTTTTTCTATTGCTCCTTTTCTTGGCCAGGGATCAAAGTCTTTCTTCTCTCTGGTGTAGCTTGTCTGCCCTCTTCTGGCCTCATGTTGTCATGAGGTCAAGTCATGTTGACTTGTCCCTGACAAAGGATAAAAAAAAAATTAGCATAGTAGTGTTTATTCAAATATAGCATCATTCCAAAATCGCAGAGTAAAGCGAGGACATGAGAACATTACCTACGTCAAATAAATCCGGATGGAGAAATTTGGGATAGTACTGTGTAAATGTTTATTCTGTAAGCTGGAAGTGAAAATTAAATTTAAAAAATTAAAGAGATTATTCCTCAGTTGGCATGGGAAGCACTTCAAGGACTCCTTGAAATCCCTGACAAAATCCTGGGTGTCCCCAAGACCTACTTTTAGTATTACTGCTGTAGACAAAAAAATACAGTTTGGCATTAATGGCTCTGTAAAACCATCAGATTGTCAGAGAGTGAAAAATGGCTGTGGCATGAAGCGTTTAATAAAGTAATCTTTGATAACTAATGAGGCTGTTACTGAGAGCAGAGCTAGCATCCAATCAGTCACAATCAAAGTAAGAAGTGGAAAAAATAGACTGATAATTAAAGCAGCAGTCTCCATGGTTCACCACCCATAAGCTATTTCAAAGAGCCATGGATCTAAGTTTTAGCATGTTTCTTTATGAGAAACACACTTCCCTATTAGAGGAGGGAGAGAAAAAAAAAAGAAAAGAAAAAAAAAGGTCTTCGTAGTCAAAACCATCACCAGACGCCACTGCTGTGGTATTTTTTAACCCGTGCGTCAGAGCTGTGCCCGTGGCCAAACCGCTTATTAAAACACAGAGAAGCCAAGTTCCATAAAGACAGAAGGCGAGCAGCTTGTTATTATTCTTTCTGAGAGGTGAACAGGCTGAGATCAATGGCTGCAGTGGTTTCCCCTCACCACAACTATGGCCCAGTAAAGCACAAAGGGCCCTGCAGCTCCGACCCATACAGTCGCAGATATTAACTATTCCAGGGGCCTTTGAAAATGGCTGCCAAGAATAATTTCCCACATGTAACATTTCCCACCAAAGCCACAGAGTCATACTGGCATAATCTGTGCCCCACCAGACTCTATATGCCCTGACTAGGATGACAGAGTAGAATCAATGGAAAACCAGAGCCACTTCATTAATGTAAAATGTATTGTGGATGAATTATTTAGTTTTGTTGCATTAATGGGGCTGTATAGCATATCAGTGAAAATGCTGTATTTTGTAGTTGAAATGTGGCTAAAAAATACCAGTTGGTGAGAAAGGAAAAGCTTTGGGGAAGATATCTAACAGAATCAGACGTGGGCCTTTCATAGGTTCTCGGCTGTTTTATGGTACGAGGGGGTCCTGTGTTAATGATGAA
The DNA here is from genome assembly GCA_037833715.1 of Toxotes lorentzi. Taxonomy (NCBI): domain Eukaryota; kingdom Metazoa; phylum Chordata; class Actinopteri; family Toxotidae; genus Toxotes; species Toxotes lorentzi. The sequence goes on along the minus strand of JBBMJY010000007.1, from coordinate 15,107,325 downwards.
GAGGTTGTATCCTCCCCTGACTCTTACCCTCATCTCTCTGATCTCTCTGAAATTTGTCCTGTAGAGCAGACGAGGCTGGACCTCCTGTGCTGCACAGCACCCTCAGGCACAAACTGAGGAGAGGAGGCCTGCTTCATTCCTAACAGCAAACTGCAGACTCTTCAATGTTCAGAGCAGAGCTGGACCCATAAATATGCTATGCATATCATATGCTATTAAAAATCTGACTATCATGTCTGATATGATGGAGGGTTTCTTCTTGACCACAGCTACTGAACATATTTCTTTCTATATGAGATGTCTGAAATCATTCGTGCATGGGTGTGCAACTCTGTCAGTCTACAGTGACACCTGTAATCAGACTCTGGCACAAAATAACAGCTATCAGTTTTGGCTTCAAAAACGATCTCTATATCTATGCATACATTTACACGGTAAGAGCTGCTGGGACTGCTGTGAGGTAAAGATGAACCTGTGATGACTACCTACCAAATTCTATCCTATGTTTCTGTACATTCTGCCTATAGAAATCATAAAAATTACATGAACACAGAGCAGCAAAAGCAAAAGCTTGGGCTCATTTTGATGTAGAACCTGGCGATAAAGAAAAAAAAGAATCTGTTTTCTTGACAGTTGTGTGATTATACTGTTTTTTTTCTCCAAGACCATCAACTAGAGCATCAGTAGATGTTGCATAGTTAATTCTGAGCCATGGGATTGTACAGCATCTGGACTCTGTGTGAGCAAGAAACATAATTCAAAGTAATCTTCATTCCGTTCTGGTTGAGGCCCAATGAGACTGACATCCATCAAACACATTTTGTGTCAAATGACATGGTGCCCAGGGATATAGAACACACAGAAAACAAACATTTTCCCTACAGCTGTGCTGTCAAAATGTAAATGTTACAAGATTGAAACTGCATACTGAGATGGATATTCTACACTACCGTTGGGAATCACTGGAAAATTCACCATACATTCAAGCCATGTCTGTGGAGCAGACAATTATGTGATGTTAAAAAAAAAGACTACATTCAATTAAGGTACATGCAATTAAGGTAAGCAGTACACAAGTGTTAATATAATATTTATATTTTATATGATATTTATTTACAAGAGCATGTCTGTGTTTATATTTTATCTTACAAAAGGCACAGGCCACCAAAGCTCAATATGCTTTACATCAGGGTACAGTATATTTGAAGCAAATTGTTTCCGCATCAAGAAGCAGCAGAGAGTTACATTTTCTGTAAAGAAGAAAGACAATAAAGAAAACATCTCTCAAGGTTTTATGTTATATCACCAATAAACCTCACAAGTAGATTTAGATGCAACAGTGTCCACCTACCTGACTTGACTGAAACAGGAGAGGGGTTTGTGCCAGGACAAGGGCAAAGTCCCAGTCTCTGAAAAGAACTGTTTGGGTAAGTCAGATGAAATGATTAGTTAAAAAAAAAAAAAAGATAGTGTCATCATCTGCAGAGAAGCTGAAGTTCATTGGAGTTGTAACTCAAGGCAGGCGCTGTCACCTCTGTCCCACCCAGAGCATCCTGCCCTCTGATCTTCAGGTTGATAAACTTAATCTTCCAGCTGTTATTTTCCAGTGGGGAGCGGATGAGGCCAAATATTTGCTCAAAGATGCCCAGGCAGGCTGCGTCTCTGTGGATGGTCCCAGCCACGGCCACCAGCACCAAGCCATGGGGGGAGGCGAGGGCCCTGAGGCCATGTGGCTCCAGGTTGGGGCTGAGGAGGAGGCGTTCTTCCCTGGTCAGGGCGAGGAGACGAAGGCTAACCAGTTCAGCACCTAGGTATTCATCCATCTGTTCACTGCCAGCTCTGAGAAAGAGAGACACAGCTCCATTATCAAATTTGGTGTTAGGCAGTTTTTCCCCTCAGTTAACTCTAATTGCATGTTTAATTTTATGTTTACTATTGAATAGCTTATTCTTCTGAGTTTTTATGTGTAGAAAAGTTTTCAGTTCTGCTGTAATGAAACTGAAAATGGAAAGTGTTAATTATTACAATAAAAAAGGAAATGCTTAAATTAAAAATTAAAAACCTATGTAGAAAATCTTTAACCTCAATACGCTTTCCATGTTTCACAATTCAGCAGAGGTCAAACATGCAACTGTTAATCATGTTCTCACTTAGCGAGGAGACATAGTTTCGCATCTGGCCAGAAGTGCTGTGGTCCCCAGTCCTGAGGCTGCTGTCCCAGTGAGGGGTTCTGACTGTTCCAGAGCTGGAAGAACCATTGGCAGAACTGCTGGCCGAGGACCTGTGGGTCAAAGCCCACATCAGCCTTCAAGTGTGTGGTGTCTGGCGCTGTCAATGTCGGCCGTCTCTGTCTGGTCACATCCACCTCTCCTTGAAGGCTTTCATCAACCATGGCCTTGAAGGAATGAGAAGTTATTTGTATTGCCGCTTTGTGCCCTACAGACTACAATTGCCCTTTTCCAACTGTCTACAGATTAGTTAAAAACGCAGTAAGTGATGCCAACTTTACACATCTGACTTAAGAAATGATCTTTTCTTCTATTCTGCCTTACTACTTGGTTTTCCTGCCCATCCATCCCATGCTAAATGTCACATTTTGACCTATAGGTTTTCTCCATATATTGAAGCATGTAAGCATGAAAGGGCCAAGTGACTTGACCTCTTGTCCCTGTACCTTCCCTGACGACCAAAGCTCCAGCGTCCTCTTCACCAGCTGGTGTTTCTCGCTGTTGGGGGGCATCACCACCCCCTCTTTGACCAGATACTTAAAAATGAGTTCCCGATGAACCTTCTTCCTTTTCAGGAGTTCCTCAGCATTTTTAGTGAACGACAGAATTGTTTCCATAGCCTCTGTACAAACAGATGAACATAAGGGATGACATTATTTGATGGTTTCATGACTGGAACATAATATCCTTTAAGCAGAATTGAAATAACACCAGAAAGTTTGTTTGTTTTGTTATCCCTGGTGTCAGCTCATGTCAAAACCCTTTTTGAAAACTGGCAGTTTATTCTTTCCTCATTGGTATACATACAACATATATCTTAGTTTACAACTGAGGGATATTTGTGACTCGCTGACGTCTTTAAGGACTTTTATGAGCCCTACAGCTTCATTTTCTTATAACATCCATGCTTTAGAATTGGGCCAGGCAGCTTGCTACCTCCCACCACGGTCGGTTTTGTTTTGGTGGGACAAGGCTAAATATTCATAGCATGGATGTTTTAGCTCTGCCGTTCGGATAAAGTTTTAATTTATGTTATACGGAACTTATGTGTATGACAATAACCTTTAACATAAGAGGAAAACGAATGTGACTAAGCTATTCTGTTCTTTGCTACCCGGTACAGATTAAAAACATACCTGTAATATTTTCCACGGCTATCAGTTTATTAGTGACTGTGTCACTGAGTGACAGTAGGTCGCTTTTTGACATTAACTTCAATATCTTTGTACATCCAGCGCGCTCTGCTTCTGACAGTCCTGACATCTTTGACAACACAACACCAAAATTTAAGCTTGTCTTCGTGCATTCGTGTCCTGCGAGAAAATTTACCGTGCAGGGACAAGTACCAGACAGAAACGTTCCGGGTGAAGCCGTGGTTGGTTGCTACAGCGGTACAGAGCCTTTGTTGCCTTTAGTACTGTAGGAAATATTGGTGTCATGAGTTGAAAAACGCACGAACAGTACTAACTACACACGCAGCTCCTTACTTTCCTCTAATCACATGTTTAATACTCATCGATTTTGTCTTGATTTATACACCCACACCTCTAAAAAAAATTAAAAAAAAAAGGTTTCGCAGTATTGATCATGTTCTATTTTCCTTTTTTGTTTCTTTTTTATACATTCAAAGTAAGTTCATAAGTTCAACTCTTAATTTGAAAATCAAAATCATTAAGCTCATTCCACTTTTTTTACTCATTTATGGCCATTAAACGTATATTACTAACAAATTCTATGTTATGGAGCAAAATACACATATTTTACACTGATCTTTTAAGCAAAAGGGGAGTGTTTGATAATAGTAAAAAGAATTAGAAGAATATAATAACAATAGGTTTAGAATGGCTTGAAGCTCACTGAAGTTTGTTAATGTTTTGCAGACCAAGTAATCAGATATAGACAGTGGGGAAGCAGAAGCCTCCCCCTTGTGCTGATTACTTTGAGGTTTTTATCAATTTGCTTTGATAATTGCTTGCAGCTCACTTAACCAACATCTGAACACAAGTCAGCTGTTAGCTCATCAGTTCACAGTGTCACAGAAATTTGGCCATTGAACAAGTTAATATGACATCATGCGCCCTGGCATAATCAAATGACAAACATCACATTGAAAAACAAGTGCAACCTCGGCTTGTCAACACACCAGCAGGGTTGGGGCTCAGCTATTGACAGACACTGGTGGCAGAGGTCCAGGGCTGACAGGGCACTGTGGCAGGGGATGTGGGGCAGGTCCAGTCTGGGGCATAAATAGCATAGATGAAGGGTGCAACATCTCCCATTTTTTCTTTTCGGAGAAACTGATTTTGTCTACTGATACAACTGGAGGTAATTCCTTTGTATTCAGATGAAAATTAAAATGTTTTTTTATAGGCAGAATACAGTTTACAGGGGTAATAGTCTGCTGTCATGACAAAACATATGAATGTGAAGTGTCATGGAAATTGAGATTATGTACATTGTGATTTGTAATCAACAGAATTAGAATTTTAAGATCACGAGGAGCACCTGAAGGCCTCAGACGACAAGATAGCTAGCTTAAAGGGCTAACCTGCGCAGTCGTGATGATGTTCTGTCAGTACAGCTGGCTAATTTTCCCAGCAAGATAAGCGACCTTCCACACGGAATTAGACTTATTCATTCACTAATATGTTTTAATTAACAGGATAAAGAGGATCAGTTGTGCTTCTTAATATCGTACTCCCGTTTCAAGCAAGGGAGTCAAACGCTAAAAGGTAATGTACCGTTACTGTTGTTATGATTTGCTGATATTCACGTTAGCAAACGCTGTTCCATGTTTGTGTAATGATTTAGTCGTTGTTAGTTTTGTTGGTTTAAATTGCTGTATCATTATTTAAAGACAAATATAGTCCCATCCCGAACTCCATCGACAACTTGGGGAATTTAATATAACTGCAATGTTGTTAAACGTTTATAACCTTTCACATTGAACTAAAGACTTTGCCTAAAACGATAAATGTAATTATACTAATCGGGGATATTTTACATTGTTTTTTTTTTTCCTTATTTAAAAAGAATCCAGATTTGCTTACGTACAGTTTTTCTTTGAATATAATATATGCAATATATTTGCATGTAGGAAACGGTGCTAAACAAGTTCTTAAGAAATTCTGTTTGGGAATTTGAGTCGCATAAATCCTAATGTAGTTGGACTTACTATTGATAACTTAATCTTCATCTTCAAAGAGGAAAAACTACATAAATCGTGCTAAAACCTTGGACCTTGACCCATGTTTGCAAACTGAAATCAGCTAAAGGAGTGGTTTGATCCAGCACTTGATAAACCTAGACTGCTAGTCCAAAGCTGTTTCAGAATGAATGAGGAACTGTGTGACTGGCCAACTACAAACAACATCAGTTACTAACATTTCACTTAGTTGATATACACATCACACTGGCCTGCTTTCAACACAAAGAAATGTTCGGAAATGAGCTGGGAGGAAATTACGCCATTGATTTACCAAGTCAGGCAAAAAAAGATCTTGAACTCAATCCCTCACCTGGCCAGGAGAATATTGCACTGAACAAATATTGAGATAGAACGCTAAGGGCAAAGACATGATTCATTCAGTATATTTAATTGTGAAAAAAAAGCATTTGGAGAACTGTCTCCTTCCTCAGAGAACACAAAGAATAAATGAATTGAACCCATGACCCGAATACATACTGCGGCCATTTAATTATACTCACACGCACAGTCTCGCCTTTATGAGTATGGACAGAGAAAACAATTGCTCTTTCAGGCAGTGCATAGAGATGTACAAAAACATACACATGGAGAACAAAGCTACTGTAATGTAAGGCTTCATTCGGGCCCAAAGGTGTATCCAGTATGCTTAATATAGTTCAGGTATGTTTTTGCATAAATTGGTTAAACTGTATGCATGTAAATCAGATTATTACTGAAATGCATGGAGCTCAGCTCATGTTCTCCAGACAGCTAAAGCTTAAAGCTCTTGCTCTCTTGTCTTTCCATTATTCCTGCAGATGGGGGAGTTTCAGAGCAGTGCTCTGGGCCGGGTAACAGTGTACTCCATCCAGGGCTGCCCACACTGTGTGCAGGCTAAGGCCACCCTTGGGCACTTGGAAGTACAAGTATGTGACGTGGATGTGGGTAAGCATCCAGAGCTGAGAGCCAGAGTGAAGGAGCTGACAGGACGCAGCACAGTTCCTCAGATCTTCTTTAACAACGTTCATGTTGGGGGCAATGATGACCTGCAGAAATTGGTGAGGAGGAGGAGGAGAAACACCCAGTGAACTTACTGTAGTGCAGTGTGTATTTTTGAACAGTCTGTAAAAATCCTAATTGTATCTATTCTTATTCAAAACTGTGTTTAAACTTATATGTACATGTTTATCTGTTTCACCTCCTCAGGCTCCTGAGGAGCTTCAGAGGTTGGTAAATCTGGTCAAGGAGGAGCCACTTCCAGCAGATGCTCCACCGCTACCAGAGGAGAACCAGTCAGAGGACACAGCTGGGGACATGGATGGAGGTGAGGGATTTATAACTGTGGCAAAAAGGACAGGGTACTTTATTTTTCCAGATCACTTTGTTGCCTTCACTTAGAGTTTTTTTTTTCTCTCACTCGGGTGATTAATTGTGCAGTGTTAGCCGTTGTTGGAATGGGTGTGACCTGTTGTCAACTGGTGAAATGGACCACAGTGAGGAGAAAACTGACTCCTCCATCATCCAAAGTAAGAATGAACCCAATTTAAGAGAGCTGGTTTTGCATAGTCATCTTTGTATGGATGTGAGCCAAGAGCAAGGAGTGGTTATGAAATAGTGCTGGCATATGTGGACATGTTTGGGTGACAGCAGGTTTGTGTGTGTTTCATCTCATCTCCTGTCGCTCCAGCCAACACAGACAGTTGATACAGGGAACTTGATACTCTGGTTGAGTCCAGCAGCATCAGGCTGCCTCACAGTACCTCATTATATGTGATTACTAAGCTCCCTAAAATGTAAACAGAGTCTGTCCACTGGGGCACATACACAGCTGTTTGTGGAGGAATACTGTATATAAATTCAGGCTTAGCTTTGATGTAGTATTAGCAACAACATCACAAATAGCAGCAAGTAAAAATCAAATAAAAAAAGCAATTCAAGGCCTGCTGATGAGGAGTGGCCTCACCAACCTGTAGTTTCACCTCCTACCTCCACAGTAACTTGACAGTGGCTGTTAGTAGCAGAATAGCAGCTGTGTTTTGGTAGTGAGGTCTACAGATACTGACTTTATCCTGTCATATGGATATTGTTGGGTTAGAGTTTCATTTGTTCTTGTCTCCTTGATAGTCTTTTACAGTTCAGGCTTATGCTGATACAAAAAATGGAAGTCGCATATGCTTATTTACATGCATATACTTGGGATTTTGTGTGTTTTTGTGTATGCAAATAATTTATCCAAAAGCACAAATTCTCTGTGACACCTGCAGCCGTCATTTGAAGGAACTGTGCGCTGGTCCATCTCTGTTGAAAATGAGGTATTCCTACAGATTTTCCTGAAAGTCACACCATGTTTTCATTTATCTCAAGTTATGTGTTTCTTACCCCGCAAAGCTGCTTTACATCTTTCAGGAAGAAAACTCTAAAGCAGCTGCATGGGAGTAAATGACGTAACTGACCCAGTTCAGGCGATTCCTTTTCCACTAACCAGATACATTTTTGTGCACATGCCGGGCTGCACATGCTCTTTCTGTGTGAACATGTGTATTTCTTTTTTTTGTTTGTTTGTACATGTGCGGATTGGAATAATCCTGCCCTCAAAGAGTTTAAGTGTGAGCGAGATGAGTTGGTGGACCTGGTAGAGGACCTCAAACATGGCAGTGTGATTGGCAATCATAGGAGGGGGCTGACTTTATACAAAAAGAGCTTCTCAGGCCATCAGCTGGTTGAGTGGCTGCAGAAAGAGAAGGGCATGGGTAAGTAAGGCTGAAGACCTGCAGTAAAACAGGCTTTCTGTGTTGTGGTAGTTTATTTTTTTTATTTTTTTAAAAGACCTTATTTAAATAATCTGGAAACTCAAGGAACTATCTCCGTACTGACTGTGGCCATGTGTGTGCTAGCCAGGGCTGAGGCCTGTAACACTGGCCAAGCATTGTTGCAGAAGAAGTACATGGTCAGTGTGCGTGGCTGTGGGAAGCAGGATGGCAATTTTGGAGAAGGGAAAGACACCATGGACACACTGTACAGGCTGCTGGAGGATGACCCTCATTCGGCCCTCAACACAGGAAAGACTGCAGCCTGCAGTCCCATACAGGGTAGGTCTGGACTGGACCAGGCTTTGGGCATACAGTATATTTCAAGGCTCTCTAATCCCTGTCCGTTCTTGGCTGCTGGCTTTTGGGTTCGCTTGGGTTTGTGTGTTATATCAGTGGTGCTAAGGACTGAAGTAGGGGGATAATGATATATATGATAATAGCCTGTTATATCTATAGCACTTTGAAACTGAGTAAATAACTAAATAAATAACATAAAACAAGGTTCATTTACTACCTTTTTGCAGAGCTTCCAACTGCAATTCAGTCTTCATCAGTAGATGAAGTTTGCTCAGTTGCTTTAATTGTCACTGTGACAACTGAGCAAATTCCACTAAGAGATAAAGGTTAGGATTTATGAATGAAAGCTGCAGATAAAGCTAATAAGTGGATTTTGAGGTTTTTATTTGTTCAAACATTATCCGTTATGCTTGATAATATAATGCATAACAACTGTTTTTGTAAATTTAGTCCCATAATTCTGTTGAACTAACTGATGCAGTATTTGGATTAGTTTGTTTCCCACTGTCTCAGTGTTGTTGCTGTGTTTTTTTTTTCATGGTAATTGTCAAATTACTAAAAGTTTTTTTACACATAGGATTGGTACAAAACATCATCTAGTGTTAATTTAAGTTCAGGAAGAACTGGCATGAGAATATATATATCCTTCAAGCCCTATTTCAAAACCATTTTCTGCTTTTGTCAGATTACTACTCGTTTTTTTTTGTTCTGCGGTGGCGGTGAGGCAAATTGCCTGGCTCTTTGTATTTGTGACTGAATGTTGCACCCTTCCAGAGGCAAACTAACAAGCTAATCTGTGCCGTGCTACTCAGAGGTGATTCTAATCACTGATTTTCTGAGCGTTAGTGTTGTCATGCTTGGCCATTTTCCTTTTGACTTTATCTGCAATGCTCTCTTTTCTCACAGGTCTTTTTTTTTTTTCCTAACAATGATCTCAGTTGTACTACTTCAAGGTCAGGCTGATCCTTGTTGCAGTTTGTAAATGTTCTTCCCCATTCAAATAGTGGAAAAACTATTGGATGAATGAAACATTAACTATCTCTCTTTGTGTCTCTCTCAGCTGCCGAGCTCTCTTTGCTTTTACGGGAGATGATCCTGAAATTGTTCTCCGAGCATCTCTCTGCTGATGGCAAGGTAATGACCTCACCGACTACGGGGGGCTTCTGACTCACTGAGTGTTTTCATCTGTACACGCGTCTTGTTCTGTAACTGCAAGGTTTATGAGTGAATTGTTGCATTAGGCAGGTTATTTTGGTCCTCTGAAGTTTCATGTGCACACTGTGTGTACCCTGTGTGTTTTTCATCTTGTGGCCTTTTGTGACACATTTCTTTTGACATGACCTTACACTGTATATCTAAGTCTTTGGCACAAGTGATTTTACAGTTGCTTCTCTCCTTCATATTTGGAGAAACCGAGTATGTGTGTTTGTGTTCTACTTGCTCCCACAGTCTGTGGACTACAAAGGCATGTCAGTGAACCCTGCTTTTGAGCGTTACTGTGAGCTGGCCATTCAGCTGCAGAGGGTGGAGCTGCTTTCCCTGAGCCGGGAGGAGAAGCTGGCCTTCTTCATCAACATCTACAATGCCTTGGTCATCCACGGGTACCTACGCCTGGGGGCCCCCACCAACATGTGGCAAAGATACAGAGTAGGGTCATATAGCTGCACTGCACACGTTGCCGCACTGTTTTCCAAAACCCTCATATGTTTGGAAGTAATTGTGATTAATTGGAAGTAATTGTCATTTGTTTTCACATACTGAGATATAAAGATAAAACACATGTACAGCATAAATGAATGGGGTGAATGGTCATGTTATCTTATTGCATTTTCACATCCTGTGGGCTAAAGGGTTACCATTTGCATGCAGTTAATTGGGAATGATTGACACTACATTAAAAATGCTTATTTCTGTTTCATTTTGTAGTTCTTCAACTACGTGAGTTACCTGATTGGAGGAGAAGTGTTCACATTACAGGACATCGAGAACGGCGTTCTGAGAGGGAACAGAAAAGGTGTCGCACAGCTCCGGAGGCCCTTCTCCAAAACAGACCCACGGCTACAAGTATCCAGACATTCTGTTAAATCATAGCTGACCGTTTCACTCATCTGTAACAGTGCTCTTTGGAGAAAGTAAATTTCACTTCTCTTGTCGTCCACCAGATGGCTCTGCCAGATGCTGAGCCCCTCATTCACTTTGCCTTGAACTGTGGTGCAAAGGGCTGTCCACCTATTAAAACATACACTCCACAGGTGAGTGGGTTTCATCTCCAGTGCTGCCTTTTTATTGTATAAATAGTCTTAAGAAATGGGAACACATTGGGCAGTGATCTACGTTAACTGTGCAATGTATCTGAGCTTGAGTGGTCTGAAATCAAGTGCGATTTACTCAACCCTATCAGGACATTGATAGCCAGCTCCGCACAGCGGCTGAAGCCTTCCTGGAGAACGACGACGGCTGCATGGTGGATTCTGGGAAAAGAGAAGTGCGACTCAGTCAGATATTCAAGTGGTACAAGGCTGACTTTGGAGGCACTGATGAGAAGGTAGGTTTAACTCCCGCTGCTGTATCTGTGTATACAACATTTTAAGAATATGTTGCCTGTACTGATTGAACACTATAGCATTTCAGCTTTTGAAAGATACATTTTGATTTATTTGAATTTAAAAGCTCTTGTGTTTACCAGCAAATTACAACCTTCAACTCAACTGTTCACCTCACTCTGTTTTACCGTCCCTCTCTTTTAGCTGCTGAACTGGGTGCTGGAGCACATGGGTGATTCACCAAAGAAGACCAGCCTGCAGGACATCCTCTCTGCCGGGAAGACCAAAGTCAGCTTCCTCCCTTACGACTGGAGCTCCAACAGCACCCACTGAGTATGCACACACAAACGCGTACGCATTCAGTTATACCACTTTCTACTGAGCTCTACTTAAAAACCAGGAGGATGGTGATGACCTGCTCGCCAAATGCAGTCCACTGGTCCCCAGCCTCATGCAAATGATTTTATGCAAAACAAACTGTAAATCCAAGCGGTGAAGGGGAAGTGTACCATCGAATCATATTTCTCTCGTAGGCTCATTCTAACTTTAAGGTCTTATTGGAAGCCCCTGCACCTCGCGTTTGGAAGTCATATATGAGTTGTATGTTCAAGTTTTATTTGTTTCAAGTAATTACAACAGATCCTATTTTAGAAAACAAGTTGCATACTGAAATTTTCTACTGCAGCAGCGTTTAATAAGATAAATGCACGTAAAGCATGCTGATTTTGCTTAATGATGTTTACTATGTAAAATAACAAAACCTAAAAAACAGCATACATATCACAAATTATTTTAGAGGAAATTATCATAGAGAATGGTAAACAAAATGCTAAACAAGCATATTGCTATCACTATAATTGAAATCATCAATATGGTTTTCATGCTTTCCAGTCCTAGTCTTTAAGCACAGCGTCAGCAGCTCAGGACTCATAGATGATCATGATCTCCTCAGTTCAGTTTGACACTTTTTTTGAGCTGCTTTTGTGGAGCTTTTCAGATGGAGACCACAACTTTACTGATCCAAACACACTACCTTGACAAGCCATATCAAAACCCTTTGAACTTACAACCCTCTCATTCATGTGTAGTGGACTGTAGCAAAGCTGGTCCATCGTTCCAGCTCTGCTTTTAGTGTCTATGGGGACTGTATCCTCTGAAGAGATCTTCCATTTGAAATTGCAAAAGTGCTCCTTCTATGTTATTGCCACAGTTATTTATTTAAAAGAAAATGTGAAAATATTGTGAATTATGGAAACATTTATCAAATCTACATCCATTTGGAAATGCACTGACACTTTGCATGTTTATCATAAACTCTGAATGGTGTTGAGACATATTTGTCATATTTGTATGTTCTGTGTTTCCATAATTTAGGACTTTATCTCAGGTCAAAGGAAGATTTGAGTGGAATCATTAGTCAAGTTGTTTAATGCCATCAATGCACCGGGTGCTGCATGTTAATAGTTCAGCTCATTCTGTATAGTTTACATTTATTTTTCAAAGACAGTGTCATGTGTGTAGAATCCTTCACACGACTACAAGCGTCAGTCTTTAAGCTACAAAGAGCACCAAAGCACAATGGTTAAATTAGCATGTGTTAAAACTGGAATGCATTTGCTGCATGAGATAGTGGAAAAGCGTCCCATCTTGAATGCTGGCCTGTAGCAGGACTGCCTCTCTGTCATTGCTTGTTTTCTTAGCCTGTAAGTTTAGCCAGAAGTCATCATAATAGTTGGACCTTAACACTTAACCCCCAGTTAGGCAAATAAAGTGTCATTACCAATATCGGAATTCAACAGTGCAAATCTAAGTTCCATAAAGCCAGCCATAATTAGACTCTGAGAGCTCACCCAGTCTTAACAATAGGCTCCACTTTAAATACATGCCTTCAGTTACAATGCACCGTTGGCTTTATTACACTTAACTCCATTACTGAGTGACTGAGTTTAAAACAAAAAGGGAAGACACTTTGTGGAGTGAACAGAAGTATTTGTGTATGTATGTGTATTTACGTTATCCCCTCGGTGATCCTTGTATTTTTTTTTTCATAATTACCTCATGTGTATCAGGAAAATGTGATGCAAAAACTTTTTTAAACAAGCAATTCTAATATAATTCTACTTGCCTCTTTTCTGGGGGTTAATGAAGCAATATGTTTATGTATGGTAAATATGCAATGCTGAGCTATAATAAAATATATATTGAGTCAGACTGCTTTCTCTTTTACTGTATCATCTCATTGCATGTAACATAAGAACTGCAAAAGTGTCTTTATAAATATTATAAACCAAAAACATAACTATCATCCATGACAACAGATTTTTAGATTCATCATTTGTTTATTCAAACAAATTTAATTACCTTTTCTTTAAGAAAAATAGATGAGGAATCATTACCTTTACAAATCCAAACTATTCACATTTGTACATATAAATAAGCAGGTTTAAGTGCACAGTCCCATAAAAACATTATGTTAAAAAGTTATCAAACAGATCAACAGATCTCAAAAGTATATACATAACAAAGGACCAATGTAAAATATTCCACAGCATGAGATCCATGATTATTGAGTTCAACTGAGTAACAATGAAAAACTTTGAAATTCAAAGCAACCCGGAACTGTATTACTGTTTTTAATGTTTATCTTTACCTACAGTCTAACACTGATTCAGTCTTGGCACTAACAAAATTGTGAATAATTCATATGCTGTACAGAGAATTAGAGTGACAGTATGAAGGCAGGTCTTCATGGTTTCAGACATTTTGGTCACGGCCTTAAATAGTCAAGTGATTCATACCATGACGAGAGGACTAGTTAACAAAGGGAGAACCCAAACCTGCCTAACAAAAAAAAAAAAAAAAAAAAACAGTCCACACAGTTTGAGCTGTGAAAACCTCCTCTTAAAAGTTTATGTATGTGACAAGGGTTTGGAGGATTTATTCAGAATTGGAATACATTTGAACAGTTTACTGATGTGGAGAGAGGGCACAACCACCACATATCCACTATCACTGTCATGTCTAATGAACCTCTTTTTTTTTAATACATCCTCTATAAAGACCAAAGCTTAGAGTGCTGCATGATTCATTTGGAAGACTATACATTCTGAACATAGAGGGCAACACACACTGAGCTCAGCATCCCATAAATTACTATGATTTTTCACAATATTTCATACAGTTGAAAAACACTGGTAATGATGTACTGCATGTAAAAGCCACACTCTAAGGATAAAAAAGGACAGTGCTTTTAAACCATAAGCCATTAATGATGCCTTGTCTCTGGCATCATTTTGAACACCCCAGCTGAGGGCGCCAGATGTGGAAGAAGTCCCTCTGAGTACGATGGGACAGAAAATCAGGTTGATGGGCACGTTTTTTTCTTTCCAAAAATAAAAATAAATAAACAAACTAATTCATCCACAGCTCACTTTACCTGACTTCAGCATATGACCCAAATGGACTTGTACCTTATAGTGTCAACATGTTTAACCGAAAGATAACAAGAAATGATTAAAATCCACTGGCATTTCAAGGAAGTGACATTTAATTTTTTTGTAGTTGCACCAGGTTCTAAAGGGAAGGTTGCAGTTTGTCAAAAGCATGAGGGGGGATTTTGTACAGCCCTGACATCTGACTCAGAGTACGGTGCAAACTATACCCAATAAAGTGTTTGCAGCTTATTTGTTGAGTGACTGACAGCAGTCATGGTAACATAGAAATAGACCAAGCAGAGTAATATGATGGATTACTGACCTCTAAGCACTAGAGAAGGCAAAAGCATTTTATTTATCCATACATCCAGGAAAAATGAAAATTAATGACCGAATTAGTTTTGTCAGTACTTGCTGAGGAATAAGTTTCAGATTCAGTTTGAAACAGTGTGTAGCCGTTTCAGTAACAGTGTTTTAGAAATGCAAATTCACTGATGAGCAGCATCTTTTCCAAAGCAGGTTCACAAACCTCTTCCTGAACGTGACACGTACTGAATCACATGGTAATTTAACTTCACCACAGCGTGTTTGTCATTACAACACTGACATTCTGTGGTCTAAGAAGGGAATACTGGGATTTGTGTGAAGTTATTTTATGGCTGTACATACTTTGTACTCTATTTGGTGTCTCAGTTCCCAGGCTTTGCTCTTTCAGATCTGCTGAGAACAACAAAATGTGTCTTCATAACTAATTTTGTTGAAAAGGTAAATATTGACCTATCCTAGATTATGAGAATTAATAGATTTATAACTGACATTTTTCTCCCTATTGGACAAAGTGCACATTGAAGATGTTTTAGTTTTTTTAGTTTTAGCTGTTAAAATTATTGCTTCAGAAATTTCATCAATTCATAAAATCCTCCAATTAACCATTTTGGCACATATCCTGCCTTTGTTTAACAAACTGGTATCTGAGAATTAAACACGTGCTGTATCTGAGTATGGAGAAAGGGTTCCAGTGTTTTCATTTATCCTCAATGCCCTGAGCCAGGTGACAGGTGAGTATAAAGGTCATTCCAGCTTCAGCTCCTCTTCATGCACTACTAATCTAAAAAAAAAAAAAACAACCAAAAATTATCCAATGGTTCAAAGGGGTTGGGAACATTCATACAATAATGGGTTGATACATTTTCTAATCAGTGAATCTAGTATACTTACTTTCATCATCCGAATCAAAGCCAAAGAGTGCAGAGCAGGTGTTAAGGGCTTGGTGTTTCTGTAATTCTTCTAAACTGCTGAAAGAGGACAGACATTTGTCGCAGCGATGTCTGATCTTCTGCTCAGGGGCCACGACTTTCACCTGCTGCTCGTTCTCTGAGATGGGCTCCTTCTTTTTCTTATTGCTCCAGTAAACATTTTTCCTCAGACCGGTCTCATCAGTGGACCTCCTCTTGCGCATTGAGAGCAGAGATTCATCCAAGTAGGTGGAGGGTGGCGGCCGGATGAAGGGGGCTTTGACAAAAGTCGCGTAGGAGGGATCTTCGGGTTTGAAGGATTTGTGCTCAGTGATGTGCGGTTCCCCCAGTTTCTGCTGGACTCCCTCAGCCAGAGTAGACAAATCCTCGAGGTCTCGAACATTCAAAGGGTCCCACTCGATCTGCGTCCTTTTTCGACACTTCTTACTTGCAGCAGCACCAGTATGTGAAGTGGAGTTTGATCCGTCTGACACGTTTCTTGTCTCATTCTCATATCCATTTATGGTGGCGTTGCTGTTGTCCATGGGCTCATAACTGACTGAATCATTTTCTGATTTAGACAGGTCTTCACCACTGTTTGGAACGTTTACTTCACAATCCTGCTCTTCAGTTTTGCTCATTTCCCTGAGATCCTCAAGTTTGGAGGCCTCAACGTGATCAGGAGTGGGACTCTCCCTCTGCCCCTTTTTATTCTGCAGCCATAACTCCTCCACCTTCACCCTCTGTTTCCACGGAGCCTCAGCATTTTCCTTTTTCTGTCTGCTGGGTCCCAACTCCAGCTCCTCTCTCTGAGGCGCTGGGATGTAGTGTCTCCATTCATGGTCATAGAGACCCTGAAGGCTTGAGAAGAGCTTCTCACAGTCTGTGAAGGGACACTGGGGTCTGAAGGGCTGGTGGGTGTTGACATGGTCCTTCAGTTCCTGCTGTGTCAAGAAACGCTGGTTGCACTCTAGATGGTAACAGAAGTGTTGGAGAGGAGTATTGTGGAGGTTCATGTGGTCTTTGTAATGCTGGAAAAACTGTATCTGCCTGTTGGAGGAAAGCACAGTCAGTACAGGATGTTCTCCTTAAAAACATAGTTTGCACTATGTAGGAGCAGACTGAATAATAAACATAACTTCTTTTGAATGTATTAAAAAAAAAATGTGATTTTTTTTTTTTTTGCCATAGTTGGCAAGTAAAGCAAGAAATTTCCCCTTTTCTTCTTTGTTCCCCCCAACATGGAGGCACATGTTGGGAGGGGAACCCAAATACACATCACCTGACTTTGCCAGAGAATTTACAAACAACCTCTGGTTGGTCTCTCAAAAAACTGAAATCCAAAACAGAACAAAAACTTGTATTTACAACTAAGAGGTGTGTTATACCCCTTTTACATTATTGGTCTCACATGTATTTGTGATTGATTCACTTAATTAATTTTGTGATTTAGGTACCAGATGTAGAATTGGGAATCTGTATTAGTGGCCAACTACACTGGAAATTAATGGTTCTGTAATATAGAAGACATCCCATTTCCCACTTTAACTGCAACCAGTTAATGATTTTTTTTCCATCACAGAGCCATGTCATTTTTATAATGACAGTGCAGATACAATCATTAACAGTCAATTATGTGAAAATGGTCACGTTAAGTTAGTCAGTGGTGCCGCATACATTGTGAATGTTACCTGAGGCAGAGGGTACACTTGTGCTTGGCCCAAACAAAAGTCTTCTCCAGCACCTTCTCTTCGCTGATATGGCATTTGATAGCATGCCTCGTTAGTGTGGTGCTGATCCTCAAGAACACTCTGTCACAGGACTCTGAAGGGCACAGGTGATATGTGATGTCCACACCATAGCCATTTTCTCCTCCTGGGTTCTCTTTCCCCTCTTCTTCCCCCTCCTTCTCAATCACAGACGGATCTCTTACGATCACCAGGCCATCTTTAATGACGACCTGCTCATCCTTGAAATCCACCTGCTTGAAAATGTTTGCATTAGGGTTCTTGCACTTTTTGTGAAGCACAGATGTCTTTTTAATAAGGGTGCGGAGGTTTCTGATGATTCGATCTTCCCTCTTGAGGCTGGAAACCTTAGTTTTGCCTCCAGGTTTCTGTTCAGGAGTTTCCTCATCAGAAAGGGAAGTCTGATTTTCATCCTGAGGGTGGTTCTGATTTTCCACATTATCTGCTATTCCATTAGAAGCTAGAGTGTCCTCGGTGCATGGCTCCTTATCAGGGGGTTTTTGCTTGCACATTTCATCAATGTGGTCCAGAACGTGCTTTTTGGCAAAAGGAAGCTGTTTAAAGCATTTTCCACAGAGTATACATCTTAGTTTGCTACTCTTCAGGTGTGAGAGAGCGTGCCTCATAACATTCAAGCCTTTATAGTCTTTGCGGCAGAAGTTGCAGTGATACGTCAAGTGGGCATACTGTTGTGTACGGAGTACTCTGTCCTTCCATGTTCTCTTGGCTTTCACCTGGAGAAAAGACAACAAACCACTGAAATGAGTGCAATGAGTGAACCAGAAAAACTCAGCAGAATATCAAACAAAAGGGTCTATTGATGGTTAAATATTCTTTTTCTGAAATGTCTGTGTCTGTGTGTGTGCGCGTGTAAACACACCACTTCCAGTGTGGTAAAGTTTATTCAAAACAGAACATGACTAATACCACCGTTTCATAAATCTACATATTCAAACTCCCAGGTGGGTAGACAGGTACAGACAAATAACTGACCTCAGTATTTGAGACTTCTGTTTCCACTGTGGGTTGGGACTCCTGCTCTGCAACCCCATTAAGCTCATCTGCTGCTGAGGATTCTTGAGGTTCCAGTTTCTCACTTTCAGGCTTTTTGGATTTAAGGGAGTAACTGTGTAACAGTTCTACTGGACAATCCAGTAACTCTAAGGGTGGTCCATCGAGCTCAGGATCAGCTTCGACAGCAGGAACAGCAGCTTGAGGCTCATTAGCAGGACCTCCCCTAAGCTTGAAACCAAGCTGTGTCTCAGATTCCTCTTGGGTTTGTTCACTGAGACTGCTAACACAGACCAAGTCAGTATGTTTCCTGAGTCCATTTTCCGGCTCAAGCTGTTTGGGTTCACTCTTTTGTCCAAGTTCATTCTCCAGACCAGCCATATCCTGCTCTTTGTCTTCTGTGTCAGTTTTCTCAACAAAACCAGATTCATCCTCAGTAAGGAGTATTTCATTATCAGGGTAAGATAGTTCGAATCTCAGTAAAGGCTTCCTTCCCCGTTTTTTCCCTTTAACTTTGACCTTCTTCTCTTTAACCATCTGTACCTGCTCCAGTTTTGGAAGACCCTGTAACCATCTTTTCTTCCGACCTTTCCTTTTCAGAATTTGGCTCTTCACACATCTAGACAAGTACTCTCTCTTGCGGTTCAGAGGGAGCTTTGCAGAGACAGAACTTTCCATGTTAGCATGATTGCGTCTTAGTGAATACATGGGCTTATTACCCAAAGAGGAGGACTTGAGATTGTATTTGATCTCTGGATCGTCACCAGGGTCTGCCTCATCGTCAGATGCAGAATGTTTTCTCCTTCGCAGCCTTCTCCTCCACTTTCTCCTCTTCAAGACATCGTTATCTGATGGAGAAACACACTTTCCGGCCTCTCCATCTATAATCTGCTCTTCTGGAAGGTCTTGGTTCGCAAATGTAGCTTCAGTGCACTGGCACAAATTGAAACCTTGAGTGCATGAGTCATTTAAACAATTATTTGCTAACAGCTCTTCACTGTATTCCTTCTCTTCTTCTTTCATCTCATTTAGAACAGCAGCCTTCATGACCTTGTCACTTATCAACTCCAAGCAATGAGTCCTGAGGGTCAGGAAGTTCCAAAACTCAGGGTCAAAGCACAGACGCTCCTTCAGCATCTGGAAAACAAAGACGCAAAATGTTTGGCACAAACCATGATGCTAATACTTCCAATTTATGAAATGAAGCTGAAGATATTCCCTCTTCACCCCCTCCAACCTGCAGAATATGGAAGCGAACACTGGTCCGGACAGGGCTGTTGTGGGGATGCGGCTCCTGGTCAGGATGCATGTAAAGCAGGCAGACGGTTCGGTAAGCCTCCAGGCTGCGTTCCTGGCAGAAGACCAGCAGGGCACAAGCTCGACAGATCTCCAAGTCATGAGGCAGGAGGAAGGCGATGGTCTTGCAGACCAGTGACCGGGTTACAGAGTCAGCCTGCATGTCACACAGCTGCAAGGCCCTGGCACAAAGCTCCACACACACCTGGATTCCTTCACCACCCACCTGTTCAAAGCAAAGAAAATAATCGAAATAAACATTAGTTAATTTCGACAACCCAAGTCTGCACTGTTTACATTTTATTTGAATAAAAGAAAGAAATACATTGGGGTCTCATTCGCAGAAAGTGGTTTCAGACTTTTGGACTCCACTGTATATACAGTTGCTTCAGAAAACATTCAGACCTCCTCACAGTCTGCACACATTCTATTGCTTTGTAGATTTAATTTTAAATCCACAACACTTTATGGCTTTGTATTCCGATGGAAACGGAAAATGCCAAAGTCAGGCTGCATGCTTCTAACAGTTAAGTTCTGTTCCAACTATTATCTTCCTCTGCTATGAGGCACAGAGTAAGACCCTTATCAGATCAAAGTGTTACCAGGCTGTCAATACAGATGCAAGCCTCAGACAATGCGCTGAATTTTTTTTTATTATTGTTTGTCATGAGGAGCGCAGTGTGGAAAAACATGATGCTGGTATGTCATGTCGCACCTCTGTGGTAACCAGTTTGATGAAGGGGAAGATGGCTCTGACATTGGTAGCAGAGGAGGCCAGCTGTAAGCACTCAGCCAAGAAGCCTTGTCTGGAGGGATGGGCCCTAAGATGCAACCTACTCCAGATGAACACCAGGTCCCTGCAGGAAGGCAGCAGATGAAAAGTCAAATACTTGTTTTTTTATATATATATATATATATATATATATATAAAAAAGTTTTCGGACACCCTTAAAATTTTACACAATCTCAAATATTATCATGAAATATTTGCAGAAAAATCTTTT
>JBBMJY010000007.1:15051038-15080105 GCA_037833715.1 Toxotes lorentzi | reverse complement strand
TGCTGAGCACACAGTATCCACTAACTGTTCTGTAATCTGAATGCTGGTCCTCTAACATTGTCCACTGCCAACCCTGTGTGTATCATGTTTTATATGCGGCATGTCCTTCTCCTCCTTTTCCTCCTTTCACCCAGCCCGACCATCAGCAGGAGGGTTAAAAGGGAGTTTTTTTCTTGCCACTGTCGCCTTAAGTGCTTGCTCTGGGGTCAGGCTCTGGGTCTCTGTAAAGCACTTCAAGACAATTTTGATTGTGCAAGGTGCTATATAAGTAAAATTGAATTGAATTGAAAAAAAAATGGAATTGTTAGTGAGTAGGAATTTGGCACAGACTTTACCGCTGAAAACAACATTTCTTTAAGGTTCTGCCCAACTCAGCGAGAGGCTGGAGAAAGAGAGACAGCTTTGCCTCGTCTGTGCCTGATGCCTGCACTGATGTTCCCTGGGGAGTATACATGCTGTTATGCTGCAGCAGTTGTTTGTGTGCTATGGAGACTGACTGGGCAGCAAGCCCCTTCCCAAGGCTCAGAGGGTTTGTGAGAGGACCTCACAAGCCTGTGTGTACATGAACCTGGACACTCTGCTATTGTAGCCTATACTCTTTATATTTCAAAAACATTTGAAACCTCACTGGCGGTCATAATGGGTGGTTCAGGGATAAAACACTTGCAAACCACTGCTGGTTACCGGTTTTATTTCTGGCAGTGGCACCTCTGTGGTAGATGTGTGTTTTCCAGTGCCATAGTAATGAAGAGCCTTGGGGGAAGGGGGATGGGGGTGGCATGAACTTCAATTAATTTCCAAAATCTATCAAAAGGCAACTGGCCTTGCTTGAGATTCTTGAAGAGCTGAAATATTTTCAAGAATCTCAAGCAAGTCCTGTTGCCTTTCAATAAAATTTGGAAATACCATGACCTGGATGACTTCACAGACAACTTCAATTAATACAACTTATACTTGCATCCTTGGAGAAGTTCCTCACTGACAGGCAAAATAGAACAGCTGGCCACCATACCATTTGTTTCAGAGTAAGCATTTTGCTGTCTGAACCTGCTCCACATCAATCATGCGTGAAACTGGAATTGGGAATTCATTGTGTTTCAGCATTTGAACATGATCCTTGTAACAATAAGTTTGATAAGCCAGAGGGAAATGAACCATCTGTTCTCATGAAGACTAACAGATGGCTTAGGATGAGTAAGATGTGGAAAAGAGTCATTATCACGAATCATCTTGAGTGAATTTAGGCATTTAGTTTTTGGTTTAATGTCCTGATTTGGAATATTTCTTGTGTAGTTTTAAAAGCAAACATTTCCATAAATCATAGCCTATGAGCTAGAGAGGACCTGCACATCCGTGCTTTTGTTTTATAAGTGAGGCGAAACTACCAATACCATGTTTCCAGATTCATGAATTTCTTTGTTTTAGTTGTTAATAATAAGAGAGCTGCAATTTTTCACAGCCAACTGGAAAGTCTGGAGTCTTTCTGCTGACCACAAGGGGGAGCCATCATATCAAAATATGGTAACCATCCTGTCTGTTCACATGTAACAGCAGAATGTCAACAGACTGAAATATGGGGTTGGAGTATATCATATCAGCAGTCATTTACACTTACAGATTATCAGTGAGATATCATTTCTCTTATTCCTTCCGCTACTCTGCCCATATACATTGCAAATATACTGTACTTGTATCAAACACCAATTCATCACTCTGAAAATTATTATTAAATCAGGGAAGAACAGCGGGAGATCATTCAGCTGTGGACTGTTTATTATTGATTACTGAGACAGAGAGACAAATAAAGAAACAGTATACAAATACTGGTCATACTGTCAGAGATGTATGTAAATATATGACACACCGTGTATTATCTCCCTGGCATACAGTACACCCTCTCACTTGACTCATCCACAAAATTTCCATCAACATATCATGTACCCTCTTGGAGGCAGTAAAGAAATAGTAGTTCTATTCCAAGTACTTGAGTGGGAGTAATGTAATGAGGATATCTCCAATGGCTCTCACATTCATTAACCCAGTGCTGGCTATGGTGTGGGAGTTACATGGGAGGGGGTCTCTAATGGCTCCAGGACAAACAAACAAATAAATAATACTTAAGAAAAAAAAAACTCAAAGGAACATGAAGGCTTGTGCAAAAATGTCAATTAAAGTGGCATAAGTATGTAGACCTGTAACCGTAAGTCTTAAAATTTCTCCCTAAAAGTTAATCTTTCTTGGCAAAAATATGAAAAAAAAAAAATATCTTGGTCCCTAAGTAAGTTTTACATCCCAGTATATATTATTAGTGATATGATTTGGTCCCAGATCAAAAAAAATGTTTCTTCACACTTAAGGCATTCTTAGATGTTAATCTTAAACATTTAATACATGGCATGTTAAGCTCAGGTTTATGAAAAGCAAGCAATAACTTCCCATTTCTGAATTGCCAAATGAATAAAGTCAGCATCACTTACCATTGTGCGACAAGGAGCTTTAACAATCTATAAATGTATATTTTATATTTGTTGGAATGTTTTTTGTAAGGCTGAATATATATCTCATTCAACAGCTTCCTCTGTTAACAATTACTGTGACAGTCAGTCAGGTAAAAGTCACCCTGCATTATATCATGGCCACAGAAAGTCACAACTGTATGCTGTGGTATTTTACACATGTTCTGTATTTCAGCTAGCAGCTTGGACTAGATAGAGGGGAGGTCATTAGATGGAACAGACATAATGGTCAGCTATTTCAAGACCTTTAAATGGGTCTGATCATTAATGCTCAGAACCCAGACCTCAAAAAGGTCAGCTATGGCCCATTTTCTAAAAACCAACATTTCAGTGTCCCTTCACACATGCCAATTAACATCAAGGAGATCTCAGGCTGTTCTATTAATAGCAGGACTTGGATCTCAATGTGGAACTTCGCTGTAAAGCTCGTTGCTGAGCTGGTGCCATTTAGGCCGCTGAAGTGCCTGATGGAGTGTCTGGAAATGGGTGTCAATCCTTCCCTCTTTGAGATTATTCTCTTTCAGCACACTAAAGTCAGTATTCAGTACGTAGCCTCTGACCTCCAGTTATTAGTTTGCCCACTCCCTGTTGTGTACGTTAGATGGTGTATTGGCATGATCATGTATAACTGTAACCATCAGAGGTAATGACTGCACCTAACAAGTCTTTGGAAAGCTTTTTTGAAGTCTTCATTAAAGATGGTGTAGATGAGAGGGTTGATCAGCGAGTTGAGGTAGCCCAACCATGTCAGAAAGTCAGCCATCTCCATTGAAGTGCTGCACGAGCTGCAGGTGTTGACGATCACCTCCTTGACAAAAAATGGCAACCAACAGATGACAAAGGCTCCTATTATCAACCCCAACGTGGATGCCGCTCTGCGCTCCCGTGAGCCAGAGATCCGGGGTCCTTGGTAAAGCTGGCTCCGACGTGACTCACTACGTGACTCATGCCGGCGTGACTTGCACTGAAAAGCCTTCGCCGACACACGTACCCGTTCGCGCGGAGGTTCCTCGGTTGAGGGTTCAGAGAAAGACTTTTCTGGTGGGCTTATGGGTTCTGGACTTCGAGGCCCCCCATCAACATCACCATCTCTAGCAGGGTAGGA
This sequence comes from Toxotes lorentzi, assembly GCA_037833715.1. Taxonomy (NCBI): domain Eukaryota; kingdom Metazoa; phylum Chordata; class Actinopteri; family Toxotidae; genus Toxotes; species Toxotes lorentzi. The sequence goes on along the minus strand of JBBMJY010000007.1, from coordinate 15,076,484 downwards.
TGAGGGGATCATGCTCCCATTGGTCATGCATGAGTGACGGCTGGCTCGGCTGGCTTCCCTGCGCATGTAGAGGGTCTGAGCAGCCCGGTAGATTTTGTAGTAGAGGATGAGGATGAGCAGGAGGGGGATGTAAAATGCTCCAAATGTGGCGTACAGGGTGAAGGCTATGTGATGGTGGATGATGATGCACTGGTCTTCCTGGTCTGCATCCCCGCTGTAGTACCGCCACAGTAGAGGAGGAAGTGAGATAAGGATGGACAAAAGCCACACCACCACCACCATCGCGCCAGCCCTGGCCCCTGTGCGTTTGCGAGAATACTCCACTGCATCAGTAATGGCCCTGTAACGGTCAATGGCGATTGCAGCAAGGTGCAGGATGGAGCATGTGCAACAGGTGATATCCACACTTAACCAGATGGTACACACCACCTGACCCATGACCCAGCTCTCCTTCTGGATGTAGATGATGCTGAAGGGCATGACCAGCACAGCCACCAGCAGATCAGTCACTGCTAATGAGCAGATGAGGTAGTTGGCTGGGTGGTGCAACTTGCGGGTCACTGCGATAGCTGTGATCACCAGGCAGTTGAAGAATGTAGTCAGGATAGCCAGTACAGACAGGGTCAATGTAAGCAGGATCTTACTGGGAGGGAGTTTAGTGGTCTCCAGTGTGTCATAACCACCGCTGCTTGTGGCAAACACCCCTTCAGTGCAATTGGGGAAATCCATTCTGCAAGCAGAATGGAAAGACATTTGTGTATTAGAGCAGCTTAGGGAAATTGTGGTGTCCGCAGCAGCAGTATGCTGTGTATGTTGCGACTGCTTGAAAAATTAAAGCTACTTAAAACATTCACTTGTTCTTTAATCTGTTTACCCTTCTTCTATTTTTCAGCATTCATAGTCAATGATTTTGCTTTCTGAACTTCATTTACAAAACATATCAAAGTGTATGAAAGGAAGCTTTTCATTCGAAATGTTCTTTTAAAGATAAAGTAGTTTAAAGGTTTTGTTCAAGGTCTTGAAACATTAAATGGCTGGTAAAGCTTTGGCAATCTTTATTTCAATGTGCCCACAAAGCTTGCTCAAAAGTAAAAATCTAACAATCCAGTCCTACCTGACTAGGCTCTAATGTGTTGCATCCAGTTGGTTCAGCATGCAGCAGACAGTCTGCTCTGATCTGTCTTGTCTGCCAGTTCTGCCATCACATCATTTCTGTCACTCATCAACACCTGAGAGAGAGAGAGAGGAAGGGAGAGGGAGAGGAAACAGGAGGGGTGGAAGAACACAGAAAAAAAGTATTTAAAGACAACAAAGTAAAGATACAGCCAAGGACGAGTACACTTACACAACAGTAAAAATCACTGCAGATGCAGTGAAAGTTAATGCTTGCGTAGTCATTTGCATTCACTTAATTCATGTAAACCACCGATCTGTGGATCGTCTTTTAAGCTGATCAGCTGAGTGTTCACCAGTCTTATGCTTAATTCCAAAAACATCACCTTTTGTATACTGGAAACAAATCAATATTGGTTGACCATTAATTTAGCAACTGTCACTATAATTAAATCAAAAATACTCAGGTATGACTGTCATTGCAGTTCTCCTTCACTCTCCGCATTGCTCAGTATCCTGAAGACATGAGTGGGAACTGTTGCTATAGAAACACAAGAAGTACAGTAGTTTTACTTAATGTGCTGATGGAGCAGAGGCAGCCAAACTCTGACTGTCAGGTCTCCACTGAGAACGTTCGATTCCCTAGCGGTAGGTCTGGGGGTAGATGGGTGGGTGGGAGAAAGGGGTGGTGAGGCTACATGACAACTGAATGAGATAAGAGAATTCAGTTAACTTGACCCTCACACATGAAAACGTGCCTCCTAATATAATTTACATTAAATGGCTGACCATTTGTTAGCTAACCATTGTTAGTACAAGATCTTGCCCTATTATGAAAGGTTACAGGGAGCATCAGATGCAAAATCTAAGTGAAACTGTGTTTTGTTTAGTTTTTCATTTCCATTAGTGTATTGAATATTTTATATAATAGGTAGTGGAAATTCACCTACCTCACAGGCCTCTGCAGGGTAGTGCAGAGGCCTGTGATGTGTATTGTTTCACTGCCTCATTCAAAGTGCTGGCACTTGGGTCATCTCTGCTAAGTGTTTTACTGTATGAAGGAAATCTTATTCCCACTGTTTATAACATATGCTGACACAAAGAACCATTGGGATTATTTAACTTCAATTTCCTTAACTCTACAAATTATGCATACTTAGAGTTTTTGGTTCATACACTATTTGTAAGAGATATAACCCTTGTTTGCTTTTCCCAGCTCTCTGTTGACAGTGCCAAACCTTGTGCTGAAAGAAGCAATTTTAACCTCTTAGTTTTAAAATTGATTTTCAGGCTCGGAGCAAGAAAATAACTTCCTAAAGTGAAGTTCCACCAAACACTTTAATAATGCTGACTCTTTGCTGAGAAGAGTCGGTTACAGTTCATTATGTTACACTGGCCAAAAATATATTTATAACACAAACGGTTTCAGTTAATCCAGAAAATGAACCAGTGAAGAGTATTTTATTTCTTTATACTTGTGATTCCAGTCTTTAAAAACAGTAAAATTGCTGGTCTCTGTGTTCTGATGCAATTCTACACTCCATCCCATTTACCCTTGGATGCATTTGGAAGAAAAATACTTAATATGCAGATTACTTTGCACAGATAGATACATGATAATTACAGCTGCACTTCTGTGGCACTCTGTGTCACTGCACTGATGTATTCTCAGACATGTATCTGAAAACAGTTATTTTTGCTAGTGTTTTTGCACAGCCATATATTTAGATATGCAGTATGGGCATAACGCGCATTGTATGTTTCCACGAGTGTGTCTCTGAGCATCCCTGTACAGTTTGTAAATGCAGTAACTGACAGGATGCGTTAACAGTGTCAGCCTGTCATTATGTGCAACAAAGAAATCATCTGCTTTTGTCTTGAAATGTTCTAAAACACAGGCTTTCTGCTCAAGGCCATCTGAAGATAAGCTCCACCGAGCCGGTACGAATCTGCTCTCTGCATCACTCAGAACAAAACCCAGGACCCTTGCATAAATTCACTGAACATGGAAAACAGCTTCATTCACTGACTGATAGCCACATTGTTTTAAAATTATACAGTAACTTTCAAGTTTGTTTTTTAAGGTACTGCTACATCTACTCATTATGGATAGGTTGTGATGACAGATAACCAGCACACACTGATACCATTCAGTAACGGTTAAAGGTTTTCGTGATCTACCATATTAGCGTATTTATTAAGCATTCACATAATTTTATCCATTTTCAAAATCCCCAAATTTTAAATCCAACGTTAAAACGTGCCTATAATATCAACCTGCAGCAAGACTGATACAGTCTATAAGCAACAGGTTCAGGTAGCGCAGATAAGAAGGAGGCTGACAAAGCAGAAACATGTTGAAAATATTTAAATATTTCCTCGACTTTCAGCGATGAGGATGAAGAGATTAGTTTAATCCGTCCTCAGCTCACTCACAGCCCAAACACATATGCCAACCTGAAAGCACACATAAACTGTGTAAACACCAACTTCACTCTAACTTCCAAAAGGTTTGCAATCACAGAGAAAAAAAAAAAAAAGTGTCAATCTCCTGACATTCACAAACAGGGAAACTGCATCTGTCGCGTGGAGTACAGTCTCTGAAACACAAACAGTCTGGCCCAGGCAGGACATCAAGCTGCCAAGTGTTGTTGTGAAGGAGGAGAGTTGTGAAAACACTGATTGTGTGAGTGACAGCTCTGGAAAGATGCAAAATAAATGACTAACTGTAGCTACATAAGAGGGCACAGTAACTCTCGTTTATTTGCAGGTCTATCTGTCTGTTTATCTGTTTTCATCTGCTGCATCTATTTAATTTGGTGGACAGAAAAACAAAACGCCGCCAAAGGACACTCTCTGAGGTGATGAAGCACTGCTTTAGTATTCTCCCGAAACTCAGAAGAAACACATGTATTTATGCATAAGTGAATGTAAATATTAATTCTAAAGCACCCGAGACAAAAACATGAAAATGACAAAGTAGCACAATAAACTGCATTTTTAGGGGAAAGGAATGCCACAGTATAACACAATAAGAAAAGGGCTTAGTGTAGGGCTAACCACATTTACATAATATTCCATTGTTCATTTTTTCCCGCTCAGCTGTTTTTATTTTTTAATCACAATTTGACAGATGAGAGTATTTGATATAGATTAGAGACAAGCAAGAAAAATGTAGTTCCACATCAGTGATGCATAAAAAGCAAAATGCTACATGTTCTAATTACTATTCTCTGTTTAAAATTTTTAGTGACTCACACCCACTGACCTGCATTTCACAAAAGGAGTGATATCATCCCCATTGCTCTGAGTGGTCTAAAATACTGTCATGTCCACTTTGCAGCAGTCACTGTTCTCACTTACTGACCTGTGTCCTTGTTTTAAGCTTGACTGGATCCCTTCATGTGAGTCACAGCTGGGGTTTCACTGCACAAGTGGATGCACACCACGTTACTGTCAGCTCTGTCTACCTGCTTCATGCAGATAGAAGTATTAGCTGGTAAGATGCCCCCTGAGGACTGAATTTGACGGAATTGGTTCAAGTGCTCACCAGGTCCAAACGGGGTAAGAGGTGGCACATCATTTGTTAGATTGTTTTCATACATTCTTTACACTTAACTATGGGCATTGTACTGTGAAGTTGAGAAAAGGTGACATAAGAGTGGATAGCTTGCTGCGCACTCATCTAAGAAAACACTGTCTGTTCAAAAAATGGCCAAGGTTCATTGTTTTACTTTGTTGAGCTTTGTTATCCAGCCTTAACTGATACAGTATGTTACAAACAACTTGGTTTTTTTTTTGCATTTGTCTGTTCCGTCAACCACATTACTTTCAGTGATATCTGGTGTTCAATGATATGATTTTAAGACATTTTGTGGTGCACTGTGTGTAAATTTTTGGTGTTCAACATGTTTTAAGACACAAAACATTAAACTGCCTGGATTAATAATTTGTGCCTGACGTTTTTTTTTCCCCACATGTCATTTAATGTCCAGAAAATATATAAAGTTTAACCAGAGAACACAAGATGTTTCATGTGTCACTGAAAAGTCAGTTCTCAGTGTATGTGCAGGGTTCAACTTTCCACATCACACTTGTATAAGTTGCATACTGGACCATGATTGGCTTCTGTATTCATTGTGATTATACAAAATCTTGCTCGTATGTATGCGACTTAAACTCTAACAATAAGCAAAACAATTTCTATTTTATTTTTGTGCAGAAGGTGGCTTTAAGAGATGTTTGTGTTGGCTGAAACTCTTAGATCATATGTCAGCTATTACAAACATTTACAATCTGGATGGCTAACACATACATGCCAGAAAAGTTGGTGACAGCTTATCTGCACTAAGTAATCACCTCTGCTGTCAGAACGTGAGCGAGTACAGGAGGTAAGAAGGTAAAGAGCAGACCTACAGAGGAGAAAAACGCTTTAATAAGTGGTGACTTCTCATTTGGAGCCTCTGTCAGGAATTTCACCAGTAAATGTAAGTTGAGTCCAGGTAAGAATCACCTGTCCACAGCAAGAAAATGTGGCAAAGCGATCTGTCAAAGCGCTTGTAGCAGCGTGTAGATGTGAAACATAGTGGCAGAATTCAGCCTTGTCACAGATGATGGCAAGAACGTCTCAATCACTGCTACACAGGCTGAGATTTGTGCGCAGTTGTGTACAGTAGTACAGCGGAGGTAGAGGAAGTCATATTTTGCATCACAACGTATAATCACCATCTGTCAGGCAGATTCTGAAACAATAAACAGCTAATGATTGGTATGGCTATGGATCCAGTCAAGCCTTTATCTAGTCAATTAGAGATACTCCCCGACCAGAACATACATTTGGATCCAACGGCTTTAATGTGACTATGATAGTAAACATCAAAAGTAGTCTGTAATGTCAAAAATGAATGCGTAACTTATAAGAGGTTTCTGGCTGCATGAATGCATTCCCTTTCAATTGATCGAGTCCCTTTGAAGACAGCATGACTGGTAGCATGCTTGATTCACAGTCTTTAATGTGAAAGTGCTGCATCAAAGCACATTATCATTAAACATACTGATTCACAGTTTACCTTGATTAAAGCCAAGTATAAGCAGTGGGGGAGAATATTTCCTTGACTTTCAGAGATGAAATACGTGTGTGTTTCATTTACTTCAGAGGGAAATTGTTTTTACTCCACCACATTTATTAGTTTTAGTAAAGTTACTTCAAAAAGTCAGACAATACAACAAGCTCTTAAAGTACAACACATTGCTGAAAATTAAACCACTGCTTTCCTTTCCTTTCATTTTCAGCTTGTATTCGGGGGTCACGCTTCACATATCTATGACTTGACTTGTTTTTTATTCTTTCCTCTCCCATTAATCATGTCAGGACCACTCAGATTTATCTGGTGTCCCTGGATATAAAAATGCATATAAAGTAATTCAATCTAGCTCCACCTCCAGCAACACACTGCTCACACACTGATGCTTCCGTATATATATCTAGGGGCTTTAAATCAACATACTGCAAAACAAGCACACAAACCTCTGTGCATCTGGGAGATGGTGACATTGTGGAAAGGCACTAGCCACACACAGCTGCATGAAAAATTACTTTCCTCTCTACATTACTGAAAATGCTGACAACACAACAGCCCAGACCCACCAGCCATCTCTTTCTGTCCTCCAAATCACTAGGTTACTGAGGGGAACAGGTGAGTGTGCTTTGGTATTTAGTATATTAGTATAAAATATTCTTATACAGCTTTATAGACTTCTATAGACCTGCAGCCACCCAAATAATAGGAGTGGGCGGAGACCAGTTGGACCTATTTTAAAGCAGAACTTGTCAGCTCGATATCACAAGGACTTATAAAGAGATTCTGGTTGTCTGTAGACAGGTTTGTTAAAATTACACAGCTCCTCAGCAAGTCAAGTGCAGTCAGTTTTATTTGTACTGTATATCCCAAAATCTCAAATTCAGACTCTCAAAAGCATCACTTTGTTGTTTCTTTAAACGTTCTCTTTAACCGTCGGCTCAAACTTTTGTGTCTGTTTTTCTGTTCTTTTTCTTTCAGTGTTTAAAATTGTACTGTCAATTGAACAAGCACTGTTTGAGAAGTCAAAGGGAATATTGTCATTATGAGGGACAAAAAAAAAGCACTTTGAACTCCAGAGGAACTTTTATTTCAGAATGCTGCTGTTTTTCAAAACTTTTGTTTACTTTATCTAAAAAAACAAATGTATAAAACTTTCTCTCTGCTTATTTATACTGTATTGAACATGATGAGTTTCTTATTTAATTAAGGTACACACAGATTTTAATCATTTGTACAACAGCCAGTTCATTCTTCCATTATAGAAATCTGTCATTACCTCCACCAAGGAGGTTATGTTTTCACCTGTGTCTGTTCGTTTTCTGGTTTGTTTATTTGTCAGTAGCTTTACATAAACCGATGTGCACTGAATTTAGTGGAGGGATGGGGCGTGGGCCAGGAAAGAACCCATTCAATTTTGGGAGCAGATCCGGATCATTTATAATGAATCTGTGTATGTTGTTTGACATTGGCCTTCACGGAAGTATGCGCTGTACTGAGAGCCATTCCAGTTTATTACTGTGAGCACCCAGAGTTGGAACAGAAATCTATTTGCAAAAAAATCTGCAACTATAACTTGTGTAGCTCGGAATGAACCCAGTAGAGGTGAGTGAGTGCACCATGTCTGGTTATGCAGCTGAGAGGTATGATACATTTCATTTATCTTTCAAAAAAAACCAAAAAAACACATCACCAGTGTTGGATGTGAATTTTCGTACAAACAACTCACAGGGCACACAGTACAGCCTTGTCAGAAAAAAAGGAAACAAATCCAAATCTTAAATATGCTAAATCAGGTGGTGCTGCCAGGGGAATTGTTTTGTTACTTCTAAGAGCCTCTAAATTGAAGATGATTTGAGATAAAAAATGTGGGTTGAAACTAAACGTGCTTCAAGTCCGACACATGATCTGTGCCATTTACTTCAAATAAATCTGACTGCTTACAGTAAAAAAAAGCAAATGTTGTTGTCTCCCTTCAAATTAGGGTTACAGAGCCACATGATGTTTTGAATTAACGAGAGTATTTATTTAAATATTTAACATAGCGTGCATGTAGTTTGATACGATTAATGACCTGATACCAAAATGCTACAGCTAATTAGGTTGCTAAACATGCTGATAGAGTGCAAAGGTAAGGTCTTAATGAATTAAAATTGCAACTCCCCTGGAGAAGAATCAAGAACTCCTGAATAAAAAAAACAGCTAAAAATATAAAATGCGAAAACTGTTTGCCTCTCTAAATTGCACTATCCCTTAACACTGAGAAACAACAAAACATGCTGCCAGGTACACATACAGTATCACCACCTAATAAAGTTATTTTGGCAAACGTGTTGGTAGAATACGACCACAAACCACATCCAGCAGTCAGAGACACATTATTGTTCATTTGGAGCTGTGTTTTTAGTAAAATGTCTCGGATTGGAATCACCACAGGAGAATTTAATGCAGAAAACAATTATATTTCCTTGAAAATATACTTGGCAGAGCAAATTAGTGGCATTTAAATATATTATGTGATGGATTTGCTAGGAGTAATAAGAAAGCTTCAACCATAGTAAATGTACAAAAACTAAAACAATGAATTAAAACAGAATTAAAAGCTCTCAAGTGATCTCAGCACTAAGAGCAACAATATACAGTGAAATGACTATGAATATTGCCTTTCCACATAAACAGTGCTCTCTTTCCACACAGACCACCCATCAGTTACACAGTCACTTGATTAACATCACAAATACCCATTAATGCAAACCCAAATAATGACTTTCGCACAGGTTGCTACAGCTACCTTTGGATGTACGTTAACACAGTCGTGTGAAGAGTAGAAAAGAACAGTGTTTTTCTCTCTCTCTCTCACACACACACACACACATGCATTCACATATTCATAATTATGCTTAGGTGTGTGGAAACAGTAGTTTTGATTCTCTTTAGTAAACAGTACACACAAGTTGCCCACATACTAACACAAGCAGCCACGTGAAATTAATTAAAGTGCAATTCATGCATAGTTCCTCAAAGCTACAGGAGCTATTATTTTCTGCCAATGTTCACTTATTTCCACAAGAGTTAGCCTGTAACAAGGGCCCCTTAGTGTAAATGGACTGGGTTGAGGCAATGAAGCAAGTGACTCAATTGAGGGGAGTTCCATGTGAAAAATATTGTTTGTGCAGAAACTATATTATTCATAGTCAATTAATGGTTCCGCACATTCTCTTTCGTCCCACCACTGCAAAATTGTTCTACTATAAACATAATATGAAGGACAATATAGATGGTTTTTGAATTAAAAAGATTGCTGTTCAGCTGTCAGTTCTGATGGCTCAAATGTCCTTCAAATGTCATCAGCAGAAAGATCAACAGACAAAACTAGTCCCTCATTCCTGTCATAACAAATATATGTCACATAGGTGTTCACTGCACTCGCTATACTGCGTCAGAACTTGCTTGTAAATGGATCAGTTGTTTCAGTAAGTCTCCTTGGACTTGTTTGGCAAAGATCAAGGTCATACTACCAGTCACTTTGCAAAGAAATTACTCTGAATGATGTTGAAAAATGTACTCATTCAGCAGAAGAGCTGGAAAATAAAAAGAGAAAAATGCAGTTTCTTGGGACACTGTGTATGATTTTTCTGGGTAGATCTATTCGTGTGACTGAAGGGGTATGAAGAACTTGTTGCGGAAGGATTGGCGTTTTGTAGCGTATGTCAGTAACATGTTGATAGAGAAAAGAAGTGATAAAAACCCTCTGAAAAAGGAAATTAAATTACCGAATTTTCTTTTGATATGCTGCTGACTCACGCTGCCTGCTCTCCACTGTTGGAAAGAGATGAATGATTAGAACCTGCAAGGTGAGAGAAAAGGCTTTGAGTACAGCAGTCTGCAGCTTTATAGCTGAAATGTGTAAGAAGGACTTTAACATAGCTACAGAGGTTGAAAAAATACAAACTGAATTACAATCCAGTCTTGAGACTTCTGGCTTTTAGAGCAAATTTTCCAGCAAGTATTAAGCTCATGGAAGAAACTCCATTAGGCTTTGCTCAGCTCACCGATGTCTGAGCTCAAAAAGTAAATGCCCACAGCAGATGACATACACTGAAAACATTCAATGGAAAGACACTGTCAAGCAGGGTGTGGTGTGGTCGGTGGGTGGCGGGGGGGTTTATTTATAACGCACCAGAGTCATATGTAAGGTACATTTTTATTCTTTTTTTTATGTGAAATTAGGCTTAGCTACAGTATACTAAATGTAATACAAAGTTCTTTGAGTATCCTCGACACTTTTGAATAACTTCACAATATTGATCATTTGTTGCACCAAAGTGACGAACTGATTCCTTCATGTTAAACAAACAAGAGAAATGGGGTCTAAGTTCACATCCCATCCATAGCTTTTAGAGCTTTTATGTACAAGTGGTGTTTTTCTTATAGTCCCCCATCTTGGAGGGATACATTTCTAGGTCACTTTCTTTCCGAGAACTCCTGATCCTCCCAACTTGAATGAAGTATCAGAGTAAAGATGAAGTGCCTGTAGACATAAACAACATGATGCAATGGTATAAGTGAATTAATGTTCTTTTTTTCTTCATATTAAGCTCTTCCACTCTCTAGCACCATCGACTGTTGTACTGTTGTAAATCATTTCAGTATACTTTTTAAATTTAGTTCCACTTAATAAATGTCTAATATATTCTGTTAGTGTTGTCAGGATAATTGTTAGAGTTTGGAGGGAGCAGAGTTGATTAATATGAAATAGAAAATGAAATAAAGAGAAGAGACAAAAAGAGAAGACAAGAGCAGCAGGTAAATTCATATTACTGACAGACAAAAGAAAAATAATGTGCTTGATGTGTGGGATCATAGTCATATTAAAGCACATCACAGCGCACACAGCAAAGAAACCCACCAAGAGTAATTTAGTGTTGCAGGGTTTCTTTAACAAGTGAATAATGTACCTGTTGACTAAAGTGAATTTTATTTAGGCATACATTTGAATCTGTGTCTGATACTGTTCCACTCTTTTAATGTTTCATGCAACATAAACTGTATTTTTTTTTCTTTTTGTTTGTATGATAATGACAGAGGCATATTTGAAATGCTTGTGTCGGACATGATACATTATTTAATTATCACTATGTTCCACAAGCTCTAAACTACGTTACTAAGAAGAGGTGTTTCAGCAGACTGGAGCCATTTCCAAATATACAGGCTGGTTCCTAATGTGAGAAGGAGGTCCTCCTTTCCTGACAGGGAAAAGAGGACATATGGTCCAATAGTTGGAAACAAGCAGTGAGTGTTTTCAAAAAAAACAAAGGTAAGTAACAGTATTTGTAAAAATAAAACTGTTATTTTAAATTTTTTTGCTAAAAGCTGCAGGCGGCATGGTGCTGCACTGTCACCTCACAGCAAGATGGTTCCAGGTTCAAACCCCAGTCTGGGCTCTTCTGTCCAGAGTGCATATTCTCCATGTGCTTGCGTGGGTTCTCTCCGGGTACTCCGGCTTCCTCCCACAATCACAAAAACATGCACGGGTTAGGTTAATTGGCTATTCTGAATTGCCCATAGGTGTGAGTGTGTGGTTGTCTGTCTTTGTCAGCCCTGCGATTGATTGGCGACCAGTCCAGGGTGTACCCCGCCTCTCGCTCATAACTCAGCTCCAGCTCCCCTGCGACCCTGACAGATTAAGCGGTAGAAAATATATTGACTGCAACATGTAGCACTTTTTATTTCTCACATATTTTATTTCTTTTATGACCTCACTTGTTTAAATGCATAAAATTCTACTTTGGACCAGTTGCTGCTGGGCTTCCACACTTAGACCCGTCTGCCTGTTTGCAATACGATTATAACACAGTTCTACACTCAGCACTGAGTCATAAGCTAAAACCAGTTATGGATTCCTCTGAAAAGATTGTGGAAATTAGACAAGATTAGTGTAATTGATAATAAAGCAAAGAGGAAGTCAGTTAATGGATGTTTCTTGTAAACCCAACATTGACCAACCCAACCCTTTCTGATCACAAGTTAAATTTCCTAATTTTTGAATGATGTCAGGCAGCAAACATGCAAATTGTTGCAGCTCATGAAGCCACAACCTCTTCCCTAATGCTTTCTAATGCCTAATCTATTTTACCCATTATCTCAACCCAATCAAAACCTTTATTAGTTTACTAAATTCATGGCCAATCTCTGTGATAGTGTGCCTTGGATTTTCTGTTGATGTCATTTGAGTTATAGTTAGTTCAAGATTTCTTGAAGTGGATTTGCTATAGTTCATGTTCAGACAGGAGAACAAACAGACATTTGCTGTGCATTTTGAAAAGTGTACCAGAACAACATCCTGAGGATTTGCTATCAGGCCAATGGCTTTCCAGTCCACCTCTCTGTCACTGGCTCATATTGACTTCAGAATGAGGGTGTACTGTTTCAGCATGACAGCTTTCGAGCATAGATTCAGAAAGCAATAAAACCGTGCCTAAAAGCTCAGGGAACAAACTTAGAGAAGATCTACTATGGCAGAAAACAAAACAGGCAGCTCTTAAGGGAACAGTATCACTAGATGGAGGTACCAAATCTTGGAATTTTTCTTTATCTCTCTGTGTCTTATCAAAACACACACATCCTCAAAAACACACAACATGTAAACTCCTTGTGCTTTTCCATCATACTCGTGCAGTACGCCAATCAGGAGTAGAACAAGAGAGATGCAGCACACATTACAAGAAATTCATAAAATTCACAATTACGGCACAAGTCACAAACACAGTCACATACAAATACTCATGCAACAGTATCCCGCCTGCATATACAGCCTTCCCACACATAAGTTAACAGCTATAAAAGTATCTGAGATGAGTCGTCAAGGTCACTGCAAATTCTCATGAGATAAGTAATGGACAAGTGCTGCACAGCAGCTTTTTGTCTCCAAACACTTTTATACATGTGAATCAGTCGGGGTGCTAAAAATTGGGTGCATCACTTTTGCAGTATCTGCTTTATCAAGCATTCAAAATTTATTCAACAATTTTGTCCTCAGTAGTGAATGAGGAACTCCTGAATTGACACATACAGTAACATGTGTCCCCTGCTGGAACTGAGTTGAAATGGAGCTACAAGCAGAGGGAATTAAAAGACCTTTTAATTGGAAGTTCTTTGAACCCAAGCTGCAGACTGCCTCTGGGAAAAGCTAATGGCACATTTATATTCAAACATTTTGGCCTTTTAATAGGACCGCACAGAACTTCTTTTTGGAGTGCATCGCTTACAGTATCTACCGTTACAGGCTACAATGTGCCCCGAGTCCTGTCTCGATCCCCTGTTCACCAAGCAATAATTTAACAATTTAGCTTTGATCTTCGACCTCTTCCACAGAAAATAAGCGTTCAATGTTTGTAGCAAAAAGCAATGTTTACTCAAAAATCAGAACAAAAAAAAAAGTAATAAAGGCACACAAAGAACAACAACAACAAAAAAGCCATTTTATCTTCCTTTGAAACATGAGGCTAATATTTTAGAGGTAAAACAAATGAGCACAGACAGTTTTGTCTTTAATAAAGAGCTGGAATCTCAACCCTCAGCTTTCATAGCTGTCAAGCTTATGATAATGGCAGAGGTTTTGAGTTCTGAGTCCCTGGTGCAGATCCTATTTTAATGGCTGTTTTACATAAAAGAAGCTGGATGTATGCAGAGATGTATTTTGCCCTGCTGCTAATTCCATCTGATAAACTGGCTGTTTTTGCCATCTTTAGCAGCTCAGTTTAAATGTTGGTGATGTTGGTAAGTCAGACTGTCTGTCCTTCAAAAGCTGCAGAAAAATTCAGCTTTGAAGACACAAGTGTGTCCTTACCAGCACTCTGTACCCACAAGCCACTGTGTGAACCAAAACTGTTGTTTGGTTCTGGTGGTGATCTATTATTAATATATATATCAGAGCTTAACAGATGGGATAGCAATTACAGGATGTAAATATGGACGGCAGACTTAAACTCCACTGTTTGTTCTTGTTAGCAGCATGGATATGTTGTCAGTCACGTGGTGTTACACTGAACATCAGTGGACTGCTATGGGACTCAGACGTATGTCTCATTTCAGGCTGTTGATAATAGTAAAGATGTAAGACTGCCTTATCTTTAAAGACAAACACACTGATAAAATGGAAAGAGAGCATCCTCCATAAAAGTCCTCAACAGTTGTTGTAGAGCAACACAATCCACACAGATGAGAGGTCAAGATGGATGGTTGGGTCAACAAAACGTTTACACGAGAGACTTCTGTTTGTTTCCCGTTTCCAATCAATAGTCAATGTTGGTTTTTTTTAAGCATGACTACCATGGCTCCATACCCTTAACCACATGTCTTTTATTGTAGCCGTGGCAACAACAGTCCCCAAGCCTTAAATAACTACTCATTTAAACCCAAACAGCGGTCTTTTCCTAGATCTCACCAAGTCGTTCTTGTGCCTAAACCTAACCAAACCCTAACCGTAGTGTCCATAGTGTATTTTTCCAACTGCGATTCGTAACCATTTTGAAAAGCACATGATAACACAAGGACAAACAACACTGTCACCCAATTTGTTGACCGGAATTTTTTTACTTCATGAGTTGTCAAGGAGTGATTAAATACACCCTTAGTTTTGGTGATACACCAGTAGTTCCCAAACCAGGGTTTGCTGAGCCACTGCAGGGGAAGTTTCATGACCAGGGGGGAAACATGGAGCAGAGCAAAGTAAAATGAATCTCATTCAGTTGTGTTGATCCCAACAACAATAATAAAAGTACTAGAATTAATAGCATGTTGCAAATTTGGTGAAGTGGGATCTAAGCTAGCAAGATTTTTTATCATGCAAAAGGATGTGTAAAGTACACAATATAGATTAAAAGTCTGTTGTGTCTAAAAAGTCTAGTTGAGTAAAGTGTAACTTAATGACTTAGAGCCTTTTTTCTTTTCACTCCTATTGTTAACAGTTGATAAGATTTAATAGACTTACATTGTTGAAGTAGACAAGCTTGAAAATTATTTGTTTTTCAAAAGGGAGACATGACAGAAAGAAAGTCTGGGAACTTGACCGTTTCCTTTGGGAATAACATAAAGTATATCTATCTATCTATAAATGTCCTGCCTTCAGGGAAATTCAGAGAAATAAAGTTCTCTGAATCTGCCTTTGTGGGTCATGTTTATGGTGCAGTCCCCGAACTAGGACATACCTGGTCACATCCCCAAGTCAAACATTGCATCTTTAGCCCCGCTGAACACAAGGCTCTAAGATGAGAAAAATTTGTAAATACAGACTGTTGCTCACTTCATCCAACACTTGCTTTATGGAATGTAAGGGACATTGGAGCCTCTAGGCGCCGCTCTTGGTGTTTTAGGCTTTTACTCTCATTCCATTAGGAGTCAATTTCATAAAAAGGCCATGGGGAGAGACCATCTCTCAGTCATGGGACACTCTATTAGATGTGCCCAGTTGATGGATGCTCTCTTCAGGTCTACTTTAGCCCCTACAGGTTATCTAGAGTTAAGGTACTAGTTCACCCATACAAAGTCAGCTATTGTACAAGCCCAGAGTTAATTTCCTACAACAGCCAGCAGCAGCTTCTGTTGCTGTGTGTATTCTCTCTCTCACACACACGCATGCACAAACACAAACTAGAATCCCTATGGTAGAGCTGGTGTGTTTGGTTTACGCTGTCTTGGATTTGAAGACCCCTCAAATGTTTTCAAAGATCCATGAAAAAACAATGAGAGCTGTCTAGAATTTGCATACTTTTGGCAACTAACGTTGCCAAAACCTCTCATTTGAATTCTCATCTGTCATGGATTGGTGACAATTAATTAAACACCGATTCCTGAAGGCTATGGGCTTGTTAATGCGGCAGAGCAGCATTTATGCAGTTCTTTTCATAATGGGCAGTGCTAGCAGACACATGAGGGAAACAAGAGCTCAAAAAGGCCCATTTTCATTCTCTGACATGAATGAATAGGTAAGATGTATTGAGACAGATTTTGATTGAGGCTCTCACCTCTGTGACACGTCAGTGAAAAGCTGTCTAAGTTTTATTAGTAGGCTGGGGACATCATGAGCAAACTCAGTTAAAAGGCCTTTTTTAAAAGACGCATAAGCCATTCTTTTTCTTTTTTTTTGAAAAATGTATTTGTCTCATCAATCTAATATACATTGGTAGGACCATAAGATAAGAGCATTTCAGACTCACAAACTGTATTTGTCCTAATTAAATTATGCTATGAGGTAAAGTCAGCTCTCTCACAGGAGAGGACAAACTGAAATTTAAAAGTAAACACAAGCAAGCAAACACTATCATCCAGTCAAAGAAAATAACGCCCTCTACTTTGAAGGTGGTAGCATTATGTGATATTATCGACAGTGCAAATAGCTTCCAGCGGTATCAGCAAAACCAGCGGTATAAAAACACAAACAGTGGGTCTAATTAAACATATTCAGCTGTGTAGGTTGTCCATGTAGCAGCCGATATTATAAACCTTTTAACATTTAAACAAAGTGTTATTTCAGATTGATAAACTTTCTGTTCAGAGGTGAGGTCCATCAGGCCATAAACAAAACAAATGTACCTAGGAGTCCAATATAAACAGAGGGGAAACACTGGTCAAACATCATTGTAAAAATAAGCAAACATGTCTTGTACACTTTCAGATTGGCTGATCTAGAGTATTTTGTTTGCCAGCTGGATGTCACAGGTTATTATTCTCCAGTCAAAGTTTGTAAAAGATTCATAGCACAATGCCACGACACTCTTAACTGCTTTTCTCTCTCTCTCACCCCTTTGGCATATTTTGGTGTAAAGCACGCTGGCTTAAGTTTACTGAAATCATGGTGTAGAAGTTTTTCACCCACCTCTCACTGCTGGAGTCAATAATATGCAAATGTTGAAGTAAAATGCAGATTTAAAATAAAAAGTTGTACAGATGCTTTTATCTTTTCTCAAGCTTGGAGAATTAGTAGAAAGCGTTTGTGAGTGCTTGACATGTACATCTGTTTTTACTGTTTTCTATTTTATATTTTCCATTTGCTTTTACTGAACAATCTTTCTATTTCCTGCTTTGATTGCTATTATTACTTCTCTTTGCCTTTATTTTTTTGCTTGCTCTGTATGTCCTTTTTCCACGTAAAGCACATTTTTAATCTTGTAAGCAAAGCTTATTGTCACTATATAAGCAGTGAAGGTTGTTCCAGTTGTAAAATGTAAGCTTGCAAATTTCCCATCTACTTCTGTAATATTGTTACTTTGAAATTGGCTGACATCAAATATGTCAGCTTAAGAGATATTAAGTTTTAACGATCCCTTATGGGACATTAGACAAATTGGATTTGCATTTACTGTAATACAGTTACTGATACATGTTTCCAAATATATCCTGAATACAAATAATGGATTGGTATCTCACTCTCACTCAATGTGGTATGAAGATCTTAAACTGACAAGCAAAACAAACAAACAGTTCAAGTACCAGTATCAGCATCAGTAGAGAAAAAGCAGGACTGGTGCATCCCTGTATAAAAAGCCTACTTGGCTGAGTGCTGCAGGATAAGCTACGCTAAATGCTTGCTGCTCCATGGCCTCATATCATCACCAACCCACAACGTGTCCTTGGTTTGACTCTGCCTCTCATCACTAGGGTCCATTATTTTTCTTTCCAAGATAACTCCCCTGCTGTAATTAAGTACCACAACTAAATGTGTCTCCTTGGCCGAAAAGAGCACTGTGTGGAGACCTCCTTCAGTATTTCAAGTCATTAAATGAAAGGGTTCTCAATAATGCCCTCTGCCGCAAGGAAATTGTTGGCTTCATTGTACATAAATTAAAAACCCTCCTTTAACCGTTAGGACTCTAGAGTGAGGCTGTGCATGGATCTGTCCAGTCTCCTGAGAATTACTTCCACATTTACATCCAGGAGCAGTGTGCAGTCCCAATGCAGGAAGCTGTGTGTCCTTTATGTAGTGAGGTAGCATACAATGCAGTGGATGATGTGTAGCATGTCCATCTTTCATGCAGAAGATCAGAGTATGCATCTCATACCCGTCCTGCAATTTCTATTCACTGTACCCATGGCCTTTCCCTAACAAAGTGTTTTCATCGCATAACCATAACCATAACCATAACCATAGTTTATTTTCCATACAGTTTTTCCCTGTAACCATAGTATACTATACTATAGTTGACATGACAATATACTAAAGAAAGCAAGAACAGCACTGAACCTGGATTTTGCAGAATCATCCAACATGCACGTATGCACATGCTCAGTTGTGGGAATGCACATAAAAAGCTGGCAAGTCACTCACCCCTGTGATTCCCTCACTGTCCCTCACTGTCTGTTTATCACACCAACCCAGTCTGAGTGTTAAATAAATCCTGCACATATGCTGCAATGCACACTCCCTTCAGATGCTCTCTCTTTGCCCTATTATCTCGACCACACACACCCTCTTTCTTGATCATGCTTGATGTGATGTTGTGGGTTTGATCTTCCATGGCTATGTCCAGGAGAGCTTCCTAAGAGGACCTGCTGGTTCCCAGTTGGATTCCAGCAGGTCTTTGGAGACCATATGGCTTGCTTTTAGGAAAGTCTATCCCCAGAAGTTCATTGTGAACAGATACAAAATATTATACAATATATAACATATTGGACATTCGCACATGCAGCCACTAGAGTGCCTTTGCTCTCAAATCAACCCTACACAAGAAGAGGAATCTGCTCATCATTACTCCCTCTTGGTGAACCATGTCTGGTAAAGATCCAGGTAATACCCAATAAATATAAATCACTTAACACCAACAGCAAATACATTGTTTTTTGTTTGTTTTTCTCTCTTATATAATTAAAACCACCCCTTAATTATTATGTACAGCATTCATTTTCTTGGCTGTGAGAGGGATAAAATAAAGAGAAAGAGTTACTGTATCCAATTCATCATTCATAAAATTTTATTTAAGATAAAAATGCATAGATATATTATGCTAAAGTCTATAGGATCATGCAAGCCTGACTTTATTATATTGTATGCATGAAAATAGTTATGCTCAGTACAAATGTGGAGGTGAAGGTCTCTGTTTAGGTTTTTAAATGTCCAGAGACAATGCTGGTCCGTGCAACATTTTCAAGAACCAATTAAGATGACAACAGCATGTTTATGCCCATGTCAATTAAACCTAACGTGCACACATCAAATAAAGCGCCTGTCTAGTAACTACTTCCCAATTTCTGTCCATGAATTCAGAAACTGCATGCCAGCCTTGATGCATCTCTTCATAAACGTGTAACCTGCAGAAAATGTACTTACCCGGCTTCCGTTGCTTAGATTATATGTCAGAAGAAACCAGGCAGTGGGAGAAGAGTATTACATTCCCTATTAATGTCCATTCACGGCACAGAGACGTTCACGCCGACACCCGTTGACTGTGTCGACGCGGGGGGGGGCGCGCAGACGGGAGCGCGCTTAGACAGAGCTCAGAGAGGTGCGTCAATACGGAGGAGGTGTGAAGACAAGATAAGACGGCTAATAACGGCTAATAAGGAGACAACTGTTTTATGACATTTTCTGTAAGACTTCATCCGATAAAAGGTCTCATATGTGTCTTTGGTTCTCAGTGACAGATTCTGATCTCACTATATATATATATATATTATTCGTGGAGCCGCACATGCTGGAAAAGGAGTGTAAAAAGAAGATGTTTAGTACAGATTCGTATTAAACTATCATTTTTTTATTCAAAAATGATAAAACTTTGGAAACTACTGACAACAAGAACCATTTTAAAACCACGGAGATTAAGTGATCTCTTCATTTTTCAGAGGTGCTCCTGTTTTCATGACTCCTGAAATCAGCAAATACCTTAGTCATAAATCAGCTGATTTGCAAATGAAAATGATTAGTCATGAGTATAAAATGTTATTATAATGCTTTTTCACAATGCGTTCCAGTGGAGAAGGGAGTTTAATTCACCAGAACCTTTGCAAACAAGTCCCCTAAATCCAGAAAGATCTGTTGACAAACAGATCTGAATCTTCCCATTTGATGTTAGGTTTTATTGTGAAGGTTTGGACCAACATTTGTGCAGAGAGACTCCGTACATGAAATGCCCTATAAAAGAGGCTGCATGAATTTATAGAACTAGTACACCATGTCAAAAAAATGCACCTTGCTTACATTAACAAGTTAGTTCACAGTATCACAGTAACACATCCACTTATTTTACAGAGAAAGTGTGAAATCTCGACAGGTTTCACGCTGTGATGATGAAATGGTTGGTTAAAGAGCTGAAACATGTATGAAGCTATCAGCTTTAATGTTAAAAATGCCAGTTGATGTAATTTTGGTAATATGTGGGGTCTGGAATTAGGGATTTGGAAAACACTGGTTATAAAATGAGCTGGCTCGTGATGTCTAGTTGGAGGTGTTGTGTTACATTTCCCATCAATCTCTTAACTCACCTCCCTCTGAGCACTGCAGCTCTCTGCTGTTTGTTTAGCTGGGTGTTATGTAAATGTGTAGTCACTTTGTTTCCTGTAAGAAATCACTGATTGATGTACAAATTCCCTTTCAGGATGTAGACTGGTTTTTGTAGTGTGTTGTGGAGATAGAATGTGGACAGTCGGATGTGATGTGTGGGCTGATGTGCACTGACGATTGACAAGGGAGAGGCCAAAACTAATCCAACAGACAAAAACGGATTCATAGCAGTTTTGATAAATCTTTGGTGAAATTTTCTTGAGATTCTTTGAATGTGTGTACCTTGATGGGGAAATGTTGAATTTTTGTAGCTGTGTAACACTGTTCAGTTTAAGAAAAAAATACAATCTCGTGGCTGAAAAAGAAAATAAATGGGTTATTAAAGTGTATATTTTCTGCAGTGCAGACACTTGTCTTGGCTACAAAGATAAAGCAGTATGATGGCTCCTGCCTACAACAACACTTCAGTGAAGCTCAAGCTCATATTAGTCACTGTGAACAAAATGTCTCCTGCCAAATGATACAAAACCTCCATTTAATCAGATATTGACAGAGTAAAAGATTATACCAGGATATGGAGTGACTGTTAGACAAATGTTCAATTTCCTTGGAGATAAGTCCTAATATGAAACGGCAAAGTGTGAGTGGTGGTGTGAGCATTTTGTTTGTACATTTAAACTTACCAGCCATCAGAAATGAAGCTAAATTCATAAAATGACGAGGACTGTCACTCAGAACAAACCCCAGCAGCTACACCATAGCATTACACCAGCTTCTAACAAAGCTCAATTAAAAAAAAAAAAAAAAAAAGCTGGAGTCCTTCCTTCCTGAAATACATCTGCTATGGTTGCTCTCGGGCTCCACATCTAGTAGCTGTACAGTGGGCGGTAAGAGCTCTCAGGTTCCCAGGGAGAATTGTGCTTGAGTAACTCTGGGAAGTCACAACACTATCATATGGGAATTTTCCTCTTTCTTTATGAAATGCTGGGAGCCCTTCGGAAAAGTAAATTCATTTAACCATTGTGTTTGTAATGACCTCACAAAAAATGTGTGCGATGTGCTATAATGTTTCTATAATATGTCTCTGTGAGAAAGTACAGTGTTTTTATACATGCTTAGACTCACCAGCAAAACTTCAACTTATAGTCTCTGCCAGGAAATAATCCCTCAGAAATGTGTTGTCTTTCCAACTTTCTTGTCACATTAGTGTCTTGTTGTTAGGAGATTTTTTTTGTTTGCTAAGGAAGCAATTTCAGGCTTTGACACCATTAATGTGGTATTGTTAATTTAACAAAAAGCTGGTAAATGCCCAAAAAAGGTATTATTCAGATGATGTCTTTATTTATTCTAACAACTTTGCAGATCTTTACGGCTCTTTAGTCCTAGGTCTTCTCATGTACAATTAGTCTGCATTACACATCTGACAGGTCTGAAATACACTTATTAAAACTGCAGCAATGCACCATTTTTGCATTCACCACATTCTGACACACAGGTATATGAAATAACAATATGAAAATAAAAAATGTAAATTATTTCAGCCTTACGTTTCAGCCAGATGTTATGGGAAACTGGTGAGTCTAATATTGAAAAAAAAATGAAGGAAGAATTAAATGGATACTTTTGTCACAGACAAAATGCAATTGTATATATTATCTAACAAACACAAATACCTTTGTATTGGTGTATATTTAACAAAATGTGGTGTAAATATAATGAGCATGTGTGTATCTTCTCTTGTGGGGTCTTGGCCATGCAGCTGTCAAAAGTGAATGATAATATTATGCTTCGTGAACTGAGAGAGAGAGATTTTGTTGCAGGCAGTGCAGTTTGAGCTCTCTGCTTGTGGACAGAAGCTTAATCCACTTTGGATCCTGATCCATCATTGTATTCATGACAAGTCTTACTGACTTTCCTGTCACCTCAAGAACTGTAGTTCCATCCTTCACTGCCAAGGCAGCCTTCACCTAATTTATCCAAACTGCATCATCCTATCTTTATTGATTCATTGTTTTGAAATAGTAAAGCTTCACACACACACACACACCAAGGCTTCATTCCCATTCTCAGTTTCAGGGAGATGTAATTAGGATCCCTTCCCAGAAAAATTACAGTCAAACTTGTTTTTGCTAATTGGCCATGACTGTTTTTTTTTTTTTTTTTTTTGTCTTGTCACTTTTCATGATTAAAAAATCGAAATGAATAAACTATTCAGTCGTGTGTGTGCTTGTAACTGTCTTGACAAAATCTGCTAGTTTAATGCCATCTTGCTTATTATCTATTGGACAATGCATGAAAAATACAGTTCATTCAACAAACACCACTGACTTAAATAATAAATCTGGAGCACTTGTAATTTTTTGTGCATTCACGTCTTTCCTTCAGAAAAGCATATAGTACACTGTAATGTGGCAGAAAGCAGCAGATATTTGTTTAGAGAGACAAGGCTTCTATTTATTTGAAGTAAAATAAAAATGCAGGATTTGCTCGTCTACTCCTACTACCGTACAGCCTACTTTATTCACTCCTCTATGTCATCATGCAAGTTATGTAACAAGGTCAGCAGATTTGCCGCACAAAGGTATTCTGCAAGATAATAGAGCTGGTGTGTTGTCTGCTATTCATTTAGACAACACAGAATTTCTAAGTAATTCACAATAACAAGGGGTTACATCAGTATGGCCTTCTCACTGAGAATCTTATGTTTTATTCAGTGTTTTTTTGGTTTTTTTTTGTTTTTTTTTTGTGGCCACACAAGAGGGACAAAAAACAGGAGATTTTTTCAGTTTGCACCCTTTTAGAGCTAAAAAAAAAAAACACAATGGCCACACATACTTATCTGTTCACCTTTTAACTGACAGGAATCTAGAAATACCTTTGCATTCATTACGCTGTGGTGCACTCTGTATGTACTGCATAAGCATACAGTGACCTCATGTAGCCCATAAATTCTCCATTCCTTAGTCCGAGATGCAAATTCTAAGTTCCTAAAAATATCTCAGCACTGACTTATACTCATGTTTCACACATGTTTTTGGACTACAGGAGAACAAATTTGCACTGAGAACATAAACTGCATTCGTGAGGGACCAAGAACTTGTTGCTAAGCCCCAGTGTCGTGTCTCTCACACATATAGATCTTAAGCAACCTTTGAGAAAAGCTGAGGGAACTGAATGAGGATCCACTGTAGTTGTTATCCATCACTTTGATCAGAGTGTTGATATCCCTGTCAGTCCTCGCGCTTTGTAAGTACGTGATGCAAAGTTGGAGTCGTGTGGATGCATAGTATCAGATCAGTAAAAGATGCTTAAGTTGTGATGACACCCCTGCAGAGATGCCAGCCTCTCATGTGTCACAACACAGCTCTGGTGGTGATTAGGGCTCATTTGAATCATCAGAGTGTGTCTGTGAGTGTGTGCCTTGTGTCAAATCTACTCATGGATAAAACAAAAAAAACAAAAGAAGAAATATCTCAAGTGACATGCATTCCCCAAACTTACAATTGTTTCAATTGACTCTTTCTTATGTATACACACACTTAAACTCTACTACTATATGCCTTTGATTACATGATCTGCTACTCATCTGCAAGGGCGATAAATTTGAGGTTTGAGGATGAAGGAGCACTTGGTAAAAGAGCATTCAAACATAATTTTACTGAACTGAAGTCCATTATTTCCAAAACAAATCAGCTATTTCACCACCTACACAATTGCATATCAAGAGCAACACAAACAATTTGAACCAAATGTTCCATCCACAGCGTGGGAACAGTAGTGAAGGTAGCGTGAAACAACCTCGGGTCACACTTGTATAACATAAAAGTACTGTGTTCATCAGCTATTAGTCATTTAAGAGAGACAGAGGGATGGCACGGCTTCTCTAATGTCATTGTGACGTAATTATTACCTAATAACTTCCAACCCTATGGTTTGTGGTGAAACAGACATTGTGAGAGCTGGTTGTGCTTTGAAGGCTAAGCAACAAAAGACGTGGTGCTCTGTACTACCTCTCTTTTATTGAAGCCTTCAAAGCAGAACAACCTGCACCACCAGTAGCCTACATTGTTGTTGTCTGGCAATCACTGATGTGCGACCTAGACTAAGGTTAACATGATTTAGCCCTTCAAAAGGTCTAAACAATAACAAGGACTCACAGAATCTTTGATGTGAAGCACTTAAGAGGTTAGGTCCGGTATAATTCTATAATTTTTCTTATTAAGAGAAGTTTAGACCAAAATCAACGATGCATGTCTCAAATCTTTCCATCTTACCAACGCTGTGGTATCTCCAAGCCCATTTGTAGTTTTATTTAACAAAAGAAAAGAAAAAAAGTTTTTGTTAAAAAAATGTGGACACTCGTTTTTAGCGAATATGATTCAGACAGGGGTACATAGTGCATCTGTTGGGGACTATTTTCAGCCGTGGATTTACTCATGGCTGGTGGTATGTGGGACTGAGCCAAAATAAACTACAGGAACATATCACCCAGGGTAACAGTGAGGTGTTTTGAACGATTTTTGGGACAACAGTGGAGCTCTACGGCAAAAAGTAATAAGTTATATCAGGCTGTGAGGTAATGCTTGTTAGCAGAAACAATTAATTGGCCCAGAGCTGGCTAATATCATCCAGAAGAGTGAGCAGCTTCAAACCTGCAGTTCTGGACATGCAGTCTGTAGACTGTCCTCTTGAGAAAACGACAGCTTGTGTTGTTGGCTTCAAATAGCTTAAAAGGACCTTATACGATTTTATATATATATA
>JBBMJY010000007.1:15026046-15050938 GCA_037833715.1 Toxotes lorentzi | reverse complement strand
TATATATATATATATATATATATATATATATATATTATAAAGCAGAAATTCGTGTGATATTTTTACAGCAGAGCAAAAAGCTGTGATGAGAAGTTCATGGTGTGGATGTATGTATATATAAAGTAGTATAACGTGTTTGACTCCAACACTGGTGGACAAGGTTACGTACTGATTCCTTCAACTTTGGTTTGTTATAATCTTTCCAGAACACCTTAAAGGTAACCCCTCTGTATCCACTGGCTCAACAGAGTATACATGGGGGGGTTGTATTCAGAATAACTGACATAGTACTGAGTGTCGAAATTGTCTTTTATCTGTTTTATAGTTACTACTTATTATTTCTACTGCTGCTTTAAGAAAAAAGCAATTGTATCAGTATAATTCAATAGTTAAACAACTGGATATATTTGAATACTGCTGTGGAAAGGCTTTCACATTTCACAAATAGCATTTCGTGGAATAAGTAATTGAAAAACTTCTTTAAGGAATGGTAATTGAATTAACCTGTTGGTTAGAAAATAAAGGTTGCTGCTGCTTATTCACAAGCTGATGTTTTCAGGCATTGGATTTGTAACTTGTCTTTTTGGTCAGAGAAACTTGGACTGTGGGAACACACACACACACACAGGAATATAAGCAGAAACACACGGAAAAGCACAAAGATTTGTCTTGTATAATGTTTCTTTACATTTTCGATAAAGCCTGTCTCCCATATATATGTCTCAGGTTCTGACAGAATTGGTGAGAGTGGAGCAGAGGCAGATTCACACAAGTTATTCTGATCGCTGACAAACGGCCTTCAGTCTAATGTTGCTGTATTGTAACTCACACTATGTGCTTCAGGGATTGCAGCTCTGACCATAATGTGAAATGCTCAGAAGAAGAATGGTCACGCTTGAGCAGCCTTCACTCTCAGGAAAACCTGACACAAAACACCAGCAGCACAAGCTACAGTTTCAAAAATTGCCAACTGAAGCTGAATCATCACCACTCTCACTCACAACAAAAACCCAACTTTAAAAGCTTCATAATGTGATTTTGATTGCATTATACTGTGCAAGCATTCACACATTCCACATTTTGTAGAGTACTGAAGCTCGATGAAGAGTCTTTTGTTACATTTTTGGTAATTATAGTTTGCAGAGTATAAGCATTTCTAGTCATAGACATGGAGAGCTTTCATGTTCTTATTCCCAAAACATATAATGGGCAGTAAATTAACACTTAAATGCCCTCATTTAAAAGGTGGGTGGAACTGTTTGAACACTAACAAGACTAAGAGTCTACAGCCATACAATGAGCTCTGTGAGGCTGCAGTTATGCACAGTGGTGATTTGAACATGCTAACTTGCTCACAATGATAATGCCAACATTTTAATGATAAGCACATGTAATGTTTACAGTTTTCACCATTTAAGTTTAGCATGTTAGGATGTCAACAATTTCAAATTATCACTGAACACAAAGTCCTGGACAAATTAAAAGTTTGTCCTGATGATGGTGCTAGATGAAAAGTCAAGGGATCAGTAAAGTGATTACAATTGATCTAGAGGGGAAAACAAACCTTTGTACCAAATTTCATGTGATAGATGTCAGGACATTTCACCTAATAACAAAGGTATTTTTCACAGGACGGTGATCTGCTGGTTGCACCACAGAGGAGAAGTCACAGGATCATCAAAGTTCTGAAGATTCATCCCCTGTGGACCATGAATGTCTGTACAAAATTTCAAAGCAATCCATCCAGCAGTTGCTGAGATCTTTCAGTCCGAACCAAAGTGGTATACCAACTGACACTGCTGCGCCTGGAGCAGCCCCGTCTCCAACAAATTACTTTCATATATTACTAAACTGTTTTCCTAATTCTATTGTGGTGGCTGCATAACTGCTGGCTGGATTACATTCAAAGGCAATGTTTGTTTTGAATGTAACGCTACATTTATGAACAGCTGTGTTGTCGCCAGGAGGTGGCTGGGGTGGATGGCAGGTGTTCAAAGCACAGGACTGTCACACCAGAGAATGGAGTTCACATCCACAGTCTCATCTCTGTTTGGGCTTAGGCAACAAAAACACTTTCACCAGATTGTGATCTTTTCTTAAATTTAACCAAGTGTTGTGAGTACCTAAACATAAAGAAGAAGTAATGAGTACAAGTGGATATTTTACTAGATGACTGGATAGTTTGGCAAAAAACAAATACGTTGCCTGTGAACATAACCTTTCTTAAACGTTATTTGCTGTTGGAAATTAGTTGTATATAAAGGTAAATTCTAGGAGACAAGGTTGCCTAGAGCCAGGCCACTAGGATGGCTAAAATCCTTTTTCACTCTTAAGACTGGGCTCCAAGCTCATTTAAACATTCCTTTAGAAAATAAAACAGTTAAAAACCCATTACAATATAATCAATGTGTAAACTGTGTGGCCATAAATTGTTTGGAACGCTCCAGGCTGAGCCAACATCTCAATGGTAACGAAGGGCAGGAAAAACTCTTCTGAGCATTTTGTCCAGAGACAAAGCCAAGACTCGCTCGCATTTCTAACACGTTAGTGGTCTGTCCAGCCTTTGTCTGAACTGCCACACTGTACATGCAGTTAATCGAGTGAAGCCTCCTGTAACTACTACAAATCATTTATCTTCTAAATAACAGTTTTGCATTTTGCGCAAACCACTGGTAACTGTGTAGGAGGTTTTAATGAAACCTGTGTTATTCTGCCTTATGGAGCTGCAAAACCCATGTGAGGGTCTGACTTCATTAGTCTGGCTTTCACTGGTGTGTTTAAGTATCCTTTGATGGTTCAAAAAAGCTGTTTCAGAGGCTTTTTTTTTTTTTTTTTTTTAAAAACTGCTCATGTGTTCTTGTATTTCAGAGGAGCTTTTCGAATATAAATAGTGAGACCCAAGTATATTGTGTGCCAGCACAAAAATCCTGGCAGCTTCAGGGTAAAAATGGATCATGGGCATCATGCTTCTAAAAGCACTTATCTGTCAGACCCTATAAAGGTCCATGCCAGATGACACATTACTGCAGATTGCAGTGGCTTTGGCTTCCACTCAGTGTCCCCTCGGTCCAGCCAAACAACACGAAGGCAGCCACAGAAGGTGCCACACCTGAGAATGAATTCTCAAATAGGATAATACAGGTTTCTGCCTCAGACTAAGAAGACAGCACACATGCAAACGCATATGCACAAAAACTCAACAAATACTCATCATGGTACGTTTGGGAGGAGATGAGTCACTCTTTGAAAGCAGTCACATCTGAGGCAGATGACTGAGGCAGTGCTAAAAGACATGGGCAGATACAGATAATACCAGTCCAATCTGATGAATGGCACTGACAATGCACGCTGCCATTAAAAACACTCACATACTCACTGAATGGGTAAATGAGGGCATCTTCTACAATTGATATTTTGTAATGGGCACATGAACAAACAGCATTGATTTGAGACAATAGTCCCTGAGAGAGGTGGTTGTGTTTTTTTTTTCTCCTCTGCAGGAGAGATAATTATTGTTTAAGCCCATTAACACATATATTGTACCATCTGGCATTCTTTGTTTCTGAACCTGGTCATTGGCTCAAGGGGTTTTCATTCCCACCAGCTCCACATCCTTGAGGTCTAAACTGTCTTTTAGGCACAGACTTTCTCTGTAGCAAAAATTGATCAAATTGTTCATTGAAGCCTGTGATTGAATTAGGCACAGCGAATCCTCTTTGTTATCCCTGCTCAATTCACAGTGCCAGCACAATTCAGAGGCAATGTCTGACTGGCTTTTGCTCACAGTGTGTTTTTTCTTCATCGTACCTGAAAAATTCCATAGAATCAGTCCATGCAGCCTTTTCAGACTTTTCAAAATTTACCAAGGTCAAATTTAATTGTCACTCTCAGGCAGGAGTACAACAATATCATGGCATGATAATTTTCGGTTCAGAGGCACATGACATTATGCATGCCTATAGCTGAAAAATGGATCCTAGTGTCAACAAAATGTTATCAGTTGACTGTGTGTGTTTTCAAGAGTTGGAGCCAAGTTGCATGGAGCATTATTCGTGGCATTAATGGCTTTTAAAGTTGGAGGGTCTGTATTTTCTCTCGCTCCGAAACAATGAGCGAAGCTGCATTTAGATAAAAAGTGTGGTGATTTCTTTTGGCCCCATGGAGTGATGTGTCTTTTGGCCAAAAGCAGGGAACAGATAAATTCCCTGACTGGCGTTTGCCAAGACAGCAAGCAGCAGCTCTAGTTGTAACACCTCCAACTGACTGATTTCCAGACCTACCGCCTAAAACTTTTTCTTCTTTTCCTCTATAAACTCTTCTCTCTGCCCTCAGAACCATTAATTCATGGAAGGATACACTTAGAACAACAACACAGTGTCACTCAGGTTAAAACATTTTAGTTTCTTTCAGCTCATGTTCAGCTCTTGTTTGGATTTTCCTGCCCACAACCTTAGTGTTTGGTTCACCTTCACTACTCTCAAGATGTTGTTTTCAACAGCAGCAGGCAGCTGTTATCAGAGAAAAAGCTCTGAAAAACCGACTGTCCACTACCTGCCCTGGTACCGAATGGTAGACAAAATAAGAGCCTATGTGGTGAACACAGTGCAGCATTTAAGAACAAAAGAGCCAGATATTTCCTTTAGCAGTAAGTGGAGATCAGTGCAGACCTATAAGGAGAGTGAACAGTGGACTTATATTTTCCCCAAATTTCAAATTATTCCTTTAATTTATAACTATGATTACACGTAGTAAGTGAAGTTAAGGCTTCCTTTAAACATGTGTGTGTGGACTACATGGTCCAACATGGTCCCAGCATGGTTTTAATTCTCTGCTTATCTTGTACCTTTCCCTTTCCTCCGTCTGCACTGATCTGTAAACAGAGACTAGGTCATAACAAAATCACACCAAAATAATTTTCTCTGTCCACTTTCATTTAGATCATATGCTATCAAATTACAGATAATGCCTGGTGAGGAGGAGACCCGGGGGCTGGCAGGTAATTTGTTTGCTTTATTCCTGTGAAGCTGCCTTCCTTTTGGTTGATACAGAATACAACTGAAATGGTTCTTTTCACTTGAAGCAGAACCTATTACAATACCATAAAGCAGAGTAATCGTGTCACTGACCCTATATAGGATTCTCTTGTGTATTTCAGACTGAATTTCAGAATTGGTGAAAATGTATGATTACTTTCATTTGTCAAGTGGCATGATTTCTTGGGTATTGAGTTAAATTGGTCTGAAACTACTTTGTAGCTTAAGTTAACACTAGGGTCACTTTTATTACACAGGGTATTTTAATCAGATTTACATCACATGCAGCTTTATAATTAAAAGAAAAGATTATTTTATGTTCAATTTAGATGCCCTACCCTTCCCAAAACCCCAGAGGAACCCTTCTTTACGATGAGCCACCCATTCTGCTTTTCTGGGGTGGTTTCTAATAAGTGGACAGTCGGTAACATTGCTCCAATTCCCCTGATCAGCCAGATCAGGAGTAGCAGCTGCACTAGGCTTTTATCGCATGCATAATTATTGAGGGATTGCTGCTAGGTTTGTGAAATAATTAGTTTTTGAAGAACACAAGTACCGCCTAAGGCCAAGGGAGAGAATGACAAAAATGTCAAAAATTTGAAAATCTTGTTGCAACCAGCTGGCAAGAAGCCAGTGTTAGAATAAATTAATTGTATGTGGTTTTGAACAGCCTCTTTTCTGTTCTCAAGCCGTTCTCCAATCAGATCAATGTAATTACATCATGGAAGAATGAAGCCATTTCTTTTGCAGTAAGTGGAAAAATTTACACAGATTGCACAGTTGTGATGTCTGTAAATCAGTAAGCAATGCATTAGTTGAATGACTATTCAATTTCTTAATCCCCATATTTGCTGTGCAGGAGAATTTATTTCTTCTCAGACACACAACAAATAAAGTAGCATCATTAATCTGCACTGATAGATCATTGCAGATGAATGATGACTGGTGATCTTTTACAAAGATAACTGATCTTTGTAAAAGCAAAAACAACCTTTTTTAACCCATTAACATTCATACAAATACATCAACACTTTGTTGCCTATCTTGGTATTTCTCACTGCTGTTGCTGAGCTGTTCAAGTTTTTCCCTAGTTTATTTGTTACTTGTAATTTGTAGCGTTGTTGTTTTTCTATCTTGCCATACAAATTACATCTGTGCCGACGTGCGTATTTGTGTGTGTGCATGTGTGTGTGAGACCACCAAGCAGACATGGTGAGACAGAATGATTGTGGATCCCATATGAACTTCTACCACCTCAACCATCTGTGTTTTCTAGACATACATAAAAACGCCAGACCGTGACACTTACGATCTCTAACACTGGGTGTCGTACTTTCTGAATGCTTAAGTCCAAGGATTTGCATTGTACAGCTGCAGAGTGGGTGGTCAAGCTGTCTTTCACTATTATTACAAAGTAACTGTGGTTCAGAAAATTGCAGTAATTTTGTAATTCTCAGCACAACTAATGGTGGTTGAGGGTTCAGGATACATGTAGGTGTATGTGTTTCTAGGGGTGTGTGATCGTGAAACCCAGTTAGACTCTCATACAGCAATTAAAATTCCTCCTCTGATGATCTCTACTACATTTTGCTGTGATTAATCTGTTTTTTTTTTTTTGCTTTGCTTGCCTTGCCTACTTTGCATCATTTTCTATTTGTTCACTTATTGCTAAGCTCACTTAATTTCTGTTCAGTTATGTTCCCAAGAACCTAATAAACCCAGTAAAATGAAAAAAATATGATATAAAGAACAATGGAATGAGAATCATGAACATGTAGTCTTCTAGTGTTTGTAATTTAATGACAAAAAAGTTAAATTCTTCCAAGATATGTAACAGACGAGTAATGTATCATGATCTCTCTGATTTCTGAGGGTTGAAAACATATTTTGTGATGTGCAGAAGGAAACACATTTAGTATTTTTTCTAGCTTTAATTTGGAAGAGAGACCAAAAACCTGTGTACCAGGCCTGAATTTAAGGCTTGATTTCAAAAACCCAGACAACCAATAGTTATCCACCTGCACAGCAAATTCACATCAGTGGCCCTTGAGGTGGACTGGGGGATGCACGCATCAAAGATAAGAAGCAGAAATTCAAAGTAAATTTAGTCATGCCTAAGCCATTTCAACACACAAAGATAATGCTGGCATGTTAAGCAACTGAGGTCAGTGCAAATGTTGTCACCTTGAATGAACAGAAATTTAAATCTTATGGTGATGGATGAAAGTTAAGAGAATTATAGTGTTTACAGTTCATCCTCTGGAGATCATAAATGCCTGCAGCTAATTTCATTGAAATCCATCCAATTGTCTTGATTGTTAGAAGGCTGCAGCCAAGAACACAAAGGAAAGGACCCAAATACAGACATCACCAGATGGACAGATAGGGATGATGTCTTTTCATTAACTCTAAAATCACTGGCATAAAGTCCATATCCGGGAAACAAAATGCAGGCAACAAAAAAAATCATCAATGACAGAATAAAACTCAGGAACAGAAACTCAAGGCAAAACTCAGGGGTGCTTACAGGGGCAAACCAGGCCCACAGGTAAGGATCAACACAGGGGACAAAACCAGGAGGTGAACACGGGCAGGATCCAAGGTGCAGACAGGAGCTCAGGAACAAAACAAGACCACATGGACAACAACAGGGGTGACAACAGCAGGAACAAAACTCAACAAGACAGTAGATCCAGGCTTTACAACTGACAAAGGAACAGTTGAGCAACAACACTTATATACACTGTGGTAAATTGGCAGCAGGTGATTCACATTAGGGTGGAGCAAGCAATCAACAAAGGTGGGAAACAAGACAAAGACAGGAAGTGAACTAGGAACAGACACACAAGGGGCAGAGCTACAACAATAAAACAGGAAATGCTGAAACCAAAATTCAAGAAACCAAAACCAGAGTAACATGACTTTCAACTTAATGAAGAGGAATTACTGATTTCAAACTAAAACAGGAAATACAGAACATTAATTATTAT
Organism: Toxotes lorentzi; assembly: GCA_037833715.1. Classification (NCBI taxonomy): domain Eukaryota; kingdom Metazoa; phylum Chordata; class Actinopteri; family Toxotidae; genus Toxotes; species Toxotes lorentzi. The sequence continues at coordinate 15,042,915 of JBBMJY010000007.1, read as the reverse complement.
ATTATATATATATATTGTATTTCAGTCTGAATTGGATTAACCTACCTTGCTATCCCTTGATTCATACTGTTAGCAAGGCTATGAAACAGCTAGTAGTAGTGTGTGTGTGTGAGTGTTTCTAGTTAATAGGCTTTTTTTCTTAAGGGAATGTATTCACTGGAGTGAGTAGCTCGACACATCGGTGGTGCCTTGCCAGGAAAGTGACTCAGAACCTCCTGTTTAGACAGCCGAGGGTGTGAAAGAATACCTGAAGATGTGAATAAAATGTCCCACTTTTTTCCACTGCAAATGCCATAATGTGATTTCATTAACAAGTGAAATAAGTCCTTTGTAGATGAATTAGTCATGTATGGTTGTGGACAAGATGTTAAGAAGAGAAAACACATAATGGTCCAGATTGAGCTCCAGTTAAAAATGTTTGCTGAAGCCTCTAACTGCTGTCTTTATGATTGTTTCCTGGCAATCTTGTTAATTCATTTATTTATTTTCTTCAACCTAAATCTTTACTGGTTGTGCTATATTTACACTCCACCTCACTCTGAGACCTCTCAGTCAGTATGTATCTTCACATCTTTGTGTTTTCCTTGTGTTTGACTCACTCTATTGCTCTGTCTGTTCATCCACGATGACTCTCAGTGCTCAAGCTACAGTAAGCATCCAATTCTCAAAATGCAGTGTATGCAGGGGTGTTTGAATCTTTCTGAATTTATGGCCATGTAACATGTTGTCAATCCTGCCTCAGTGGGAGGTGACTCCTCAATCACTGTCAGACTCCTGTGAATGAAAACACAAGGTTCCTGATTAACCTCCTCACATGAAATAGACAAGATAGCCTCTTTGTAGGAGAGCAAACAAATGCTTTTGTGAAAGTGTCCACAATGTAAAAAGCAGCATGTACATAAAGATTGAAAATGTAAATCGATGAAAGGCAACTTACTATGTTGAATAGTTCCTTGAAAACCTTTTCACTGTTAAAGGGTTAATTACCCCAAGGGGACAGGAGATGAAAACGACAATCATTCCTCTGCTGTAAGACGTCTGGGGACATACTGAGCTCTGATTATGTGCGTGTATTCAAACTGAGGATGAGTGTGTCTTTCTTCATTCATGCCAGTGCAGGATTATCTTCGCCTGAGTGACTTCCTGCTCCACTCTCACTCCAGAAGGACCTGGATTCATTTCCACAGCATCTATTACCCACAGAAAAGGAATGAAACAACCTAGCAATTACAGAAAAAAAGCTTCAAAGCCCAAAAGAGCAACTTTCTCTGAGAGGTGGTAGATTTATTTTTATTTTTCCAGGCAAATTCAACTGTGCATCATTACTCTTTTTTCATTCAGTGCACCCACTGTTTGATAGGGCAACTGCATCCCCCAAATGCTGCCGAGTTGCACCAGTAGTAGTACTTGGTGTGCCAGTAGTTGTTCAGGGACTTCTTGCAAAATGCTGCACTCTGGGAATTTCCAGTACTCTAAGGAGGACTGATTCGTGGTGGTTGTTTGAATGTGTCCACACAGAGGGGGAGTTAGTAGAGTCAAGATCTTTTTTTATCAGCTCTTATCAGTCCTCCCATAACAAAAGCAGCTTCACGTATACTCTCTCTGGTGTTCGGTAGCTCTAAATGTCAAGTGAGAGGCACAGAGGTTGGGTGGTATTTCATCTGATGTGAAGACAAAACTGAGGGGAAAGAAGGTGCACATACAAATGTCCATCACTGGGATAGTCCGTAAATTTTTCTTTTTACACAACAACAGTTTATAGCATTTTTTTTAATTAGCGAACATTTCTTTAAGTGTCTTTAATGTTATATATTAGGGCAGCTAAAAGTGTGTGTGCTCCTTTATTTATTTGTTTTTATCCTAGATATTTAGTAGGAAACAAAAAAAAAACAGTATGGCTTTCGTTTCTACATAGACACAACACTCTCTAATTGGACGAACACACAGTGAGTTGCAGCAGCGAGCATGAGCTATAGCTGTGGTGACTCATTAGATCCAACACTTTGCTGAACTCATTAGAAAGCCACAGCACACAATCTTCTGAGCAAGCTAAACCATTTACCAACAGCTGCCTCACAGCGGAGCATTTCCAAGTGACAGGATCACCCACCCAAAACCTGTGTCTTTTTAATAGATTTAGCAATACTGGCTTAAAAAAGATTTCCTCAACTTTGTAACTGTAAGTGGTAGAATTGCATCTGGAAGTTCAAGTGGTTTTTTTTTCAATCACTGAAGTTAGAAATTACTGATTAAAGCAGCAAATAGTCAGTTTTATATTGACAATGTGTTAAAGTACAATGTGAAAACAACAAGACAATGTGAAAGTGGTTGCTCACAGTTGTGAAGCCACAGAGAAGTGTCACCCAAATCTGCTGCTCATCTCAGCTTTACAGAGCTTTATAGTGACTTTCATCTCAGTGTTTGATTTTCAGCTGCAGCAGGCAGCTGCCTTCAGCAAGAAAAAGCTCTACAAACTCTCTGTACACTACCTGTGATACTGCCAGGTAGTGAATACCACTGTACGCTAATAACTTGTTTCGCTGCCCCAAAGCACACTGTTGTTCTCTGACAATGTAGCAAGTGCAAATTAGTTAACACTGATCAAAAATTAAATTAATTTTAAAAAGTCAAGAGTATCTGCAATGTTTCATACAAGGTAAAGATCAATGTTACTGCTTGAAAGCGTTCAATTAAAAGTTGATAAGAACTAGAAAGCTTTCGATGGCTGCTAAACATCAGCCTTTTTGTCCATTTGGCACGTGCACAGCTGCAGTAAAAAAAAAAAAAAAAAGCGAATCACATAAATGGTTCCATGTACCATTACACAGTAATGTACCAAGCTTGTTAAGGACCAGGTTCACATGGTTGTTCAGCTCTATAGGAGATATATACACACCATGAGACCTGTTGACTTGTGTTGCTCATTGTGTCACCCTTAGAAATGAAGCTGTAAACGATCGTATGTTACCTTGGGAGTCTATGAACTGCTGAAATAAACTACACTATCTAAAACATCAGTTGCAATAAAATTACAACTCACATAGAGTACACATTTGGTGGAGGTCTTAGTTGATGTTGTACAATCTGTTCATTGTTGGACTGATATCCCCTAGAGAAAAGCCTTTATTTAGTTTTCTTATACTGAAAGAGGATGGATCTGTGGCTTGACAGATGCAATCAGGCACCGAGCATCAGTTTCCTGTCAGAGAAAATCAGCACCACTTTGACCTGATGTGATATTTTTGATCCAATACTCAATGGCCTGATTACTATTTCAAACTAACTGTGCTGCTGGAAGACGCAGAAGATGAGACATATGGACAGAGGAAGCACAGAGCGAGCAGTTGGGGCTGTGGCTGTGCTGCTTGTGTAAACCCAGTGAAAGCTCATTGCCATGAATTTGTAGGCTCCTGCACCAGCAGTTTACTTTGGGGGATTTGAGGATTCTTGGTCAGGATTACAACTTTTGAAGCAGCCAACAAAATCAGTTTGTGGTTCTGGCTTTAAAGACAGGATATGTTAGGTGCAAAACATGAAAAGTAATTCAGGACCAAACATATTATGAAACACAGGAGTAGACACTGGCTTCAGGAGTACATATTAACACTTAAGTAGTTTCCCAACTTTTGACCTGACTCATGACGATTAGCTTGTGTGTGTGAGAGAGGAAATCTTAATAATGCTGAATGCATGCTTTCAAGATAATATTACAGTACCCTGTGTTTTACACATGTCAGATACTATTTATTAATTCAGATATGCCTTCCCCTATTGGTGTCTAAGCTATGACACAAAAAGGACTAAATACTGAAATTCTGCTAGTCCCCTGTTTAGCCTTTTGAGCTCACTGTCATCTATCTACAACCACAACACACAGTAGTATAGTTTAAAATCACAACACAGCTGTCAGTAACAAGAATTGTGAGGAGTGAAGGGTTGTTCTTTGTGGGGCTCTAAAACTTACTCTTGGCCTGTTCTGCTGTAACAGCAGTGAAGGAAGGCGCCCACCTGATAAAGTAATCACAAGACAGATGGTAACACATGATTAACTTTACTTTCACTCCAAAGCACAGTGGTGCAGATCCCCAAGCGTCCAAAGATACCAAATATGTCGGATGCATTTGAGTAACTGTGTGGTTAAAAAAAGAAAAAGAGTGATGAAGACATAATAATCACAGTGTGGCTTATTGAAAGGGTCGTGCATTGTGAATCAAGTGTTAAAACATACAGTTTACATCTGGCATCATCATACAGTGGGGAAAGATGCTGATTTTTTTTTTCCTAAATATAAGAGAATATTAAGGGCATGTGAGATGTATCACTGAGAGGTAATCAGGACTGCACATGGATTTTCATTCCCAAATGTGAATTAGATGTGTGGATGTCTTCTAGTGATCCAGGCTTTCGTACAGATGGACTCAAGCAGATGGTGAAGGATTTCAATCATGTTATCTAATGAGAAAAAGGTGCATAGAGATATGCCAGGAGGAGGAGACACTGATGCATCTGAAATGTGTGTGTGTGTCATGGTGGCGAAGAGTATAGACTTACTGGAGTGTTTCTCTGCCTCCTTCTCACGCTGTGTTTCTGTCGACGCAACAGACACCACAGTCTGTGTGTTTGTGCGTGTGCATCATCCAGCTGGGCCGGGAATAGAGGCAGGTTGGTGTGTGGTGAATCTGCACTGCTGGAGCTCAACGCCAACTGACTCTATTTCTAATGCTGACTGTGATCATTTTCTGTAGTGTGACACTGACAAGAGGTCAAGCCACCAGGTTTTATTTTTCTTAAGTTTTATCACTTTTACTTGTGAATTTGTGAGATTAAAGGATTCATGTGGCATCTTTGACCACTAGCAGTGCTAAAGAGTGTTGTTTTTTTTGTTTTGTAGGTATACACAAGGACACACGCGCACATTCTTGCCACTGCAACACAGTATTCTGGTGATTAACAGTGGCTGGTTGTCGTGCATTGCGAGCTTAGCAATGTGCCGCAAAGGCAGAAGAAGAAGAAGAAGACTAGTAAGTAAGTAATAGAGGTTTCAAACAGGCATCAGCTCTACAGATGTGTACTCTCACCCATAGTCAGCTGGATAGGCTCCCCCTGCGACCCTGAAGGATCAAGCGGTATAGAAAATTAATGAATGCGTTACACCGCAAGGATTCACGCAAAGTATTTTGATCTCAAACACGGATTGTAGACATTCTTTGTTTACACAAGAACTCCACAGGGCACAAGGTTCAAGTGGAGAGTCTGTGAACCATATTCTTGTTAAGTGGTTGTACTGCTCTTTTCCTCTTTTTTTTGACTTTTTCATGTTGTTACTAAAAAAAAAATAATAAAAACTAAGGAGCTGTTCTTCATTATATTTTCATCTGTTTGTATCTGCGGATCTGTGTCCACGTGCAAGTCCACAGCTGTCTGCGTCTGTGTCCATCATGGAATATTTATTTAAACTTCAGCTGTAATTTCAACTTTCTACTATTCTCTTTTGACACTGCTTTTACTAATTATAATAATATTTCATGGGAAATACACACATATTAATGTATATTTTGACCATTGGTTGTCTTTTGAATATTTAAAAAAAATTCAAATGAAAACCTTTCTCGAATGCTACATGCCAAACCTCTGTTTGCACCTTACCACCCAAAAAATGAGGCTACGATGATGTTAGACCAAACAAACAACCAGGTATTTGAAAAAAATGAAAACAATATGAGTTTTCCAGTTTACTGTCACTAAATTCAGAGAAAGAGATGATGCAAGACTGAACAGATTACAGCCTGTGAACTCCTCTCAAGTCCCGCAAATCCACACAGTGCTCAGCAGACCTCGACAGGAACACACTGCTGGAGATATGTATTCACTGTCAGTCTGAAACACAGAATACGACAAAACTGAGTATGCCCTTGGTCAATGTTAAAATGTTAAGTAATTACAAATCCTGTCCATTTAATACAGTTTAGTAGGCCTTTTTAGCCAAAGCCCAAGAAAAATGATACCAATTAATTTGAAAAACAGAAATGTATGACTAATTAAACTACAATGAAAGGTTCATATTTAAGAACTAATAAAAAAAAGTCAGTACACCCTCCATTAGTGAGATTGCATTCTGTTATTTTTTTTTTTTAATTTCTTAAATTTTGCATGTCTTCCTTTACTGCTGATGATAGATTCGAACCTCTTGAGCATGGATGATGCCAGTCTTACACAAATCTGTGGACAGATGTTCTGCCATGCTTCGTCATGTTTTTTTCAGCTGCTCTTTCCTAGAGGGGGTTTTGTTGTTCTGCCTTCCACTTTAAAATACTCCAAAGGTGCTCTGCTGGCTTCAAGTCAGGGGGCATACTTGGCAGGTCATAGTTTTTACTTTTTTCTTTCTTTAAAAATTCTTTGCCAAAAACTGATTTTTGCAGTATGTGTTTGGGATCATCGTCGTTCCTCTCCTGCCAAACTTCTTCAGACTGGGAGTCATCTTTCAGTTCAATATTTGGGTACACAAACTTATATTCATACTGCCTTCTATTAATGTTATCTCCCTTACATTTTTTGCACTACAAACAAATTTATTTTGATTTCATCTGACCAAAGACTGTGCTGCCAAAGTCATCAGGCTTCTTTTCATGTTCTTTGGCAAAATTTAGTCTTACAGTTTTGGACACCGTTTGTAGAAGCTGACTTTATGAAATGTCCTTTGCACTGTCTGAGCAGTGAGTAAAACACCAGTTTCCACGGATGATTCTCGTGCCAAGTCAGAAGCACTTACACGTCTGTTTTTCAATGCAAAATGTCGAGGACAGCCACTGTGCCTTCTCTTATTGGTAGTATGGCTCTTCCTCTACCTCCTACAACCACTGCTGCAACTGTGCTTCACCTTATGTTCAGGAGACTACTGATGCTCCTTTAGCCTCTCCAATTTTGTGTTGTTTCTTTCTTGTTCAGGCAAGTCAGGGAAATCACAGGTGTTTTTAATTATACATAAGATCAAATACCATGCACTTCAATTTAAGAGTAATATAATTATTGTAAAATGACACAGTTTTGAATCCTTTAACATTTTAGTGTTACGGCTCAGATTTGTTGTATACTGTGCCACATGCAAAATCAAGCTGAATTCAATTATCACTGTCACAAGACAAGAACATCTTTCCACAGATTTTTTTTTCAAATCAAATCATTTCACTGTAGCACCAGATAAGGAACAATGTTAATTCATCTTGATCCATGACTGTCCACCGCCATGCATCCTCTTTTTACTTTAAAGACAATAACCAGGTGAATGAGTGACATTCTGTCACAGAACAACAGCAGGCAAACCGCATGTCAACATCAGATCCGATGGAGAATGTATAACTGTTGCTGAGAGTGACAGCTGGTTTCTCAATTCCCTTCCATGACACATTTCACTGTCGTACCAGCAACACCTCAGAAAATACAGCAGTTGTCATCTGCATTACCGTGGTGGCTGCTACAGTGTGTAAGTCCAAGTAGAAATACATCCCATGGGTTACACCCAGTGGTGAAAAGTAACAAAATACATTTACTCAAGCATTTGACACTTCTGACTATTGTTTCCACTTTATGCTTTTTAATACTTTTAATTCAACTTAATTTGGGAGGCAAATGTATTTTTTAATCCACTGCATTTTTAAAAGGAGAATGAAAATGAGACTCACATACACCAGGTGGCCAGAAACTCCACTCCAAATAAATGTTAATGTTGCTGTCGTGTCTGTGGGTGTGCAAAGAGACAACTGTTTGCTATCAAGTTCGACATATCAACTTTATGCAGTGAAAATATGTTGTGTTCGTGTCAGTTGTGTCAGTTTGTTCTGCTTTCCCTATGTAATAAATGATTACAGCTTCAAGTAAACTAATACAATAGCATACAGTACTTGCCACTCAGTTCCTGTGTCATTGTCTGCAGAGAATTCAGGCAGGTTGACTTTTGACCTTTATAACAGGGAGACTCAGTAATACCCAGCCAGTCAAAGAGAGAAGGTAGAATTGTTCAGGAAATATTGATTGTTGCCTCTGTGGTTTATCCTATTTATAAGTGAATATACTGATAGAGAAAGCAGCAGAATGGAAGGAAAGCTTTGTGGGTGGCTTAGTAAAGTAGTAAGACAGGTGACAAAAATATCCATCAGCCTGCAGAACATTACAGGTAGTTACACCAGCACCAGCAGCATAATATGCTTGCAACCTTGTCTATGCACTTGTCCTGCTGGCACCTTCCTTTCTTTACGATAGGGTGTTATGATAGGTGTTATGATAGGGTGTGTGTTGAAGGATGTGATTACGAAAGGGATGTAAGGGACGACACATGTGATGCTGGAACATGTGAACATGAAACTAGGAACAAATATACTTTCTTACCAGCTGGGATCATCTGACAATTTACAAAACACTTGTAGACCCAAATATACCCCTCTTTCAAACTTCAAAGAAACCACACCGCAAAACAACAACTAACCACAGGATTGAAACCCAAACCTAAAGTAGAGGAAATGCAGTTTATTGTATCATCTTTGTATGGTCTTTAATTTTCAACCAGTAGTTATTGTTTGCTTCCAAATCGACTTGATACTTTGATTGGATACTTAGAAGTAACACTGCTCTTATTTTCAATTGTCATTGCTCTGGTCTGGTTTCAGTTTGTTCAGTTAAAATTCTCTCTCTCACACTTTTCACTTCTTGGTATAACAATTAGCCAAGATATTAGAAGTTTCTTTTTTCTTAATTCAAAATATATCAACAATCTGCTTACGACATGCCTTCCACTTTCATCAGTTCATTGTTCTCATCATGTGTTTCTACCTTCCTTCCGTTTGCTGGCTCACTTCCTCTCAACATTACATCAGCCCGCCCAATTTCGTCTAAATTCAAAATATCTTTCCTCTTCCCCTTCCACTTCTCATTTACACTTCAAAGTCTCCCGCACTCTTAGCCACGAGCTTATTCTCATTTTGTAAATCAAGTGCTCTCAAGGGTTTCTGCTCCCTGTCAGAGCAGATATGCAGATATGCTGGAAACAATGATGCCTGAACAGAGACCTCATGTCAGTTCACGTCAATAGATCAGTATGTCAAATGGACCTGTGGCATATATATACATTTTGTAAGCTTTGCAGTAAATTTTAAACGATTCACGAGACTTCAAACTTTGTAGGGTTAAAACGATATTTTGATATTTCGTATGGTTTTCACCAAGCCATACTAAATAGTTTAATTTTAATAGTTTAACTGGCATGATCCAAACTCTCACTGCCATCCCTGATAATTTTCCCCAAAAAACCCTCCTTCAACCCCTTTTAATTTCCATCCTTCATGAACAATTTATATATACATTATATATTTATTATATAACCTCTCATTGCTTACAGATTTTGAATAAATTGCTTTAACTGCCACGTTAAACTGAGCTCTGCAGTTCCTGTCAGGAACAGGGAGTTTTTAAACTTTAATGCAAATCAGCACAGGTTTTCCTAATGATGACTGTGTGTGTGTGTGTGAACCTCTACAACTACTGCCATCAATACCTGTGCTGGTCATATCAGTGCCACAAAATAACATCACCCACCCGTCCTTCATATTCTCCTGGACGTATGCTGCCGTCACAACCACTGTCTGGCTACCATGCAGTGCTCCCTCACATCCACACAGCATCCGAGAGCTGATTATTCCTGGATACACACTAAGCAGCAGGCACATTCAAAATTCCTCCGTTAATTTTTTCAGTTATTATGTTTAATCATGTACAAGCCCTTTCCGCTTTCCTTAAGATCCACACTCCATGAGATGTTCTGATTGACAAGTGATCTGCTGCTGTGCGATCTGTTGTTGCCATGGCGACTCAGTAACTTTTGGCATTGTCCATAAAATGAGTGCGTTTACCTTTTTTCTCAAGGCACTCGAGTCTTATTTCACCCCAGTGAAGCATTTTATTAGTCAGTTTGGCAAATGCTATGAGACATTAGGGAAGCGCTTGAACAGAGGTGTGATAGCACAACAGGAGCTGCATTTCAAAGCCAATCAGCTGAACACATGTGGTATCTTCTGAACACGCTGTACAAAACATGACAGCAATGCAATGCATACGTGTGACTGGCACTCACGGACAAACTTGAAGACTCTGACATTATGTTTTCCTGACAAGTGACCTTTTACTGCAAAGCAGGAGGTCAAGGTGGATGGTTCTTTCGAGCTGCAGAGAAAGTGCTAACTTTGGTTATTGCAGTCGGTGCAACATTAATTCTCAGAATCCACATGATCACACATGATGCAAAGCCCAAAACTTATCTTAGATTCTCTATAGTCACTTTTCACCACAGAAAAAAATTACTGCAAAGGCAAATGCTGTAGTAGAAGTGTCATAACTACAGGTGAGCGTGGCTGATCAAATCTATAACTGCTAAAGGAATAACACTGCAGTTATATAAGAATGTTACCATGTTTGTCAAGATTCGATAGGTTTAATCTAATAATTTGATCGCATCCACTTCCACAGTTTGGGAGAAGGCTTGCACAGGGATAAATGGATTACAAAAAAAAAAAAAAAAAAAAAAAATAGTATTTGTGGTGTTAATCATTCCATGCACACAGTGTCACATTTATTAGTGTTAAAGTTTTGGGCTCATAAGCAATTAGCAGTTTCTTGTCAGCAGCCTGAGGACAAACCAACCATTCATCCCAGTTCCTTTCAAATACAGTTTTTTGCAGAGGTGGCTTTCAAGGCAATAACAGCAATAGAAACTAGCTGAACTGGAATATGTAATCGTGTGACTAACATGAAAATGTCTTCGAAGGTAAGCGGTAAGGTAAGTGAGATGCATTTTACTTTACAGGCTCTTCTGTGGTGCTTGAGATGATCCGTGCATGATTGCAAAATCTGACCAGTGATCTTGAGTTCGTGATGCGAGTCTTTGAAGTTTTTTTAGTTACAGTCTGGATCATTTGGGCAAATTAGCCTTCATTTGTTCCTTCTCTCTGATCTCTGTGTCTCACCCCTTCCTTTCTCTATCAGCCCTCGGAGACCTGCTCTTTTCATCACCACGACCGTTTGATCTGAAGCCTCCAAGCTCTGATCTTTTACTATACAGGGAGGGACTGACGAAGAGAAGACTCATTGTTTAAAATTTTTATTGTGCTTCCCCTTTTCCATTGATATTTGTGTTATGATCTGTGTAATTATCACTCTTTTTAACCTGTTCAGAACCCAATTATGTTCCACATCACTATTGTAATGGTGGATTTCTACCCTAAATAAATAAAGTCATTCTTTAAAACACACTGCTTACACACAATCAGCCACAACATTAAAACCATTTTCCAGTTTTCATGTTGTAGCTGATCAGTGTATAGTTTATGTTTTCTTAACAAAATTATTTATCGAGAACTAGGGTCAGAGTGTAAATCAGTATGATCAAAGTTAAATATTTTGCGTATGTAATCAATAACATGCACTATAATCTGATTGTATAATTAGAAAATCAAATCAGAACAATCAGAATAAATCAATCTTTTTTTTCAAATCTTGAGAGTAAGCTGTAAATCTTTCAAGTGATATTTTCACCTGTATAAGTAACATTTCACAAACACAAAACATTTTAAACACAAATAGTAGACACAAACATTAATTCGTTCATTACAAGAGGGTGTGGCTCTACTGCAGTCCACTTTAGATGACATGGAACACTGTGATTGGCTTACAGACATCCAATCAAAAACATTTGTGCATTTGGGTCAGATGACTGTCATCATAGATCTTGACATCCTAGAAAAGTTGTGCCCATTGGATTGGTAATCTGAATGGGTTAATTTACTTGCTATGTTGCTTTTGTCATACCAGGTCTTTGGCTTTAGGAGAGAGCCACAGGCTAACTGAAATATAATACTGTCTCATTCTTCCTGTCTTCCTGTCACTACAGACAAAGCCTGGGCTGCATATTAAACCCAGAACTGTCCTACTACACTGACTTGTCTGGTGCTTATCAATGTACCGGTGGCAGACGGCGTGTCATACTATTTAATCTGCCCCTATGGTATCGTCAAAGACAGTCAGGGACATGGATGGCCTGTACACCCACTGTACCAGTTAAAGCCATGTGGCCAGAATTAGCCTTGGCTGAGAGACGGTTTCCTCTGAATCCTTATTGAGTAACTGAGTACTCAGTTAAAAAGCTTGAATCTCAGAAAGGTCAACTTTTCAGGAACTTGGTTTGCTTTATTGCTTGGTGAGGATTAACTTTGGAATCGGAGAATCAATAGGGATTTAAAAAGATTTAAAAGGGTTCTGTAGGGCTAAAGAGCCAAGAAATTGTAAATGAGAATCAAAACATAAAAGGCCCAAATCTCCTGCATGTGAAAACAAGTCTTGCTTATCAACGTAAAAGGTGGTGATATGTCAATGTTGTGTTCACAACTTTTTTTCTGCTGCTGCCAAGTGGTCAAAAAATCAATAACTGAAGTTTTAAATCAGTATTAATTTTTTTTTTGGGGGGGGGGGGGTTTTGGCCATTTAGGGGGGGGCAGCAGAAACCAGCTGCAAACATAACACTGACATATCATCGCCCTCTAGTTGATTTGGAAAATGTATTAGTAAAACATTTGCTTATTTAGACATTCAGCAGACATGGAATATCACTAGTTCTCATTTGGAGCTGTGTTTGTGTCTGTCTCTGCCTCCAGAAGGAAATGTCTGTCTCCTTCTAACCCTCTAAATATCCCACTGTTTTCAGCAGCAAGTTACAAACTTTGTCTGTGTTCTTTTTGGTGGTAGACAGGTAACGTACTGTAGAATAAACTCGAAGAGCAGAAATGTTCAAACAATCCTTAAAAGTTGCCATCTTACATTTTCAAAGAGTGAAGAAAGCACAGTACAACACCTGGCACTGCTTTGTAGTAGAAATTTGTAGAAATTACTTTGTAGTTCAGCAGGATGGAACGGTTGAACAGTTTTTACAAGTGCATCAGTTTCAATGCTTTAATGCTTTAATGCTTGTGCTTGTACATATTCTCCTGTCTTTTATTGGATGTGAACAGCTGTCAGTAAGTTACAAGCCTGAGTTGGTCAAGATAAATCAACAACCCAACATGAAGTTAACCAGCTTATCAGTCAGACCGTCAGGAGCCTGTCATCACTTAAAATACATTTTCCCTGAGCCTGCCAACAACAAATGCCCTGATCCCATGTAATGATTTTTCCCTCACCAATTTCTCCATGTAATGAAGTGTACACAGACGCAGTCTGTCGATGGGAGTGAGAATTTGCAGCAGTGTTCATGAATGAAAAGACAGAACATGAATTAAAGGGGTTAGAGGGCTTGGTGCTAGATCTGGGTTGGCGGGGTGGGGGGATCGTAGGAAGTAGCATTTACTGATAAGGTTTGAATCATCTCTCTCCATCTCCCTCTGTCTCTGTTTCTCTTGTTTTGCGATTCTCTTTGTGTTTGCTTCTCTGTAGCCTCCTGGTGGTCAGGTGAGGCAAAAGCTCAATTAAGAAGCAGATGCTCAAATGCAATTTTAAAGTTGAATGCACAGGCTTCATTACAGCGTCATGAAATTTACCAAACTGCAACCTTAGAGACAGCAGTCACTGAATAATAAGCACAGACCAAGTACCAAGACTGACAGGTGCAGCACCCCTGAAATCCCTACAATGATTTATCACATTGACCAGTATCATGTTTATAGAGATTCAAGTAGCAGTGAAAACAGCAGAAATAAATATTCACTCACTCAGAATTTTTGTGAATTTCAGTCATGTAATGCCAGTAGTTTCACAGTGAGCCAAAACATTTGCTACGGTTTTATTTGTTTATTTCATTTCAGCCCTTGCTCAGCCAATGAAGGGATAGATGGAAACTCATGAAGCCTTGTAGACTTACAGGGCACATGAGTAAACTGCCCTGTCTTGGTGCCTGTTGCCTAGCTACCGCCTACATCCATCTTGTATGATTTTTTTCTCTCTTTTTTTTTTTGTTGCCACTACAGGACTTGAATGAAGTTGATTATATTACATGCACTTATGCATACAACATGTACTGTGCACATCTTTATGTCTCATTCTTTTATTCCTCCCTCCCTTTTAGTCTCTGTCCCTCTCACTCCCTTTGTTCCACTCTCTATACTCACTATTTTATTTTCACACCTATTTGAACATTTTACATCACAGCCTAAGATGGATAAGATGGCATTGTGCATCAGGAACAGCCTTGTTTTTTAAAAAAAATACTGCTGGTGCACAGCGCATGAGGCTTATGATGTTGAACTTTCTGTGTTGAGGCAGTTTTCTCTCAGTGGAAAAACAGTGTGAGTATGGAGCTGTCTGGGAAGAATGAGTTCTTAAGGATTGAAATGTCATTTCACAAGCCGTGGAGACAACTTTCACATATGTCTTGAATCTAAAGTAGCATTACCAACCCACCCACCCACCCCGGTGCCACAGTTGTATATGGATTGTAAAATAAATAAAAAGTCTCTTTAAACATTCAGCATGCTGTGCAATAAATATATTTAGCAAGTCCAGTAATGTTTGTGAGGTTTTCAAAAGGAACACGGGGACAGTGTGTGCCCATGGCTGAGGCTCAGCGGCTGAAATGTGGCTTTTGGGTTCAAAGGAAATGGAAGAAGTTCCCAACTGGAATGTCACAGTAGGTTTATGCCATAAATTTATCTCTTTTCTACTACACTGCTATCATTGCTTACTCTATGATAGGGAATCATAATATTAGGAGGTAGGTAATGCATGTACTTGTATGCTGTTTGCAAGGACAAGAACTGGATGGTTTATTCACTTCTATTACCTTGTATGGAACCTTTCATGCAGTCTGTGTACGCGTGGCGATGCTATAGGACTTGGAGCACTTTTTGTGAGTTTAGTTGCCAGTTTAAAATGCCTGCCATTTGCCTTGTTTAAATTGGGCTAAGGGTTAAGTTATTGCTAACAGAGTAGCTGAAAGCCCTTCACATGTTATTTCCTCTTATACAGCGGAAGGAAATGAGAAGTTGTTGAACGGGGCTTTAGAGAGCACAAAACAGTTCCTATGCTCCAGTGCATCTTTGTTAGGTGACAGGCAGATATCACTTGATTTTGTTATGTATATAACACATAACAAAATCATCTTTTATGACTGCATCTGCTCTGAAATGAGAAAAAATAAATCAAAAACATGTTGCGAAAGAGGATCTTGGAACATTACAGAAAACACTTGACAACAAAGTGAAGAGGTCCTTTTGTACTAAACTGAGTACTGTACGCAAACATGGGGATACTGTCATTTAACCTGCAAATATTTGATGCTGACATTTACTTAATGAAGAGAGATAGTAATCTGTGAGACATGAGGAGAGCAGATCCAGAACCCGCTCTTGTTTCCTCCTATGGACGGTTAACCTTTGCTGTTCTCAGCAGGGTTTGTTGAATATGTTGATGAAATTAGCCCTCTCAGATGTGTTTAGGTGGTGTTTGTGCTGTGTTTGGTGAGTCAGGCGCAGCTCTGGGCAGATGGTGGTCGGAGTGGTGCACAAGATTCGCTTGATATTCATCAGGAGAGCTGACCTCTGCCATGATTTATTCAAACATCCAACAAACCTCACTCAGAGTTCATCCCTGCATAATGAATGGATGCAGAAATTCAAAAACAAGACAAAAGCCGTTTTCAGCAGTTCACTTTCACTCCCACTTCCCCTCTCTCATGGTTTAGTGGGTAAAAACAGGGATATTCTGGCAAAATTCACTTAAAATGTTTATGTAGGTTCAGTGAATGAATGCTGGAGCCCACTGACTTATTCAAGGTCGATTATTTGAAGAATTTACTGTGGTGGTGCAGGGCCAATCAACAAAGTTTGCTGTGTATTATTAAAAGGGAATGCTCACACCCACACTCTACCATGAAATTCTTTCTCAGAAAATAGGCAGCAGCACAAAGCTGCAGTCAGTTCAGCTTTCTTGGCTGAGGGAGATCTTTGACATCTGGAAGAAAACATTTTTTTGCTTCACATTGTATTATGTGCTTAAAGCTTTAACACTCAGCAGGAAAAACTAAGAACTCAGCACTCTACTTGTTCCTCTGTAGATCTGAGGAATGCGCAGCTTGATTTGAAAAATGGTTGTATCATGACTTATAATCATTATTTCAGTCATGTTAGTTTTTTGTTGTTTTTTTTGTTGTTGTTGTTTTTTACCATACGTCTGGTAAACGTACTAATATTGTGCACATTTTTCACTGGGTGCTACTGTACAACAGTGCATAGACACACACACACACACACACACACACACACACTATCTATTGATTAAAGGCTGCTAAACTGCTAATGAGTTGGCAACAAGTTTAATATAAAAATGTGTCATGGTGCTCATTTATTGCAGTTATATGTGGTGTAAAGGGTCATGAAATATTCCTCAAGCACAGACACACACACAGATTTCCATACACAAACATGTTGGCAAGTTTATTAAAAATCAGGATAAACCCCCTGAGGTGTGCCATCTCATTTTCAACACACTCCCTCTGTATAGTTTTCACACATGCACACTGTCACATGCAAATACACACAGTCCACCTGGTACAGAGTATGTACGGATGTGATACCTGTGAGAATGTGCCACTGCACTCTGTTCCCACTGCACCAGTTGATGGACTTGTGGTCTCTGGCGTATGTGTGTGTGTGTGTGTGTGTGTGAGGAGGGGAATATATGTGTGTTTGCCTTCTTCTGTTTTTTGTGCTTGTAACAACATGTTTTTTTACCTGTATGAGATTAGACTAATAGTCTATGTGAACATTGGAACACTGTGTGTGTGTGTGTGTGTGTGTGTGTGTGTGTGTGTGTGTGTGTGTGTGTGTGTGTGTGTGTGTGTGT
>JBBMJY010000007.1:15003881-15025946 GCA_037833715.1 Toxotes lorentzi | reverse complement strand
TGTGTGTGTGTGTGTGTGTGTGTGTGTGTGTGTGTGTGTGTGTGTGTGTGGAGGGGGGTGGGGGGTGGGTGTGAAGCAGAGGGAGGAAGAGGATCTAGGACAGGTGCTTTAAGAGAACCCCTTTGACTCATAGTCTTTTCACTAATTAAGTTTAGGCTCTTTATGTGCATATGTATGTGTGTGTGCGTGTGTGCATGCGTGTCTGCGTGTGTGTCTGTGTGTGTGTGTTTGTGTGTGTGCCGTCTTGTCTGTCCATGGGAAAGGTTTGCCTTTTCCATTCCCTCGCCCTTTGATTATCTTTTCTTTTTACCGGTCTAGCCCATTCAGTCCACACAGGTCTGAGCCAAGATCTTTGAAGCTCCCATTCATCAGTATGTTAAAACATCAAAATTATCACATTTCCAAACACTGCAGTTCCACAAATCTAAAAAGTATTTTGCATTTCTTCCTGAATTTGTAGTCGAGTCACCTCAGAGACACAACAGCAACCTGCAGTAAAACGTAGTACTTGTTTGCTTGTATGCAGACTTCATTCAAATCAGAGGCAGACAACAGTGACTGGACCATGTCTGATCAATGAGGAAAACACAGAAACAAAAGCTGACATTTTAAAGGGAATATTTCTTCATGAGAGTTCACTTTCTCTGTTTATGTTGTGGCTACATTTACTGTTGTTTCAACCTTGAGTCATCTCAGCAGGCTGCCACACATCAGCTGCCTTCGTGTAAGGCTGATCTGCACATTTCTCAGAGAGAATGCTTTACCAAAGAAATGTCGGCTTAAAATGGAAACATAAGGAAATGTATATGCACGCAAGTATGCAAAACTATTGTATTTTTACTCTTTCATTACTGTTCACTATCATTCATTGTTGAGAAATTGTGGCAACTGTCCTTATCTTTCCATGTAAAGTCTAAATTGTTGAACAGTTATTTTGATTATCTGTTACTGATTTTTTTTTCTCTGAGATTTGCAGTAGCATACAGATTGCTCTAAAACAGAGGTGGTTCAGTCTCAGCATACAGAAATAAGCCTGCATTCACCAACTGGGAAGATGGTCTTTAGCCTGAGTGGGAGTTGTTGGCTGAAATGAAAGAAGAGTGAAAAGTATTTTGAGGATGATACTTGTGTTGGAGATTTTTGTTTCTTTTGTCACACTGGAGTACATTCAGATGTCTCCTTAATATTGTGGATTTGTTTTTTGTGTGTGTGTATTTCAAGCCTTGAACAGGTGAAATGGGATTTGTCAAAGTCGATTTTTATTTGCTTGGCTATTTGTCACAATGGCTCTTATTGTTAGTGCTCAGCCTCATTGAGTCTTTTTAATCAAACATTTCATCTAAGATTCACATCTATCAAGGTTGCATATTTAAGGGAGAATGGAAAAAGTGTCATCAGCCTTTGGATTTTAATGCCTACAAATGTGGCACACGCAAGTCACAATTAACAGACTTTGAGATAGTTTCTTTTAAGATTCTTTCACTGTTCAAACAGAGAAATCAAACTGTCCTTAAACCAACATAAACTAAAGAGAATGTTTAAATTAACCCACCTAATATGTAGATTCTTTTACCCTACGGCTGAGTGAATGAATGAACTCAGTAACGTTCCTGTAAAAATTAACGATTTTCATTCTGAGGAGAAACACTGTCAAAACTAAGTCCATCCAGTCCAAATTTACACTATGTGCTTGAGCAAGTTGAATCGTGCCTGCCACCCACAAGCTATTTTCCACCTGCTGCCCACCTACATCAACAATAGTGAAGCAGAGCCCAGGATAAACACAAATACAAGCAGACACAACAGAGTGCACATGGTGGCCACGCTCCTCAGATTAACCTTCATCCTCCCTGATGAGACCTGTTGTCTTTACCTAGAGCACTCTGCATTTGAAACAATATGGACACCATACTGAAACAATGGTAACCTTTTCTTCCACTCACTCTGAGATAATCCAGCAGGAGTTTTTGGTTGTGGGCTAAATAGGTAGGGTTAAAGTAGTACTCCTCACCTCCAGGTCAATCTGGGTCAATCCTGAAAAAAAAGCATCCAATTTAAAAGCTCCTGCAAGCCATTTCGATATCTGTGGTACAAGTGTTATGTTTTTCCAAATTGTATTCTCCCAGCACTGGTTGAGGGTATGCACACACTTAAAAAAGCAAAAAACAATTGGTCAGAGACAATTTAAGTGTTCGATTTCCCATTGCTTTTACAACACAATCCTGTAATCAGGGAGAGGGACGGAGACATGGCAAGAGGAGAGGAGGGGATCAGGTTTCCCAGCCGCTCTGTGCCCTAATCCTGGATTTGGAAGCGGGATGAGAAGAACACAGGTAGGGACAAACACAAGTAATAACAGCACTGACATGGGATTGGTAGGTGGGGGTGAGCAGCTCGATAGGAAATAGGGGGCCTCATAGGTTGAGAGAGGGGTGGTTAGTTGTAGAGGGGTGGGATATAAATACCTGCAGTAGACAAGGCTGGCAAAAAGCTGAGGGTTTGACAGACTGGTTTACCTGCATGTATAATAGAGACAGGAGACAGGGAAATGCATGGAAGAGGCCCTAATGAGAGAAACCTCAGGAGCTAAGAAACACGTTTGAGCAGATATACCAGTGTTAGTAACTTGAACCTGAATCTCATTACTATTCATCTTCGAGAGTCTTGGCTGAGGGCAGAGTTGTGCCAAAAACTGTAAGAGCTGACATCCATTTCACTTTGAGAAAAAAAAAAGTAACCTATCAAAGTTTTCTACCTGCACAGTCCCAAGTGACTGAAGAGAGAAGTATGCTTCACTGAGCCAGAGAGGAAAGGACAAGACAAGAGCACGATACAAGAGGTGAAAGAAGACAAGACACAGCGAGAAAAAGACAAGGCAGAACAAGGGAAAGCCAAAGAAGACAAGACCAAAGACAAAGTAAGACAATACATAACAAGGCACAAGACAGGGAGGCAAGGAAACTGACTTCAACAGGACAAGACTTGAAAAGACAAAGGACAAGCAAAGCAGCAATGGGACACAAGACCAAATAAAGCAAGTGAAGGCAAACAAAGACAGGAAGTCATTCAAGGGACCACATCAAACTCCAGTGCACCATTGGGATCAGCTGAGTGTGAGAGGATAGAGAAGGATGGCATGTCAGGCGTTCAGCGCAGACTCTTTCACCCCACTGGCAGGAGATTCTGCTTTGCCAATCCTCATGCACCACGCCTCTACCAGTGATTGCCTGCCAACCACCACTCATGCACACACCATGGTTTCTGCAGGTAAGCTGGGCTCTAAGGGTCTTCTGTCTTGTAAATTAAAACATATTTTGTGTATCATTAGTTTCTCATGCGTTTCACCCTTTGATAATGTGTTATGCACAAAATTAGGCTCAGAGGAGAACAGAAATTTCCTTAATAATATGGACCCACATAGTGTTATCATGATGTTAGAGCCCAGCTGCCAGAAGACAGGCCTCTAACAATTACTTCAACTTTCACGTCAACCTTATGAAGCTGTAAGAAGAAAGGCGTTGGTGACAAAGCATAGATGAGTGTATTCTGCAATTTGCTTGTACTAATAGTGAGCACACTATTGATTGTATAGGAAGTCTTTTGGGTGTCTCATGTAGGTTGGGTCATGTCTCACATAGGGCTACAAGTTGCTGCTATAGACTCATAATTGACCCAGTTGTGCTGAGCCACCCTGCTGATTCCTCCTTATCAAGGCAGTTGTTTTCTCAGGCAATGGGAATGATGAATTGAATTGAAAAATACATTTATTCAAATTCAATCCAAATTATGTAAATGCATCTAATCAGCTGGGTTGGCCCAGCTGTCTCTACTCAGTGGGTAATTGCTTTGAGGATATGTTATCAGTATGATGACGGAGCATTATGGAGAAAACTTCCTGGGGATTTTAGTGCCTGCTGATTGTTACTGCACAGAATACACTGGATTAGATCATGCAGAACATTAGTTGTGCACTACATCTGAATAGCAGCAGGTTAAACATAAGTTGTAAAATTGATTGATTTTTTTTTTTTTTTTTACTGACAATACTGCACTGTGGTATTTTAAGAATGCTGTTTTGCTGCTATAAAATGTTAATCCGGCATCCTCAGTGGTATAGTGCTTCTGCTGTATTTCAAAACAACCTCACAGAAAGCATCTGTACATGAGTGTCAGTGGTACTGTACTGAGTCAGAGTGCAACGCCGGTGTGAATGCATTAATGCTTGGAGGGAACACTGAGCTGCATAAAAAGATGAATACATGAAAAATTATATAATTAGCAGAGTACATGACCAGAAAAATGTTCTTCTACATTTAAATACACTTAGCAGAGAGGAGCGTTCACAATGGCTTGTAAAGCAGAGTCTTTAAAGAGAAGTCATCCTCTAGCTGTGAATCGGTGTCGTAATCACGCAACACTTCGAAACCTTCTCAAGGTTAATATCCCTGGTTTTATAAGCATGTGTTTTAATTTGCCACTATCGTTGTGTTCTTCAGAGGTTCCTTTCAAACCAGAGCTATGAGAACCAGTTCTACAGTAACTGACATTTCTCCCCAGAGTCTTTACTTCAAAATATCAGTGTGTTCAAATCAGATGTAACATCTCTCCCTGTTCTGTCTGCACTAGAATGAGACTGACAGATTGGGTTGATATCGGTCTTGGTAAAAACTCATATACTGGCCATCATCATCATCATCATCATCTTCCTTTCTCGCTTTCGGTCTGATATGATGAATTTCTTCCTGAGCAAAGCTGGCCAAAACAATTTTGATTAGCTTTCTGATCAGAGAAGAAAAAGAATGTATTTTATGGGGATTTTAGAGGACAGCTGCTATTAGCAGTTCCAACATTTCTTTAAAAACAAACTAAATAGTTTTTTAAAAACATATAAGTTGGATCGTAGTAAGATCTCTACTCAGATCCTAACTAGCATGTCTCTGCACTTTTTGGTTTGCTGATCTGTTGTTCTCTGCTCAGACTGTAACCACATTTGCCCCCCACCCCATCAGTATCATCTGGCCTGTCCCTGGGTCAGACCTCCAAGCGCTCCCACATGCACGTGTCTACCTCCTCCCTCAGCAACGCTCTTGGAAACGGCCCCCCGAGCCTACATTACCCCGTCACCCCCTGTCACTACAGCAACCAGCAGGCCACCTATGGCATGATGGCAGGTGAGTCAGTGGTGGTGGTATTTGTGACAACTCAGATAACAAAGCTGTGATAAATCTCGTAGTGAAACAATTAGCTGATTAAAATCAGTTAATCGTTTCGGCAATTTATCAAGCAAAAATTATAAATATTCTCCGGTTCCAGCTTCTCAGATGGTAAATGGACCATGTTTATAAATCACTTTCGTGCCAAAGCAGTTATCTGTGTTAATTGTTTGTGAATATCTTTGGGTTGTGGACTGTTTGCTGGACAAAACAATCAATCTGACAATGTCACCCTGGGTTCTGGGAAATTCTCATTTTCCTAATATCTTATTGACTAACTATCAATCAATGAAAAATAATGAACAGTAAACAGACTATTTAATGCTATTTAATGACATTGATTCTTGGCTCATGGTAAGGCTAATGGTATTGAGCTGATGATGACATACTGTAGATAATAATGATGAAGACAGTGACTTAAACAATATGGATTTATGCCAGCAACTATTATAATGGTGTTTAGGATGCTTTGATGTTACTCAATGTCAGTCATGTGTGGGCTTCACCTGGTGATAGAAAACTGAAGGTAATGTGATTTAGTTGACGTGACAGATTTCACACTGAAGTGTCACGTGTGGAGACATCAATATGGTCAGACTCTTGTTTGAGTCTGGGGTGGGCAATCAAATATTCTTGAAGGTACAACAGCGTTGTACTGACACTTATGGCTGTAATAGAGGTTTTCATGATCATTGACATTACTGACAATGGTAATGATGATGATAAATGATAAAGGCCTCTCTCTCTCTCTCTCTCTCTCTCTCTCTCTATCTCTCTCTCTCTCTCTCTCTCTCTCTCTCTCTCTCTCTCTCGTAGCTCAGGAGATGCTCTCTGCCAGCATTTCTCAGACTCGTATCCTGCAGACCTGTGGTGTCCCTCACCCTAACATGGTGAGCGGCGCAAACCCGTTGCAAGGTAGTGACCACATACACAATCTCTCCACACACTCTCACACACACACACACACACACACACACATAATCATTCTCTCTCCTGGCCTGCAGTTAAACCCAGTAAATTGAGCAGACAATTTGTTTATTCTCCAATTAATTTTAAATCTGCTACCAGTTAAAATCAATTTCAAACTTGATTACCCTGCCTAACGCTGGAGCTCTTTAGTGCACTTGTTAAACATATCTGTCAAAGACGACTTGCCACTTCGTCCCCCTCCTGCAGAGAGAGCAAAAACATGAATATAGAAGCTGTTACGTGAAAACTGTTTCAAAGGTACTGGTATTAAGAGATTCACTATTTTTCAAGTTCAAGGCAGTCATCATTTTTATACTTCACAAAAAATATTTTTGACAGTCAGCAAAGCAGTTTTTTAAATGTAATTTATCACAGTTGCCTAATTTAAAAAAGGGAGCTCCATCAGTCTGTGATGATGTTACAGTTTTTCTAAGCTTGCAATATTTCACACTAAAGCTAATGCATGTTGTGCAGTGGACCTATTTTCTTAACTATACAGTCATTAGCAACTGCAGTAGGTGCAGATGTTGTACGCCTAGTTAGGAGGAATGGAGCCAGAACTCATTTTAAATCATTCTCCTGGACAAAGTCAATCTACAACACAGAAAATGACTTGTAAAATAGAAATGTTCCTCCCTCTCTGAAATCGCTTTGAAGTAGTAATTGTCACTGTGCACCCTGTCTTATGAGGGTGAGCAACTTCTCATTTTCTCTGTTTCATGTTCTCAGGATCAGACATGACATTTTGTGGTGTCAAACCACTATGTGACACCTTTGTAGTTTCTGTGTCCAAGACATGAACACAGACCAAATGAAACACCCAGGCATATCCAACGAGTAGAACCTATCAGACAGGGTGTCGCTGCATGAAGATACACATAACCTTTCAAGGTCTAAAGTAGATGAAGAATATTTAACTTCTGGTGGATTTCTTTGTTCAAGAACTATTACAGTTTCAGATGATACAACCTAGCTGGAGCAAAAACAGTCTGAAAAGAACATGGCCTAAAATGTAACCCCGGTGGCACAGGACAATTAGCATTTATAGAGGAAATGAAAATTGCTTCTTTTAACCACTCAAGTGTAGATCCGGTGACATCCACCCACTCCTGTAACTGGTCTAATAAAATTGTATGTCAAAGGTTGCGCTGGAATAATGGGATCAAAATTAAACAGGCGCTTACATTTACTATCATCAAGAGATCATTTGTCACTTTAACAAACTCAGTTTCTGTGCTGTTAAGGGGCAGATTGAAGGTATAACAAATATTACTGACAGTCAACTTGAGTGAGATCAACTAGTTTGCAGCTTTTGTCTACAACTTTGGAAAATAATGTAAAAAGGCATGTGGGAAGACAATTGTTTAGGACAAAGGTATTTTGCTCAGTGGGAGTATCAACAATTAGAAGACTGACAATGAAATACTATATAACAACTGTATAAAGGAAACCTTATTAAGGAATTTAGTGGGAGGTATATGAAGTGTGCAAGTGGTGGAATTCATGTGAGAGACTGCGTCCAATTAATCACAAATTGAAACTTGTTCAAAGTGGTCAACAGCAGAGCATGTTTGAGTGGAAAGGGCAGAAATAGAGTTAATAGCATTAAACAGAACGATGTAATTATGAAAGTTGAGGTCAGGGAAGAAATTGGCCCTTTCATTTTTAAACCTGGTTGTTAATTTTTTTTTCTTTTCATCTTAACAATGGATCAAATGCCTGTTTAATATGAAAGCTTCAGGAGGCAACATGCACAGCAGAGCATTTAGAGCGTTTAGTGGCTAAAGCTCCAGACATTTTCCTCACTAGTTGGTGGAGACCAAAACAGAGCTATGGACTTACATTCGTCAGGCAACCACAAACATGAGTCCAAATGAATGCTAACATTGTTCTCTACCTGCTGGATGTGTAAATAAGCATCTGTTGACCATAACATCTTTAAAGTGTAATAAAAAGTCAGCTTGTTCAGTGGGCAAAATACACACACACACACACACACACACACACACACACACACACACACACACACACATATGCATATACATATATTAATTCCCTTTTAACTGCATTTGCATCAACTCAGCATGTTGCTCAGTTCCTTTGCTTTCTATCTTTGCACAGCATGAAGCTGCTGACGCTGCTCCACTCATAAGATTCACATGTATAGAAGCCCGAGGATTGATACGCACAAAGGCTTGTGAGGTGCTTTCACAAAATTACTGAGCCCACATGTGCATTGAAAAGGGCTTGCTGTCCAGCCTGTCTCCACAGCACACAAACAACTGTTGTGTGCACCACAGCATGGCCGGGTTTACACTGTCCAGGGAATATCAGAGCAGGCATCAGGCACAGACACAAAGTCTTCTCTCTTTCTAAGGCCTGTTGAGGAAAACAGGATGCCTCAAGCTGAATCATCCAGGACCATAAGAAACTGCCGTTGTTCTCAGGGGTGAAGAGATTTGCCCCAAATCCCTTCTTACCAGGTTAGGGTTAGGGTGCTTACCATATTTGATGTTGATGTTAACAGCTGTATGACAGAAATTTAGGAGACATCTGCCAACTAAGCTCTATTGAGACTTGAGGCTTAAAATTCTAGGCGTTTGCAGGAAAGCAGACTATATATACAGTATACTGTATCTGGATATTACCCCGTGGACTTAAAAAGAGTTTTCAAGAGGGCGCGTCCAACCTCTTTCCAACACCTTCACTACAAGAGGAAATCTCTGATGAATACAGTTTTGGAGTAGAATCTGCCCCTTTGCTCTCCAGCATAGATTCGACTGAACAATTCAGCGGGTCAATGACAGCATCCTTTTCTATCTCTGTTCCACTTTGGAAGCCCAACCGCTTTGTACAGTGGGGGACGAGAGGGCTATTATTCTGTTTAGTATTTCTGCCACTGTATTTCTCCAGAGCGAGTCGAAAATGACTCAAATGCTGCTGTCTGGCAATATTTAGCTACTGCATATCAGAGATTCAGATTAAGCTTTTGTAACGGTGTTGTCATCTCAGGCTCAGTGGTAAAGATGTTGGTGTGTGCTCCATGCTCAGTTGAAACGAAGCGAGCAGTCATGGGGTTGCTGCTCATCCTTACTGGCTGAGCAGCAGGATAGATAAATCATTGCCTCCAGCATAGTCGATGAGGGGTTGAGATGAAACCTGTGTGAATGTTGATTAGTTGAGCTAGTATGTAAGTAACCCTTTCACTCAGAATATTTACCCTACCATCACTGATGTAGTGTGGACAAAATATTGGAGACACCTTGTATAATCACCTCAAATGAGAAAATGCAATTCAATGGCACGAGAACAGCATCTGAAATGATGATAAATTTAAATAAAAACTGAGCATTACAACCTTCAGAAAAATTATTGCCGGTCGCTGCAGTAGTTTTAGCTAGGTGTTCCTAATAAACTGGCAACTGAGTGTATGTCTAGGATCTCTGACAAATGCCATGTTAAATATATGTGTGTATATGTATGTGTCCTGTAATTTTTTTTATCTCCCTTGTCAGTGGATCTATAAATTCAGGTTATACGGTTTGCACTGCAGCCCCACTAACACAACAGGGGAGTGTTGCATTGTTCACCATAGATACAGTTTCAGACACGTTAATACTGTGAAGAGCACGTGATCTTCATGACAAAGATCAGAGTGGACCTGCTGGTGGCCTCTTAGTACACATCATGTATTGCCTGTTGTCTGGTCTTATAGTCTTATATGATGCACATGATGTGATTAATTTTATATTTTTAAGTATATTAATCAACGCAGTTTCTTTTTCTCCACTGAAGAAGAACTGCATAGCATTCTGCAGCTGTGTGGCGTGGTGATGCAACGGGCAGCATCCTATTCCAAATCACAATTACTCATCCAGCCATCTGGTATTCTGGCAGTAATCTCTCATTAATACTAACAAAAGGGAGAAACTAGTGATTAACAGCACCAGCTCCACTGCATCTAACCACTTAACATAAAGGGCCACCTGTAGAAATAATGAAAAATATCAAATATAAAGGTTATAGGTGGTGCAGTGTTTACCTCTACTGAATAGGGACCTTTTAAAACAAGTATAAGAAGTGAACGCAGCTTTGTGTGGCAACACTGAGGCCAAGAACAAGAAGATTCTGGCGAGAAATGTGAACAGGGCTTGTTAAGTTATGGGGAATCTGGAATTTGTTATTTTAAGGACCAGGGAAAAGAATGTGTTTTCACCAAGCCCATGAAACAGAACAATTACTGAGTATAATTATTAAGCACTGGTGTCACATACCAGCTTTTTCAGACCTTTCAAAGTCATTATCAGTGAATGGAGGGTCAAAGTGCAAAATTAGATTTCATTTCAAACATAATGTACATCTATAGGTTTTTCACACAGCAGTGCCTGTAACTGTCTGGCTGCAGATGTACCAGTGACAGCCTCCTCTGTTTCACTGGAGAGTTGTGAAAGTGTCACATGGTCTACTTGGGGTTTTGCAAAAATGACAAACTTAAAAAAATAAAAAGAAGTCAAGGAAAATTTTCTAAACAGGCTCAAACCTTCATTTCACAACGAGAAATTGTCGCATTTATTTCCAAATTACAAAATACTGGCTATCACCCCAAAATGATGAACAAACAAAAGGACAATTTTTTGCTCAGTGTGTCTCACAGAGGCACACCGAACCTTTTTGAGTGCTGTTGACATTAAGGCCTTCAGGATACATGTGGGAATAGCAGCCATGCTGCTTTCAGTACCCTTCTGACAGCCTGAGGCTCTCCCTTGTGTCTCTTACCAACTAATTTTCCTCTCTCAAGCTTTCCCTCTCTGTTTGCCCTCTCTTCCTCTCCAGGGTCTCTTACTCCTTGCTTGTATAAGTTTCCTGATCATGGTCTAAGTAGTGGTTCTTGTGCATTAAGCCACGGTTTCTCTTCACTGCCCTCGGCCCTCCTCTCGACTGATGAGGCCCCCGGAGGTCCCGGTGTTGCAGAGATGAAAACTGATGCCCAGAGGAAGAGCATGCGTGACCCAGAAGATGCCCCTGCCATGGACTCCCCACAAATACGAGAGCTGGAGATGTTCGCCAATGACTTCAAAATACGGAGGATCAAACTCGGTGAGGTTCCTTTAAAAAATGAACTTGAAAAACAAAAATTTTCACTGTCCAACTGCCAATTCGATACCAAACCACAAATGTTTCTGTGTTTGCTCTCACCTAGCTACTACTCTGCCCAGTGTATTCAATAAAGTATTTCTATTTCTGTTTGATTTTGACCTCCAGGGTACACCCAGACTAATGTAGGCGAGGCTCTTGCTGCAGTGCACGGCTCGGAGTTCAGCCAGACCACAATCTGCCGCTTTGAAAATTTGCAGCTGAGCTTTAAGAACGCCTGCAAACTCAAGGCCATTCTGGCAAAATGGCTGAACGAAGCTGAGCTGGCCGGTGGTGAGTCACACACATCCACTCCACTCCATCAACCTCCATCTAAAGCATTTATTCAAATGCAATCCTTAACTATCTTATCTCAGAAAGCTAAAACAAGCACTTTTGATTAGTGTGACAGAGATCTGTTAGATAATCTGTATTATAGCCGAGCTTTCCCTGCATGATGACAAAGATCTAACAGCGACACGTACATCATCAAAGACAGTCGATCCCCAGCTTTTTGCCCCATGACCTCTTAAAATGAAACAATATCTACTCACGACTCCTCATTGAGCTGTTTCAACTTGGAGTGATTTTCTTTCCTCAGATTGTTTCCTTAGAGGTCTGAAGAGGTAACACATCCCAGGATTTCAGGAGAAGCAATGATTTCAGAGAAAAGTCACTGCAATCATTCTGCCATCTGAGACATTTAACTTTAAAAAAGTGACAGTAACATTTGTTCCAAAGATTCATAGTTAGTCTTGCGTTGATACTTAGGGAAACAGTTGATCTGGCAGTTAGTAAGAAGGCCCAGTAGGTTAGATTAGGTTAGTGAGGCAATGAGTAAGTCATCTTTATTTATTTGGTGCTTAAATGATAATGTCTTTTTGTGTGTGTCCTTATTCAAAACTACAGGTACAGTAAAGTCACAACATATTTTCTTTCCCACACAGCCTTGTACAACGATAAAATTGGAATGAATGAGCGAAAGCGAAAAAGGAGAACAACTATCAGGTATCTGCCATAAAGACCAAACATACAGACATACCACACACACACACACACACACACATATATATATTTACAATATACATACCCCTATCTATTCTCCTTACACATGCACACAGCACCTCAGAACTGTGCACCTTACCCCACCCTTTTATATTTTAAAAATTCTCTTTTTATATATTTCTTTTTTTTATATAGCCTTTATATTTTATACATCTTTGCACTAAACGTATTTTATCTTATTTTATTTTATTCTATCCTATGTTGTATATATTTTACACATATGTTTGCACTGGAGAAGGAGTTGCTTTCCTTCTTGTTGTGCATGTAAAAAAAAGATGTATAATGACAATAAAAGGCATTCTGTTCTATTCTATTCTATTCTATTCTATATATAAGTTTAATCTCATAGAGTTCATCTTTACCTTTTTGTTCTCTGTCCCTTGTTCCACACTGCAGCCTGGGAGCTAAAGAGGCTCTGGAGCGCAGCTTTGTGGAGAAAAGTAAGCCATCGTCTCAGGAAATAGCCCGGATAGCCAAAGGCCTCCATCTGGAGAAGGAGGTGGTCAGAGTCTGGTTCTGCAATCGACGCCAAAGGGAGAAACGGGTTAAAACAAGCCTCAACCTCAGCTCCTGTCTGACCAAAATCAGTCCAAACTGCATAGCACAGATGAGTAAAGCACAAAGGCAGATGACGTAAAAAGGTTCAGAAAGAGAGAGTCTGTTCACCTTCATGGACACAGCTAGTGAAAATGTGTTACTTTTAAATCAAACGTCTGACAGCAATCACTCCGGTGTGAAGTGGGAGAATCTTTACTAAACAGGAAACAGAAAAGCTTGATAAGATAAACTGCCCTAACCCGTTATTAAGCAGCTGCTGACACACTTAAACAATTTCGCTGATTTCACATTCACATGGGAATTTACATCCCATAATAGCCACACAGACAAAAAAAAACACAACTCCAACACAATTCTGACTTTAAAAATACAAATCATTGTCAGTAGCAAATGTCTCTTTAATTTGAGCAGACGTCCCTATTTTCTTAATCCCGTTTTTACGTTATTTTTCTTCTTATTTACTAGAATTATTTCTTTACAGTATTTTCACCTGCTTATTGGTCAGAAAAATAGAAAAAGCAACCGAGCCAATAATTTTTCCTTTTTTGAAGTTGAAACTGTGAAGATAAAATTTTTTTGTTAACTGCTGGTTTGATGCTGCAGAAACTAGTCCTGACATTTACATGTACTAAATCCTGACTGTGCCTTGTTTGCTTTTGGAATACATCTGTGTTTAACAGCAGGACTCTGTGTGCTGTAGTCGTATATGTTTGTGTGTCTATGATTAGAACTGATGCCTGTTTTAATTACCTGTCACTGTCTTATGAAAAATGTTAGATGATGATTTATTTAAATGAATATGGCTGGGGTTATAAACAGTAATATATTTAAAGTTTCACAACCACCTATTTATTTGAGATCTAATATATTACAGTGATCTACGTATGACATCTATGATTTATGCTCTGAAGTCAGGGATATGTGAAACTTTTTTCTTATTTTTTTGTCGACAAATTGATGAGGTTTGCTGTTTCCCTGTTGTGAGACAGATTTAATTTTTCATGTTTGTTGATGTTGATGCTTTTGTTGTTGCTGCCTTGACAAAGTGTCATACAAAGCTGAACATCAGCCAGTCATGACTCTGACCTGGTTGGGATGAATAATGTGAAACATTGTAGTAAAGTGAAAAAAAAAAACAAACTAACACCTTCTCAGACAAAATCTAGGCCTTGATATTCAGTTTATACACTAAAATGAATGAATGAAGATATGTGTCATATAAGAATGTCAGACAAATATGAAGTGCCTTAATTCAACTTGTTTGAAAATATTAATAAGACACACCTGGTTAGTGCAAAATTTTGCACTTGTTTTTAAAAATTACACCATGAACACATACAAGAGGAGAGAGATTCTGTTCAGGTGTAGCGCATGAACTGGGGGGGGTCACAGGGGATTCATGAATAAAGCCAGAGGACGCCTTAATTCCGAAACAAGCAACTCCCACTGTGATTCATGTACAGCTATCTAACTGGAGTGTTCTCAGGGGAAATAAATGTAGGGGGTTCATCGACTGCCGCCACATTTCTGAGGCAGCACAGAGGAAAGTTATGCCCTAAGGTTTAAAACTGCTTCTCTCGATATTTTTGTTCACTTTTTGTGTTCAGAGAGCACTGCATCCATGCCAATTCATTATTTAATTTTAACAAGATATCATCAATGTGGTGGTAAATGCAAAAAGCTCATCTGAGTCAGTGTGTGTTCTAGTGTCTTGGTCTTAAAGGACCATACTGGTGATTTCGCATATTTTTTCCCCTTGTACAAATATACAGCATGAATGGAATATTGTCTGCAAAAAAATGTTAAGTGTGTATAATTTGTGCTTAAGGAGTTTGAAAAAATACATGTTCCTTTAAAGGGAAACCATTAAGAAAGAATTTCTAAAAATGTACAATCATTAAACTGTACCTGAAGAAACTTTATTCCTTATAAAAGCCATAAACCCTATACAGAGTCAGTTTACAATGACAAAGAAGGAAACAAAGATGAGTATACATATATCTTTTAAAAAATGGGAATTTCCTCTGGAACAGAACTCAGTGTGGTAATCTGTTAAAACACTGTTTCCGCTCACAATCACAAAAGGTAGAGGTAAGACTGATTTTTTTTTTTTTTTAAGTGAATTGAACATGTGAGGTACATGCAAGAATGAGAACCTTTTTAATTTCTTTTGGCAAAGGGAATCAGAATGGAACCAAAAGGTCAGAGAGAGAGAGAGAAAGACAAAGAATACATAAATATGAGCAGATGTCTATGTCACTCTCATGAAGCCTGAAGCAGGCCGATATTAACAAACCACTGTATGGAGGAATCAGCTTCAGCTCCGAAGAACAGAAAACGTCTCTTGGATCACAGTGTCATTTTAACAAACACCTCCACCATTTTTGTTGTTGTAGTGTGTGTGCATATGCGTGTGAGAGAGGCAGCTTAAAATAACAAATGAGAGTAACTGCACAGCAGCTGAAAGAGAAGAGGGACTGCGGGAGCAGTGCCATCCTACAATCACTGTGTAAATCCCAAGTCCAATGTAAGATACACAATCAGATAGCAAGCATCAGCCAAAGAAAACTACACGTCTGATTACTCAGTAGTATTAAAGAATCGATTCAAAACTCTTTGATATGCCAGTCTTTCATTAGTCCCAATTTGTGTCTCATAATCTCTACAGCACTGCCACTTCAGTGGTGCTAATTAGAAGCTATCCCCTTTGCCCTCAAATCAATCCATCTCATCATCTCATGCAAGTAAAGCAAAGGCCTTAACCCAAAGGCATCAGTGTCCGTTACACATCTCACATGCACATCTCTCTTCGCTACCAATCGTAACGCACCCCGAGATTTTAAAAACATAATAATTCTTTGTGTGATGATAGAAATGATGTGTGACTGCGTGATGATGCATTTTCTCCCTTTCACTTGCGTGGTAAAGTGTGTGTCCCACCTCTGACACCCCAGGATGACAAAGCAGTCAAATATCAGCCTTTTGCCCACAAAATAACAGAGGACTTGTCCAGAGAATGCTTTAACAAGGATAGTTTGCCTCAGAGAGAAAATAAATCAGATGAGTTTTAAATTAACCACTGGCGAAGACACCAGGTAAACGGTCTAAGAAGGAAAAATTCATTCATTTGTTTACCAACAACCCCTAAGCTCTGTTTAATTACCACGTACCATCCATCTTCAGTCAAGTAAAAGATGATACCTTATACGACTGATGTCAAACTCAAGTTTGACATCAGATGGGGAAAAAGCTAAATCCAAGGTCACATTTACACTGTAGCCCTTTTAAAGATAGAGATGGGTGGTAATTAACAGTGTAGGTCAAGCATCTATTATTGGTCCACCTTCAGGCTGTGGCCACTCTGATGTCGTAATAAATATTATTTTCGCATAAATAGATCACATGTTTTGCCTTCATGATCTGTAAGACAACCTGCTGAAGAACGTGAGTGTATGTATGTGTTAATGTACATCTTAATGTGTGTGTGCGTGTGTGTATGTTTTGGTGTGCACCCTTTGTTACACCTGTAGCATCTGAACCATGACAAAACCAATATGTCTGACAGAGTCTTTATCAATCAGTATTAATGCTACACGGGTCTAGAATGTGAACATTAATACGGAGACAACAGTTAGTCCACTCCCAGAGCTCGGAGCTGTCTCTCGATCTCGTCGTCAGAGATGGTGGCTTGCTTAGAGGAGGTGGCGCCGGGGACGCTCTTTCCTGCAGCTGGAGCTCTCACCATCTGGAAAAACACACATGGGCAGAAAAACCCCATTAGCAGGCACGCTCAACTCAAACTTAACATACACACACAATGACAGAGCTTGGTACTTGTTGTAAAATTGGCTGCTGTGTACAGCTGCGTACTGCCACTCCAAAGCCAAATCAAACTGACCACAATTACGGTCAATTACATTGGAAAATATATTAGTTTAACTCCATGTTACAGTTATACTGCATAAATAATGTGTGACGTCCGTTTAAATTACTATAGCCCACCTAAGCTTTAATGCAAGTGGGTGTTAATTAAACAAGCAGTATTTTTATTTTATCTTCCTTTGCAAGAAAAAACAGGGTGAAGTTGCAAGACTTCACCTTTCAACTTTCTTTAATCTTCAAAAGATCTGTTGGTTAACAGTTAACAGTCAAATATTTTCTGTGCTGCAACTTTCTTTAGGCTTTTTGACTGGTAGTCTCACAACACTATGACACTTGCCACCAAAAGGCATAATTAAATTCAAACTATCATGAAATGATCTTTGGATCTGCTGAAAAGCTGCAGCCTTTTCTCCGTTTGTCGTTTTCTACTCTAAACAACATGCCAAAAAACACACGGTTGCATATTTGCTTTCTTCCAAACTGCCATAGTTTATGAGTCTTGTAACTTCCGTTCAGCTTTAGGGTTGGTTGAGAAAGCCTTTATTGTTTTGCTTTTCAAAGAAAGCATGTGGTGCAATATCTTCTTAGTCTTTTATTGTGATTTAACGAGAAATAATTACCAACCCTAAATACAAAAAAAAACAAAACAAAAAAAAACTGTTTGGCAGGTTTTTATGAAACCTGCCTGTTCTCTCCAGCTGTGGGTGCGTTTATTGGACAATTTGTAGGTTTGTGTGTTGTGTTTTGAGAGGTAATAACTCATGGAGCCCCCCAGGGGGAGCCAGACACACAGCAGATGGTCAGCCTGGCAGTTACACAGACTGCAGTACTGAGAGCTGGAAGAGCTGAAGGCTAGCCCCACCATGTGGCAGCTGGAATACATTTTAATAGTCGAGTAAAAGACATGTGGAGCGCTTACTGTTCAGTTCATGTTGCTAGAGGATGTGCACTCCATTAAGACTACTTACATCTGTAAAAAGTGCGGTAAAACTTTATGTTTTAACTTCGATGTTTTCCCTCTCTCTCTCACTTTGAATTTCTTACCTTTCCTGAGATCTCAATGCCAATCTCGTCCAGAACCTGGTTGACAATGTCCTGAGATTCTTCCTCATCCCCAGACTCATCAAAGATTTCATCCAAAGTGTCGTTGACTGGACAGATAGTGAGACAGGCAGGGAAGAGATAAGGACAGACGGGTCAATTAAGCGCAAGTCAGACACACTGATTTTCAGTCACAGTCAGGAGTTTAGAGAGAGATAGCTTTTGGCAGTTTTTTTTTTTTTTTTTTTTTTACAGAAAAAGGTTATTATATCAATATGTTAAAATCATATTTTAAATTTCTCTTGCATCAGGTTACAACACGTCACTTCTCACACCATTCATACATATCCAAACAATCTGGTTTTACAAGCCTGTAAATACCAGAACTGCTTGTGTGCGTGCATGTGTATCCTTACTCATGTCCTCGGTCATGCCCATCTTCATGTTCTCCTTCTGGAAGTCCTGCATGGTCTTCAGGGTCTTCTGTGGATCCATCTTTTTATTCACCGCTTGCATTGTCTGTTGATGCGATTAAAGGTTAGAGGATTCACCTTGTGGTCTTTAGCTTTAGACCTGGCATCATGCTGAAATTTGTAGAACTATCCTGTGTACACAGGAGGGTGATAAAAATAGGTGCAAAAAATTAACTTGAGCTAAATTTAAAGTTTGATTCATATGGTCTTCATATAGAAGACTCACAAAAATACTCAAAGTAAATTTCCTTTTTTTTCCCAGGAAGCAAATTTCAGATGATTCACTTACTACAAATCAGTGTCCCATGAAAATATTAGCTGGGTTGAAACAGGGGCTCTTGAAAACCTGCTCTGCATATATTAGCACATCGTATAAATACTAAAGCAAAACAGACTAACTCACAAATTATGCATCTCCTTCCTTCCTGTGAAAGATCAGCACGAACGCGGCCTACTTTCACAGCTGAGCCAGACACAAACAGAGAAGATATATCCCTGTTTCCACTTTACTGTAGTTGACATACTACTCCGAACCATGCTAACTCATAGCTTCCAATGTTGTGGATGGAAAGTGATGCACTAAAAAGCTGCAACTTTTCTTTTCTACGAAACGTCTGACATATAACAATTAACACATTTTCTCTCTCACAGCCGAAGCCACACACCCACCTCATCACACTCCATTAAGCTGAAGCTTGATTATATTTGACCTGTCTGTGTTTGCTAAGTATGACTCTGTATAGTACATCGCTCCTGGCCAATTACTACCTTTCACACTTCATTAACACCAACGCTACAAGACTTGCTTTTTAAACATGAACAGACCCCACATTAATACTTTAATTACAACACTGAAATATTGATACAGGTAAACAATGAAACTAGTTCATGTTCAAAACAGAAACACACCTTACTTACAAAGTGAATATAATGGATCTAAATGGCCATTTAAGTATTAATCGAAGTGTGGGTAAAACCTATGTAACAAGGGAAATCTGGCCCTTCCACTCTCTTATTTGTAAGGTATGCATAGTTCAGGTATGCATAGTGATGGTATTGCTGGTAAGTTATCTTAACACATACACGCATTAATAATTATTATTTCATGTTCACATTGTTGTTAACAGTGCAGCCCTTTCTTCTTACTAACTGAAGTAAACTCGCCTTCTCAACACATATTAAATATTTTAAAACCTGACCTGAGACCAGCTGAACTGAATGACACGGTCTAGGATTTTACCTTGGCTGTGGTGGACATGGCACCGGCCATCTTCATTTGGGAGTTCATGACCTTTGTCTGCGTGGACATGGATGTGACCTTAGAGCTGACGGCGTATGTCCGGTTTTTCTGCTTCCTCAGTTGGACCAGCTGCTTGGCGAGGATCTTACATGCCTCCCGGTTACCACTCTTTGCCATTTTCTTGATCTCTGCCTCCTGGAGAGGGAAAGATTAGAATTTCAGCGCTAAGTGCACTTCCCTGACACTTATAAGACTTATACGTTTAGTCTGAATTTTGTCAATTTCAGTAATGTCAGTATGCAAATTTAGCAAATGAATGTAAGTATGCACAAAATCTTAATGAAAACTGTAAGAATGAGTCCATTTTCCTCATAACAGAAAGATATGGTATGTCAGAAAAGGCAGCAGGGAGACTGAGCAAAAATTCTAATTCACATATACTTCAGTTATCTGGAACAAATCCACTCAGTCTCAGTCGAGGGTCATTGAATCTCCTGGTGTTTTGGATAAGTAAGTCATCTGCCTAACTGCAGCAATAAGAATTTCATTTTAAGATAATGTTCCTGTGTACATGCATATAAATTAGGAACAACAGAGGCTTTAAGACTAACCCTACAGGAATACCAAATTGCAGATTAGCCATAGAAGAGCAACTAATTTACAAAACAGAGAAATTTCAATCCAAAGTAATATAAGAAATTCATGGTGTCAGTGAGCGCCACCAATTCTCCATCTGTTTCAGCAGAATATACACTGAGTTCTTGGAGAATCAGTATGGATGGAAGATGGAGTCTTTTACACATTCATCACTTGGCAGAGAAGCTTCTATTTTTGGTAGCGTATCAATCCATACTGCCTCAGAGTGTATATTGTATGCCCTTCTGTTCCTATACTCCTCTCATCTTCTCATTTAGTGTTTTCTTTTTGTCCACTCAACATCAATCAGAATATCTTCTTCTTACACACCTTGCATTCGAAATACACACACACATACAGGATAAACAAGCATATCCGCAATGCTCCCAGGAGACCAGTGTGTTTGCAAATATAGAAATAGTAAACACAGTCGTCCGGATCAAATGTTACTCATTGGCACGCAAATACATGCTTTTAGCTTTGGTAAACATCAGAAAATACACTGATGCCCACAAGGATCCCGTGTGTGGGCATGAATGTGTGTGAGCATCCCAAGAGAAAAGAGTGGAGCTCCAGGTTACAGTAAACTAGCCAGGCCTCTCAGCACTGCTATATAACAGCTCCAGCTCAATGTCTTGTTTATTTCTTGGGTGTGCGCTAAAAGCATCCTCTTCAGGAAATAACAATTAATTATTAATGTCTGCATAAGCAACAGACATTCTGGCTCTCTCTCTCTCTTTTGCACACACACACACACACACACACACATACACAGAGAACAGGTGAGTTAGCCTCAGTCTGTATTTGCCTGCTTGTGAAGAGAAAAAAAAATGAATGCAAAGTAGAGAAAAAAAATTAGAGCTGTGTGAGGAAAAAAGGCACATGGTGACAATAACAATGTCAACTCACTGTCATCTGAAAAACTATGAATGTGTTAAGTGAGAAAAGACACAGATGAGAGCAGTGGGGCTGATGATGCCTTATTTGCTGCCCTGTCAGAAAAGGAAAGGTTTGAGGTGGAGGGGGGTGATGGATAGAGAGTGCTCTCCTATTTGGGAATGTCGAAAACAACTTGGAGGCTGTTAGGCCTCCCAGTAGTAACTGGGAATCTGTGCATGTTAACAAGGGCCAAAATGCTAAAGATGTCTCTGCACATATGGTCATTGTGTTGTACTTTTTCTTTTTTTAAATGACATATTTTTTCCACTGTGTTTCAGGAAGCCAAATTTCATGTTTTCTACACAGTCTAATATTTCCCAAAAATCAGCTTAACAACCAAGATAAAGAAAAAGAAACTAGATATTTTAATTGACCCCAGTTACTGAAAAGTAAAAGTTAAATAAAAAGAACAGAAAAAGTAACTAAATGTGAAGCAACATCAAGTCCAACTGTGATTAATAAAACACATGTAATAGAAACCTCCATGCATTGCGAAAAGTCTCTACTTTTTAAGGCCTAACTTTCAGATTTAATAATGGGAATTAATTCTTTGTCCCAGCTGGAAAAGAACTTATGCATGCCCTAATTTCCTGAAAGCGGACCTTCATGACATGCCTTTTCTCTTTTTCATTCTCCTTCTAATTTATTAAGTCCTATAAAAATACATGGAAAATGAACAACTTGATTTTAAAAGTACTTTGATCTCTGGGGGATAATCTCTGCTCCGTGTCATTGTTATGCAGTACGTGCATGTGAATGTGTAAGTGTGCACATACACTCAATGAAAGCGTGCATGGTGGGGGGCCGGGGGGGGGGGGGGGGGGGGCAACAGAAAGTCATAATTGTGCTCACCTGCAAACGCAGGTCCTTTCCACTTCTCAACAAAAGTATCTTTTCTTCAAAAACCTACAACAAA
>JBBMJY010000007.1:14983123-15003781 GCA_037833715.1 Toxotes lorentzi | reverse complement strand
CCCCCCCCCCCCCCCCCCCCCCCCCCCCCCCCCCCCCCCCCCCCCCCCCCCCCCCCCCCCCCCCCCCCCCCCCAACAGACAGTCATGATTGTGCTAAACTGCAAATATAGGTCATTTCCATTTCTTAGCAAAAGTATCTTTTATTCAAGAACGTGCAACAAAGCTTTAAAAAAAAAAAACACTAATTAGCGGAAACCATTAATGAGGAATAAAAATGTGGTTCCCCAGGGAGGTAATTATGTCCTGTATGATATTTACTTAATACAACAGAGGGGAGAGGACACAGCTGGCTTCTTTCATCTTTCAGAGAGAGGAAATGTTGTGTGCGTCTGTGAATACAGCCTTAACGTGTAACGGTGTATGAATGTATGTGTGTAAGAGAGAAGGGTCTCACTTGCCCGAAGCAAAGCCACCGCACAAGATCTTTCTAGTCTATTCTTTTAGACCCATTAGCCAATCCGGTTCAGTCCCAGATTGTAGGAGTGTACTGTGTCTGTGTTGGGAGAGCAGGGGGTCTTAACAAAGCATTGATGCAATATGTAGAAATCTATGAAAGATGACTTGCGTAGGGTTATTTTGCTCCCAAAACAGAGTGTGTGTGTGTGTGTGTAGGTGTGTGTGTGTGATCCCACCATTTGTTTCTCTTGTTTCTCCAGCGCTGCTCTGTCTCTGGTGATCTGTCTCTGAGTGCCACGCAACTCCTTAGACTGTTCCCTGATTATGTCTTTGGAGGGAGGGGGAGAGGGGGAGAGGGGGAGAGGGGGAGAGGGGGAGAGAGAAAGAGAGAGAGACAATGCAGAGAACAGATCAATTAATTCTTGGTAATCTGTAATACACTTAGAACACTTAAGACAGCCAAAAATCTTTTTCTCAGTGCCAAAATGTAAATACACACTCTCTGGCTTGATGTGATTATTTGGATGAACTTGTACTTTTCAGTCTGTCAAATATGTACAATTTCACATCACTTGTATTCTGGACAAAAAGTCAAGCTAAAACAAATATGACAAAATTTAACCCCTTTAACCCCTGCCCTCAGTCTGTTGTGTAAAAAAAAAAAAAAACTAAATGAAGTGACAGTAAGATAACTCTAATCTTGAATTCTGGTATCACTCATGACTGGCATAGTCTGCATAATCATGAGCAGACAGCTGAAGAGAGAGCATGTGTAAAGACCAGAAGGAAGAATGTGGAACTTAGAGAACCATCTTTTTTCTAATTCTGTGTGCTTTAAAAGAAAACCACCCTCAACCGTTTCTTCTTTCTCAGAAGGTCTTTTCAGCATGCTGCATGTGCGGTGGTGAAATACAGACCACTGAAGGTGATAAAGTTCATTTTCAATTTGGACGCCCCTTAAAAAGGGCTGGGTCTAGGTCAGCTGCATGGAAGAAATCTGAAACATCTCTTCAGTGCTTTAATAGAGTGAGCATGTTTGAGTGTGTGCCCACATGCACACAAAATACCATAGAGTAATCAGCAGCACGCTGTGAGCACACTCCGACACTGCCAACTGTGAAAGTGCTTGGACAGCTCACACCAATATTGAGTCAGCTCTGAACCACCCACACAAACACAAAGTGGCATCATGTGAGATAGTGTGTGACCCTGTAGTCACATATTCATCCATGGCTTCTGACAGACAACCCAAGCAATCGGTGTCTCACACACGCACACCTTCAGGATATCAAGAAAGAAAGCAAATACAGTTGCCGTTATGCCATTTTTAACACTCGAGTTTAGTCTTGGTATTGATTAACAGAATAAATAGTGTAGGTTCAGCCTGAATTGTGAGGTGCTTCTCAGTGTTCAAATATAAAGCATCTTTTTAGCCCTTTTACATCGACATGAATCCTTAAGCATTAAATAAAGTGACAATTCAGAATAAATAAATACATACATAAATTAATTAACCAAACCTAAAATAAAGTCAGAATCTAAAATTACACATTTGCCTCAAAGGGCTTCACAATCTGCCCAGCATACAAATAACTCACCTTAAAAAGCTTTTAACAGGAGAAAAGAAAAAAGGAAGAAAGCTCAGCAAGAACAACAGAGCTGTTGATCCCTCTTCCAGGACAGACAGACAGACATTAGATGTGTACAGAATTGCAGAACAACTGAGAGATTGCTTGGGAGGACGTGTGGAATTAAACACTGTATTAGAAAAAAATACAATAACAGAAAATAAGGTACTGAAGAATACATTTTTAAACAACTGATTCAGCTCTACATTCATAAGCTGCGATATAATACGAAACATCCCTTTTTGGAAAAAAAAAAAAGAAAAGAACCACTGCCAAGGAATAATTATTAATTCTGAAAAGTTCAGCGATGATGAACTTGGTCAAGACACGTCAGTGCGTTGGACCACTTGTAAGAACGACACGTGTATGCGTATAAGGTGACGCACCGCCAACGTCTCAAAGTGGGAGGGATATCATCCTACAAATATGTGTGATCTAACCCCCCCCACCAATCTCCATTCGCCAAATAACCAGAAACCACTTCAATCACCTAACCCTGGGCAACGACGAAAAAACTACGTCCAGAGAGCAAGAGAAATTAAGAATACAATGAGATGGGAGACAGCAAAATATCACTGCTGAGAAGACCTGACATTGGCTTGGCATGGAGGTGGAGGTAACACAGCACAGTAAGTACTGTACGCTGATGATCGGT
This sequence comes from Toxotes lorentzi, assembly GCA_037833715.1. Lineage (NCBI taxonomy): Eukaryota > Metazoa > Chordata > Actinopteri > Toxotidae > Toxotes > Toxotes lorentzi. The sequence continues at coordinate 15,001,102 of JBBMJY010000007.1, read as the reverse complement.
ATGAGTGAAACTGGAATGACAATGATGGGAGGAGTAGGTAGGCAATGCTGTGAAAAGATTTGTCTTTACCAACAGATTCTATTTTTAAAAGTGCAAATAACAGAATCTGCTATTTTAGTGGACTTCTCCACACAAACAAGTTTTTGTGAGGTCCAGAAGAGGTGAAGTTTAGTCTGTCCTCCCTCTGGAAATCCAGCCCTATGAGTGAATTCAATCAGTATTTGAAAGAGAGTAATTGATTCATCAAATTTGACAAAAGAGAAGCTGGGGGTTTTCCATTTTGACCTTGCGAGGCTGATTACCTAGCCTGGAGAAAAATACTGAAATATTTAGATTGAAAGGCTTTTCAGAATTTTGACACCTGTGAATTATTAACTAAATTTAACACATGCAGGTATTATGACAGCATGACAGCATGACAGCCTTACGTGGCACAATTTTATCACACCATTTGTAATTAGATTGCTGTTAATTTTTTCACAGCACATTAAGGCAGACGTTTTAGAGTATCAAACACAAACGGACAATAATGTAGCTTGATTAATGTCTTCCTGAGAAACAGTGTGATAAAGAGTAGCTATAGGATTAACCTGTATAAATAAAAATCAGTGATAGAACACATGTTACAAACAAACAAATGTTAGATCTGCTATAGATTGTAACAGATATAACATTTGTTTGTTTGTTTGTTTGTTTGGCATGACCTATTAACATTTTATGATGATTGGGCCAAGTGTTTCCGATTTCTATTCAGTCACTGGGAAACAATAAACTCAACCGCAACTCTAGAGAAACAAAAAAGGACGAGTCCTCTTATATGGACTTAACATTAACAGACAGCTAACGATCACAGTTTTAGCAACAATGTCGTTGTTCAGAGATCCAGCCAAATACAACACGAACAGTTCTCCTGAACTACATTAAGTCAGGCTGTAGACTTCAGCCAACAGTGTGACTGATGACTCAGTCCCAGAACAGGTAGAACGGGTTAAATGTGGAAAGCTAATTTAAGATGGAACAACACAGCCGGGCTAAAAACAAGTTAGCTAGCTTTTCACTCAGAGCAAACTTACCATCGACAGTCTTCTTCTTGAAAAGGGAAGCCATTTCGCTGCTTTATAACAACTTAAATACCAAATACAAATCCTGTACTAATATATTGTGTTATTCCTAACGTTAATACCGCCGTTCAGCCGTCACACCGGGGCGGTGGGTCAGTTTAGCAGCCTCGGTTTCCTGGTTGACTTTCTGTTGTCGGAGTTCCTCCCTCAGCTGACTGACTCAACGGCTCCACGTGACGTCACGGCGGGACTCTCACGCTGCCTTCATATGCGCCTCGTAAAACATGATGAAAATTGTGGCTGGCACGGTAAATCGTTCAGTGATGTGGGCACTGACTCTAAGTCTTCGGAATGTACGTGTCTGGGGTACAGAGGAATAACACATGAATACCAACGTATATTTTTGGTCTAGATATTTATGTTGTATAGTATAACAGTGAACCAAGAAAAGCCAGACAGTGGAAGCTCCACTTTCATTGCCATTGCATGGTCAGTACCTGCTTGAAAACTCTCCAAACTGTTTTTGTTATAGTATAAATATTATGTATCATAGTGTGTTTATGATACCTGAAATTAAAATCTTAACTCAAAATTTATTGAGACATGAGTCCACTTTTGTTGCCATTGGTGCCCATTGAACCCAGACTTGCAATATTTCATACAGTCATTGAAAGCAGCATAAAGGCAGCGAGACTTCAGAAAAAGGTTCATTGGCAACAAAGCAATGTCTTGTTTTTGGCTCAGTGATAATGTAAGATTAAGTCATTGTTATAATGTGGGTCACATATCATTTACGGTTTGCATGGATTTTACTTTTCAAATTTACATGATATATCATTCAACAGATATTTTAACTCATTTTCCCTTCCTTTTAGTCTTTCACGGATTTTTGTATAGTGTGCATGTGAGGAGGTGAGTAGTCCGTATTTCTGAGCATGTTGTCAGTCTCATAGCACACAAATATGTAAACTATCAAGAGGAAATAATCCACAGAGGGAGAACCTGTCTATAAAATCACCCCCATGGCCTCTCAAAGCATCATAAATTTCATTCCTTGCCTCTTTATCCCCAGAGGAGACAACTTCCTTACACTCCAGCGTGTATTCATATATTCCTATTGTTTTATTTCATATTGATGCTGAGAGCAACTTTATGTGGGGTGGTGGGACTCTTGAACCATAACCAACTCAATTTAGTGCATAGTGTGTCTGTTCTGAGGGAGGTGGTGGGAGGCAGCAGAGAAGACGCAAGTTGGGGGGGGGTCTCAGCCCAGAAATAGTGAGAGACGCCAAGTTATAGATGGAGCAGAGGAGAGTGGGGTGACTTTGAGGAAAAGGAGAGGAGGATGGGTAGCCCTAAGCTCTTTTCTCTATCTCCAAGGAGGTGTCTGTGTGTGTGAGCATGTGTGCCGACACTCGCCTGTATGCATCGGCATGTCGTCCTGAGGCGTTGTTCTTGTTAAGGTTATTAGGGAAGATGTTTGGCGCTAATCAGTGGAGGGCCACAGGGAACCCCACTAAACGGCCTCATCATCAGAGGGCCCCAGTGGTGATAAATCTAGCCCCAAGCACCCAGAGGGCCTGCAGGTACCAAGCCTGTGTCTGTCTCTGGCTGTCTCTGTTACAGTGCAGCAGAATGCAAATCAATGATTTTTTTAAAATCTCCAATAGGTATATTAGAGTTTGGTACAATATGCACTGTAGAACTGATCAGTATTACATAGTGGAAGGGCTTTAACTTGAGCTCAGTCTAATGAGACACACATGAATTTGCTTTATTTCTATCACTGTTAAACATGTTATCAATATGAAGGTGAAGGTTTTTCATTGTAAAATCAAGTAAAAATAACACAAAATAACACAAAAAAATGGAAAAACTTTTCCATTTCGCAGACAGCAGATACCAGTGCATTATATTTTGCATCAGTAAGTGCAATGAAGGAGAGTTATTGATAAAACAGAATAAATGAATAACATGTGAAGAAATGCTTCTCTTTCTGCACCACCCTCTCCCCTAAGTCCTCCACTTTCTGCAACTATCTATCTCTTCCAGTCTCCTCCTCTAATCTGTGATCTAGCCTGGGGCAAGTCGACATGTAATGTTAAGGCACTAACTATAGCGTATATGGACACACACACACACAGCAGAGAGAGACGTTCATGTGTGAAATGAGATCTCTGCACAATCAGTGGGAGTCGCAACATTTCATCAAACAAATCGCACAAATCCTTTTACTAGATGACTGTGGAGTTGCTGTGTTCTGGTAACAACTGTGTGTTTTTTTGTTTGTTTGTTTCTCCTCTCCACAGACAAACCCATTCACGGACATCAAAAAAATGAAACCGAGAGTTGGCTCCAGCCATAAGGGGTGTGTGTTTTCTGAAAAAGACGAGGAGAATTTCGTACCAGATAACAGTTCATCAATTTTTATTCCTAACAACCCCCCGAAAATGGGAGGTTGTGTGTCAGCCAGTCAAAATAAACAGTCACTTTGACACATAAATTACGGTAACACATAACTTTTACTCTTCTTTAGCTTGACAAACTGCAGGGTGTCTCATTAGAGATCAGATTCACAACTTATCCCAACACTGACAGACAATGACTCAGTGGTGGTATTTTTTACAGTAACAGGGGGCCAATAATCACCCCAGGTATAAGAGGAACCATGGATTCCATTATTTTTTTTTCTATTCTGTCATTTGCAATAGAATTTCAATAAACCTCCCCTAGGCCTCTGCAGGTTGTGAATCTCATTCCCATATTTATCAAGCATAAATCCTGAATCATAATAGGTTATAAGAAGTAGCTATATGCTGCATCCTTCACTGTGCCACTGACATGTTAGCAGGCTGAAAGATGTTTGTATGCAAACACAGTGAGAAAAGGGGCTGTGATGGGAGGCCAGGGATTTCAACAGCACTTCTTCTCTCTGATGGATGGATATTTCACTGCTACCCAGATGAAGAGAAATAGATTGAAATAAGCATGTGTGACACAGGGAGTACCAGGGGGATAAAAAGAAGAAGAAGAAGAAGAGAATATAGGGCAAAATCACAGAAAAGAAGAGAGTGGGAAACCAAAACAGAAGGTAAGGTTAGACCCATGACCTCAGAGAATTGTTGGACACTGCCACAATTATGTGGCTGAATGCTGCTACTATTGTTCTTTAATTAAATAAATTGTTTGAAATCGTCTAAAATATGCTTATTAGCTTTCTTTGCCTAAAAGTTAGATGAAAAGATTGATACCACTCTCATAATGTGTAAGTCATGAAGAGAATTTAGGACATATGGTAGACTGAGAGTGGGAAGACACAGAGGGATGGAAGGAAGCGGGAAGACAGGGTGATAGCAGCAGGGGAGGCAGAGGGCAGGGGAGTTTGGGGTGGTCTAATAAATCGAGTGAGTGACTCCATTCATTTCTGCCCATGGGACGAATCTAGTTGCGCTCACCGGTGCAGTGCAGCATCAGGGAGTTGTGGGTAATGAGAGCTTATTCTCCCCTGTAGTGTTGCTCATCATCATTGCCACCCCCAACCTCCCCAGCCTCCCACGAAATACACACACACATGCACACACACACACACAAGCATCCAGACTCAGCATTTAGATGCTGGTGTGGAGTTATACACACAAACATGCGCAGACACACACACACACACACAAATCTTGTAGACATGCTGTTGGTTTTGTGAGTAAGGTCAAACAGTGAAGTGTTATTGTTTAAATCTGCTGCTGGCGCCAATTTTGGATGTCACACTCAGTGAGCCACACACACGCACGGTTCAGTAACACCCTCTTTTATCCACAGGTCCTTTTAGCCTGAGGAGGCCAATCTGTCTGAGTGTAGATACTACATGAATCAAACCGCAACCCTCTTTCGCCCTTTCTTACTCTCTTCTGTCTCTGCTGGTTTGTGGTCCTCTTCGCCCCGGGGCCAAGCTGCGACCACAAGAAGTAGGCTGGTGGTCCCAGCAGGGGCCGAGGCTCAGACACACCATTAGCATGAGGAAATCAGAGTCATTACTACTGGAAGGGCAACGGAGGACGAGTCCTACGCTCTGCAAAGGCGGTTTGGGAAGTTGTGTGAGGAGAAAACAGACAGAGTGGGAGCATTCATTAATAAGATTACTGAGAAACATATATCCAATATGTTGTACATGGATGTACTTCATACAGATTATACAGACTTATACATGCAGAGGGTTGAGAAAACAAGCGTTCAAAGAAATTAAAGCCAAATACAGAATATACAAGAAACACTGCAATTGGCATGCAACGCAGCAAAACCCACAGAGACATATCAGACATGTTCCTGAGGATACAAATGACTGATTTTTGAATTTTGTTTAGCTTTGAGATTTATTCACACAGTCATAGGTGACATAGAATTCAAACTCATTTTCACTTCTTTGTTGTCCATAACAGATCATGAAAATATGAGAGGAGGAACAGCACAAACACAACATTTTACTGGAAAAGAGAGCAAACAAGACTGGGCCAGTTTACAACATATTCTCAATTTAATATTTATCTCTTTAGTAAAAATACATTTTGCTTATGAACGGTGACCATTGTGCAAGAGTAATATCAATATAGCAAAGGAGGAACAAAGATTGGATTACCAAGATGTGGGGCTCCCCCAAAGCAGAATCTCACCCAGGGCCCCAATAAGGCTTAAACTAGCTTAAAAGAAGCTTCCAGTTTCTGCATTTGTTCAGTGTTTGTCATTCATCCAGTGTCTGGGAGTATGTTGTGATTGTCGCATATAATAGGAGTTGTGTTCCATGTCATTGTTTAAACCAGATGTCAAAATCTATCTCTGAAAAGTGACAGGGGAAAATGTCATGGAAAGGAACCTGTATGCTTAATTTCACACATAACCAAAATGTAAACCCAAATGTCCTGCATGAACAGTGTTTTTTTCCCAATTTGCTGTGGATTTTCAGGTTTAATCTATGTGCAGCTTTTGTTTTAGAGGAAAATTCTTCCCAGATTGGCATTCTATGGAGGAGAGGGGAGGGCACATCTGTCAAATGCATAAACATGACCCTGTCTTTGAGTATCCGTCATCTCATTAACTTCTGCCGGGCAGCCCGGGCAGTTTCCATTATCTTTACACGCGCAGAATATGAGTTAAAACTGGACGATGGACTAGGTAATTATCTGCTTTTTAAGCAAGGTCAGCATGGAGACTCTGAGAGAACCAAGTATGCACTGGTCACTTTGTTAACAGACAGACGGCACGGTATACAGACTGTCAGACACGCTGTGAAAGAAGTGCTTTTCTTTGTCTAGTCTTTGCAATTAAAACTCTCATTTCCATTCATAAAATGTGCAATAATGGCTAGAACAATTAAAACTGCACATGTGAGATCACAGAGATAATAAAGAGGCAAAAGTGTGTCGCTTTTGTTTGACAAAAAAAGCCCTTATAATAGTGTCTTCAGATGGAAATTCCATTTCCATTAACTTACAAATGACTGTCTTTTGCTCATTAGAGTGACACCACAGTGTAAATGATCCCAACACGTTGTTTTGTCTCATTTGAACAGAATTACACACCAAGACTCATGTTCTAGTTTTGAATTAGAAGCAAACTGTGTTGTATGTACAGTAAGTTTTTTATGAATATGACTGTGAATAAAAATCCACTCATATTGCATCACTCCACGTACTTGGAGATCCACTAATGATTCTTTAATTAGGCTTTAATGTCTGCTCTCCTCCCCCACCTCTGACACACTCTGTGGAGAGGGTTTGTACAGCACTACTAAAGCAGCTACTGCAGGGAGATCTTTACCTACATGCAGACACATTTCTATAATATGTATGTGTATGTCTGAAATAACTGAAGAGTCATATAAGAATATACCACTTAGGTAACTGGGCTGATGTTTGCTCTTTATGAATTAGTTTTCTTTGACTTAAAAGAGAGAATTACAACAATTCTACACGTCAGAGACTGTTTAAAGAAAGTCACGATCCCACCTCTGTTTTAGGCTAGTGGCTATAGCTGCCTTTATCGCGCCTGAATCTCAGTTGCATTGTGGGTAATATAGTCACCATGTTTTGACAAGGGAGAAGAGTGAGAAAAAGGGAAAAAAAGATAATATCTCTGCATCTGTTGTTTCAATTTCTATCCTTTTTTTTTTTTTTTTAAATATCAATAAATAAACTGTCCATTCTGAGTGCAACAATATTGTAGTAATGCCAGATCGGTGGAGTACTATGGACAATTAAAACCTCTGTGAATGTTAAATGCGAGACAATATCAGCAGCTTCAGTTCAGTCAGAAATTACTTCCACCATCATTATCATCATTGTCATCATCATCTCCAGGTTGCCCAGAGAGTCAACCCAAGCAGGTGTGTGTTTCTATAGATTCTCTCCAGGGCAAAAGAATGATAGCAGCCACACCACGAAACTCATGATGCTGCACTCTGCTTAATGTGAGATATCATCATCAGCGTTATCTCACACCTGCCTCATCGGGAGTGCAGCGTAAGGTAGAAAAAGATAGATCTTTTCATTCTAAAATAAATCGTTTGGGAGGATACTGCACTTTTTGTTGGGAAGGAGCTTGTTGTAAACGCATCGTAGATTAACACTGGTACAAACGTTTTTAACTGTCAGTGTCTCAGAACTTAAAAGGTTGGACTTTCAGTGATTTTTTTTCCTTCCTTCACCTCTGAGACTCAGATCTGGGACACAACCCTTGTGACCTGTTTTTTTTTTTTTCCTGGTTTCCTGGGATGTATCCCAAAAACATCATCCCTCCCAGAGAAGAATGTTTCTCTGAATTGTGTCTGTGATCTAAAGTAGTGGAAGTTTATTAAGCATGTGAACTTTCTTTAGATCTAAAGCACTGGAGGTGTCCCTCATTATTTGAGGGCTATACGGCAAGAAAAGCAAACAATTCTCTAACTCCACTTTAATTTCTCCTCTCCCCGTTTTCCCCTCTAAAACATCCACTAATAATCATCTCTGTGCCTCATTAAGGAGCAGAGGAGTGGAGGCACAAGCTGCTCCAGATGTTTGGTGGAAAGCCCCCGAGGTCCAATGTCTGTGTCAGAGAACTCGTGTGTATCTGTCTGTTGTAATGTGCGCCATCAAGGGTGCATGATGGTATAAGTGTGTGCACGGGCGTGTGTGTGATACCACTTTAAATGTGTGTGCGTTTGATACTTCCTGCAGTGTCTCTAGGCTTCACTGTGAGTGTTCCACTGCCCCACTTCCAAAGGAGGCACAGTCAGTGAGGGACAAGATTTCCTCTGTGAGAACACTAGATGGAGATGTGGACAAACTCTGCCAACTCTGCATGATTTTATCATCAGTCTCTTTTGTCTGCCGGCGCTGTCACTCTCAGCGATCTGTCAGGTCAGGACATCATGGTGACAGTAGGATTTGAATGATTTATGGAGCTGATGCTGGCTGTTTATTAAAATCTTTCCAGTCACTGTTCTGCATCTTTGTTGTGATGGATATGAAAGATTTTTTCTTAATGGTTATTGCTTCTTATCACGATCCCTTATCACGAACAAGACAAATGTTTTTTTGTAATTCCAGTGTAAGTTATTGTCTTCCAAAATGCTGCCCCACTTCAGCATCTTCAGCTTGCGACTGAATAATTCACGCTCCCTTTATGAAATCAAAGTGAATGAAACATGAGTGAAAATGATGAGTTACTGTTACCAAGTTGTCATAGTCCTTCAAGTGTCATCAGATGTGGCAACTCAAGTATCAAGTGTGGCAACAACAGCATGGAGGGCTGGTCCTGAAATCAATAATAAATCTTCCTGCTCACATCTTAAACATTTACCTTTCACCAGAACCCACAGTGGGTGGTTGTACTCTGGTGAAAGGTAGGAATGAGAATAGAAAAATAAGAAGCAATGTGATAAAAATAAATAAATAAATAAATAAATAAAACATGTCTCTGATGCAGACAATGAAACTTCAAGATTCAATGAATAACAAGTGTTTTTTTTCCCTTTTTTGTCACTTTGTCTTCCACATGTAAATGCAAAGCTTCACTTTGTTTTCAAATGGATCTATGGATGTAATACTTTACAAGATCTTTACCCTAAATTCTATTGTTTACCTGTACAAAATTAATTATTAAATTATTTTTAAGAGAGAGAACTGCACAATACAGGTGTGTTTTGGTGAAATTCCGTTCTAAACAGGCATGAGAATCATTTGTTTTATAAGATGGGGTTGGCTCTCATGTTTAAATATATTTAAAAGCCCTTTATTATCATGAACTCAAACACAACAGCTGTTTTAATTTGATTTAATTTTTTTTTTTTTTTCTAGATGTGACGTGATCAGTTTTTCTCATACTGTGTAGTCTGGACAACAAGATTACTAAAGTACCCAAGAATGGCAGTGGGGTTAAAGACATTCACTCTTGAGAGTTTTAACGGTCAGTGCAGAGCTCTTACGTGTTTCAAAAGTATTTAATGTCAAAGAATACTCTTCCTTATTATTTAGTTAACACCAAAGTGAGCTGGATGTTAAGTGACACTCATTAATCTGCAGATGACATTAGGTTTGGTATTGAGACACAGTAGTTTATATGCCCAATGAACAGGGACAAAAAGGTGAACATGAGCAACCCTGCCTCCTAAAAATTATCTTTCTATACAACTAAACCGCAACAGTTTCTATTGACACTATGAGGGTGTATTGTTACTTTACATATTTGGCAAATCACAAATATGCTAATACTGAACATATCAGTAAAACGTTTACAGACAGCTTACACACAATCTTTCCCAATTTGTGTGTAAAAAGTTTCAGCCAATTTCAAATTTTCAGACTTTAAGAGGCTTTTTCAGAATTTATACTTTTTCTGTATGTTCTGATTTGTGATACTTCCTTGTGTTCTTTTGGGGATTTTTGGGGAAATGGCGTCCTTTACAGCACATTCTGCTCAGACTAATTCAGGGCGCATATCAGCATCTTTCAGTTTTAGTATCTGTGCACTATGCATTCAAAACCTAGTTGGTGTTTGTGTGTATGGAACTGGGTCACAGCAAGCTGTTCCACAGTTCTTTGTTCAACAACAGACAAGTCACAGTTGATGAACTCCTGCTTTTCTATCCCCCCAGTTCATTTTGACAGGTTTTTGTGAAGGTAATAACAGCACGGTGGACACACCACCTCCCCACTCCTGCTGCAAATGGGACAGGCTTGTGGTGCCTCCATCCTTACCTGCAGCAGGTTCATGCACAACAGTCAACAGACCATCAGGTTAGCTATCATTGAATTTAAACTGGGGTCAACATGCTATTGAACATTTTCCTGTGGGCAATCATGCAGCAGAGAGTATCTGTCCTAAGGTTTTCATCCTCTTCTCTGGTTCAGGGAAATTACCTGCATGGTTATCACAAGCACTCTCAGTCCCGCTTTAGCACTGTGGGAGGCAGTATGCTCTATCAAGAACTGAAGCATTGTGTATAGTATGCTAGTATCAGAAGAAGCCCGTATTGAGTGGGATGATGGTAGAATTGCAGCTGCAAAAAAGAATACTTGTTCCAGCGTCTGATCTTAACGGCTCCTGTTCTAATTATAAAACTCTTGATAAAACAATGGTGTGTTTAGGGAGACTTTTCTATTATTACTCAAATGGATTCTTTTGAAATCAGTATTGAATGGATAGGGAAGAAATATTCTCTGAACAATGTGTATATCTAAAGCCATTATAATGGCAAAAACAATGGGATAATGTACATAGACAAAATAACTGGGCACGTTTTTAAATCATCTAAGCAACTTTCTAATGAAATTATTTTTATTGTTTTGTACAATTCAAGCATGATTTTGAGAAAATCATGCTTTTTGTTATTTAGAGTTCACGACAGAGTATTATCAGTGGTCTAAATTCAGTTTAACAAAGATGAATATCTTCTTCTTGGACTCATTTGCTTCTTACATGGATGATGTGAATGTATCTTCATTGGCTTTCATCAAGTTTCCTCTAGGGACAAACTGATAACTAATGTCACGTCACTGACCTCACCAACAGGTGGCAGCAAACTGCTCTCAATCAATCAGGGAGTTTCATTCAAAGAGGGTCAACTGACAACTGACAGTCTCATCAGACGAGCCAGTATTGAATGACCTGATCAATGAGTTCGTGTTGATTTGAACAAATGTCAGAAATCAAAGACATAGAGGCTGAGGACCAAAGGTCAGCTATGGTACAAATACACCAGAGTTTCAAGAGGCAGGAATTTTAAAGGCTACATTTGAACAGAGATTTGTCTTTGTTTTTTGTTGTTTTTTTGGGGGTTTTTTTTTTGTTTTTGTTTGTTTGTTTTGTGTTTGTTTTTCTTATTCTGGGCACCTTATACCTACATCTAAAGGGTGGGAACAGAGAAAGTTCATTAAAATGATTCTGACTGACTAAAATGCATCTGCCTTTGAATAGCACCTGTTGCTGCAGATGACATTGTTCACACACATTGTCCGGTACATTTCATTTAAATCTGCTCTTTCTAAAGTCAAACATATATTTTGGATGTTCAAGGGGCTTATTCAAGTATTTGGTTTTTTGTTTTTCAGCAAGCTTAAACATGATGAAGAATTAATTTCTTGCAAAGAAAACTTTGAACCTGCATTTAGACTTTCATGTTAGAAAATATAGAACAGACAATTGAACAGTTACAGTACGAATTGTAACTGGGCTCACTTCCAAAATCCTGGCCATGGTCCTGATTCTGAACCCTGATACAGTCCTGAGGTCAGGGGTGTGTCACAGGTCTCTACTATGAACTTGGAGGTCTTAATATGACATACTGCAGAATACTATGAGTACATTAAAACATTTTATGAATGGGTGCCCCCAGTGGAAACAGAACCTTTAGATCCATAGTTGTGTTAGTGCCTTGCTAAATTCCACTGCGCCATGCAGGCCCTTCCCCGGTGGGCGTGCATAAACGGCCCCAGCCCTCTCTAAATATAACTCCCCTCCAAAACAGAAAGACAGAAAAGGGGGAAAAGGAATGCTCACCCAATCAGAAGCGCTCTAATAATTTGTCAGAGAAAAGGGTGTCATTTTTTTTCGGATACAGTGTGTGTGTCTCATACCATTTTGATCCATTTTGTGGCCCCGGGTGGTGCTGGTGGAGCGCACAGCGGGAGGCGCATTGTCTGTATGCAAACTGGACGACATGGCCATTGTATGCGTTTGGGCATATATGGAGGCGCCGATGGCTCGGAGGATACAGCCCGTCTGAAGTCTCAGGGAGCCTCTCCCTCGGCAGTGTTGTGCGCGTTTCTCTCCTACGACTTCCTCTACTCTTTAGCCGCTGCGCTCCGTCGCTATGAGTTGCCTGGATGTGATGTACCACCAAAGCTATGGAGCGCACTACCTCCCTGCAGCGGCGTACAAGGCGACGTACTATAACCACCATCACCAGCAACAACAGGTGAGATACTCACTCTTCAACTTTTTCAGCAGCTGTTGAGGGGCACTGACAGAAAATAACCTTAGCAAGGAGATGATTTTTTTTTTTCGTCAATCATTTGAGCTTGCATCACTTCCACAAGGGCTCGTGAGATCTTTCATGTCAAGTGTGAGTTCTTTATTTTTACATTATAACTGATAGCCATAGTTATTTATGATACTAAGAAAACCAATTAACAAAGCACAGTTAGAAATGTGTTAGGGTTAAAGTGGTTAACTTTGTGGAAGTACCAAAAAGAAAGAAAGAAAGAAAGAAAGAAAGAAAGACAGAAAGAAAGAAAGAAAAAGCTGGACAGTGTCACCAACCCTAAAATCCCTCCGTTTGTCGTCAAACGGCTTTATCCTTGACTGGCTTCAGAATTTTCTTTACGTCTTATACAAACACACACACACACACACACACACACACACACACACACACACACACCTCTTGAATTTAATTTAAGTTTTGAATGATTGAATTCCAGTCTGGGCCTCGGCATTCGCCTCAGGTCAGGCGTAATGACACGGAACTATTAATCCTGCGGTCAAATGGTGATGTAATGACAGCCAGTCAGTCACTCAGGAATGTGGATGAGGCACATTGAGCTTACAAATAGATGGAATGTATCATGGCATAAAAGAAACTCGATTTCACACAACTTCCAAACTGCTCCCAGATAAGAAACTATTACCAGCATAATGTGATGAAGAGTAAATACTGCTTATACATGATTATGTTTTTAAAGTAAAGTCTAGTTTTATGGAGTATAAAGATTTTTTGTTCAGTATTCTGTGTTGATTTTAACTGATTGCTCTTGCTCTAAAAAAGCTGTTCATGCTCTTCTGGTTGTATTTGTTAGTTAATCCCTCTCTGTTTCTCCCTCCAGAGGAAGCTGAGTGTTTACAGTAAGATGCAGGAGTGTATGGAGCAGCCGCAGCAGCAGCAGCAGCAGCAGCAGCAGCAGCAGCAAAGTGCAGGAAGAGGGATGCTGTCCAGGGATCAAGGCCTCCAGCATGGTCCTGGAAGCGAATCAGGCCGCAGAACGACATCCAGCTCGGATCTGAAGGATGGTACTCAACCGGCAGAAGCAGAGTACCTGAGCTCCCGGTGCGTTTTGTTCACATACTTCCAAGGCGACATCGGTGACGTGATAGATGAGCATTTCTCTCGAGCTCTCAGTCAGTCAAACACCTTCAACAGCGAGACCAAGCCAATCAGAGTGACTCAGCAGTCTGCTTCAGCCACTGCCGGCTTATGGAAAGGTGAGAGGGGCAACAAATCTGAAATAATATCCAGAGAGTAACACACTCCCTGACTGTGGCGTTAAAATCTTGTTGATGTGTTTGTTTCAGATGGTGGCTCTCACTCTGAGGGCCAGAGCAGCTCAGTTTGGACCAGCAGCTCCTATCCATCCCAGACCAGTTCCTGCCTCCCATCTGTCTCAGTCTCAGTCCACCCAGACTTTTCCCCAAGCCCCGTTTCATTCAGCCACCCAGATGGAGCTCTGTGGGCTGGCCACGTGCTCTCTCAGGCCACCCTCCCGCCCCCAGCTACCCTCCCCGAGAGCTGGACCTACAGCCTGAACCCCCAGAGCACAAGTGGCTACCCCAACGTTCACGACGTCTACCATCCTCACCCCCATGCCCATATCCACCCCCGGCACCACCACCCAATGATCCATTCATACCCAGCCCACAGCCCAACTTTGGATCCCAGGTTTAACCCCCTACTGCTACCTGGTGTTAGGAACCAGAACCAGCCAGCTGTCAACACAGGGAGTTCCCCACACCACGAGGGGGTGAAGACAGAGATGGATCCCAGCAGCAGCAGTCCTGTAACTGCTACCTCTGTCACCTGGACCCCCTCAGCCTTACATGGATCTCTGGAGGCATATGACTCAGGTACATACCACAAAACAATGCAGCTATGAGCATTTGTCAGACTTCACATGCATTCTAAGTTGTGCAATGAGTGAGAATGATCGCAATAATAACTTGATCTTGTTTCTTTCTTTCTCCGCAGCTCTTGATCAGACCAAAGCAAAGACGTCAGTTTGGTTCTAACTGACATACTGAAAAAAAAAAGGATGGAATATCAGTTCACACCAAAAAGGATCTATTATGTGGCTTTATCAATGTATGGCTGCAACACCAGCACTGTATTGTAAATGTAGATATAGAATGCTAACTGTAGCTTAGACTATGAGTCCTGCACTGTCCACACAACTTATTATGGAGATGAACTCAGGCTTTGGACTTAAATGACAGTGATCTAATGCTTTGGCTCCAGGTCAAGGCCTTTGAAGAACGATAAAAACAGACTACTAGCTTTAAGGATGGGAGGCCTCCTCTTCTCTGTCGGCACAAAACCCCTTTCGATGCAATGTGAGACCAAGTGGTTCTGTTTCAAGAGCTTTATTTTGATCCACATTTTGTTTTGTACAGTAAATGTTTTGTTGATGTCTGTAAATGTTCTTACCGTGCTAAGTTGTTGTTTGCTGGATGACTTCTGCTAATTTGTTGCCTGAATGCTCCTTTTACTATTTTGCCTTTGGGGAATGTGTAGTGTAAATATTGGTACTGTATGTTTAAGAAATAAATTTGTTAAACTGTATTTGCAAATGGGAGTTCTTTTTGAGACACTGGTTTAATGCCAAATAAATGTGTGGAATGCAAGCAGAATATACACTTCCAACTAAAGTCATCACTAGAAATTACATTCTGCTTGTTGTTGGCTGCTCATTCAAAAAAAAAAAAATCCTGCTCTCGAGGGACAGTAATTTGTGGTGCACCTCATCATCTATTCTATAACTTTCTCATTGCATCCCAAGAAATGGCAGCTGCTTCACCCCTTGTAAAATCAGACAAAGGCTGTTTCCTTAAATTCAACAGTAAACATGTTGCTAACTAGCACACCACACACTGATCTGATGCAGATTTCTTTCCCTATTTTTTACACTGAATCTCAACTACAGAACCTTTGTCATTCTTTCACTAAAGTCAAAATTTAAAGGTGCTGATAACCAAACCAGAATATTCAGTAATGAAAAAGCACAAGGTTATCATGTTAACGTATATAGGAGGTAGCTGTTGTTACCAGAAGCATGCAGAGATGTGTCCCAGTGTTCATTATAAAATCTTTATCTTCAAAAACACAAACCTATAATGCTGGACCGCTCACATTAAGAATAGCCTACTAACTGTACTGGCTGTTGCAATACTCAGTATCTTCAGTGTATTGGGTACAAATGCTGCTAAACAACATATTGTACATTATAGACCTAATAGGAACCAAACTGTAGTATCAAAGGAAGTGGGTTACATTCCACACATGGCTACGGGAAGGTACCATGACAGGTCTGTTGTCTGTCTACACGCAAACACACACATAAAAACACACACAATCCCAGACTGAAGAACGCACACCAAAGAATTCATTTCCCGTCTGGACAGGAAGTTTGTCGGACAGTGGCACACTACTCACACACTCAAATACACACACAAATACAGATTTCAGTTACCGCAGTTTAGTTTCATTTGCTTTATTTTATTCAATTTAGTGTTTAGTAGTTAATGGATTGATCACTGAAACCAAACTCTTAAAATGCTGCTCTAAATACATCTTTCTCGGCTCTGTCTGGAGTCAGGACCAGCCTTATTTGTACCCATCCTGAGATAATCAACAGCTGGCTGGGCTTGCGCAAGCACGGCCATGTGTGTGTTTGCGTGTGTGTAGTGAGTGGTCTGTCCAGGTGCAATGATCAGCAGTAGTAGCCCACTAACATTCCAGTCTCCTCCCCCACACATCTCATTCTCCATCTCCTCTAACCAATCTGGACCTCAGCAGCTGTGTTTCTGCCCAAATCATGATGCGTCACAGTGAAACACCTGGGTGGAAAATGCTAATGTAACCCCCAGAATTGATGATATTTGTTTATTATCAGTTCCTCAGACAGCTTAAGTGGACAGGTTGGGTGTCATTTTATTCTCAGACCTTTTTCCAGTGTGACACAAAACAAAGTTAACAATGTGTGAGTTCATTTTACATGTGCAAATAGAATCCAACCATCATTCCTCTTTTTTTGTTTTTAAATCTACGCCTTTGTTTTTCCTTCTATGATGTGTCAAAATGTCCTCCATGGAAAAAAGCCCCACTGTTAGGTATAAACATTTTTTTATCATGAGTACGTTTACAACCTAGATGTTTGGGTTCACGTCAGGAGTAAAATATTAGTCTGTAATTTTGATATAATGTTTCTGTGAAATCTGTCTATACTCTATACTATAAATAATACATTAGGCCTCAGGGAACAAAAAGTCTGAAATTTAGAAACATTTTCCAGCAATACTCACTCTTCTCCACTCCTCTCCTTGCATCTCCCCTCCTTCACAGCTCCTCAACAGCATTAGCATGTAGCCTCTGCATCAGCATGTAGTGCACTTATATGCTAACAGACATCCCACTGGCAGCCTTGGAGAATCACCACAGGCACTTCCACTGCAGGAAGAGCACAAAAAATACAGAAACACAGACCTGAGAGCTGCATAAAACTGAATTAATATGTCAATAATAAATGACCAGATCAGAGATTCAGGAAATGCTTGTGTTGATATTTAAGATCTCCAAAGTAATAACTGATGACGCTGTCATACAGTATGCATGTGTATTTAGTGACTCTATATCACTAACTGATAATATAATTACTCAAGCAATGCTCATTTCTTGCCAATAGGAATATGTATAGCTATAAATACAATGTGGCATATGTTTCCAAATGAACGTAATTTAATCTTTTATGTTTGTGTTGGCACAGTTCAAACTTACATATGTCAGATAAACCCAGTCACAAGCCCACACACACATACACACATACACAGACACACACAACCATGCTTCAATACACAAAATACATCAAATGAGAAATGGTTGAACATGAAGCCAATCTGCGGCTTTGGATCCTCATCTCCTCATTGCCATGATTGCCTCTTTTGTAACCAATATTTCTTTCCTTTTTGTGACAGAGAATCACATTAATTTTAAGAAATGATAGGAAATAGTTTTATTGTCTCCTTTTTTTTTTTTTTTTTTTTTTCCTTTTTTGGAATTCATTTTTTCTTCTGACCTGGTGAGTCCCATTTGAACCTGTCATGATGCCAGCTCAGACTGAACCTATCATTTCTGTCCTCAGCCCTCAACCTGCTGGTCCAGAGGAAGCAGGAAGCAGGATGGGAAGAAAGGCAAGTGATTTCTAACCCTTCATTTTATGAATACGAAATCGGCAAAAGTCTGACAAAGGCTACGAAAGTCGAACAGTCAGTCAGCGTCCTTCAAGTGTACATATATAAATATATGTATATGTGTGTGTGTGTGTGTCTGTGTGTATATACATATATATATGTGTGTGTGTGTGTGTGTGTGTGTGTGTGTGTGTGTGTGTGTGTGTGTGTGTGTGTGTGT
>JBBMJY010000007.1:14953438-14977189 GCA_037833715.1 Toxotes lorentzi | reverse complement strand
GTGTGTGTGTGTGTGTGTGTGTGTGTGTGTGTGTGTGTGTGTGTGTGTGTGTGTGTGTGTGTGTGTGTGTGATCATGTCAGTAGACAGTGTAATCTGAGGGATAACATGGTGCTTATCCAGCTGATCCCCCCACCTCCCTGGGTTCTGACAGGTTGACACCCATCATTCTGCACATTAACTTTGCCTAATTGGCAGGTAATTCCCCACTCCCCTACTGGCCCTCTACTGTTCTGCTATTGTCCCTGTACTTAGCCCCTACTGTCTGGGTCTTTATCCACTGATCTAGTCAGGCACCCTGCAGGCAAACAGCCACTCAGCAGGATGTCTTGTCCAAGCCAAGAGACCCAGTGGGTCCTGTCACTGTAACCTGGGGAAGTGGAGTTGGGCGCTTCCTCTGTAATGGAGACCCCCATGCTGGGAAGCTCTCTACAAGGTTGACAGGCGAGCCGGCCCCAAAAAGTTTCAACCTGTCAGCATCGACTGCCTGCCCACCCCTTTCCACACACACACATCCCCTAGGATATCAGGATTGTGTTCTAAGGCAGATCTGACGGTTTTGCTGTATCTTTTATTGAGATATAATTAGTGTTTTCCACCCGTGACCCTTTCTTCATGCCTCGTCCTGATCTAAAAAGCAATCTACCCACCTAAAATAATGTCGGTGCAGCTTTATTGGGAGATAAAAAGTGACTTTTTCAGTGGTGTATTGAGAGAATACTAGAGGTTTGCTCACACTTCAGAAGAAATCTGGGGGAAAAAATGAGCAGCATCTGTTGAGTGCCATAAAGCTAATCCCCTGAAGCGATATCAGCGTAAATGTTTTCTTTTTGTTGTTGTTTGTAGTTTGCTCTCTCATATTTTTTTTCCCACTTCTGTATCTTAAACATACAAACACACACATTCCAGCTGTACCTTAGCTCTCGTCCCAGCCTGACAGTGATTGACAGGTGTTTGCAGCGTCGCTCTGCAAAGTCAGACACGAGACATATGGTAGTCCCACCCTCCTGTCATGTCCAGCCTCCCATGAGCCTTTTGTGGTTAAGGTGGAGGTGGCAGGAGCAGTCAGGAGCTTGTCAGAGCAACAGGAAGAGGATAACATACTCCCTCCCTCTTTCTCTCTCTCTCTCACACACACACATATACACACAGACTGTTTCTCTCTCTTACAGGAACAACCCATATACACTTACGCTGTCAACCCCCCTGGGAGTGTGTCAGCTGTCATTAACTTCCCAGACTTCCGGTGAGCAGGGGAGCTTCCCTTTGCTCCCACCCCCTCGCAGGTGACTCTCACTGGGGGCTCCATGCTGGGAATTCCAGTCTCTCTGCTGGAAGTCTCCATCCTGTCAACGCAGCCAGCTAGAGGGCAGAGAGACGAAAGAGAAAGAGACAGAATTTGTGTTTATGGTGGTTTATGATTTTAACATATTTATGTGGGAACATACACATGGGAAAGTACATGTGTATGTCCAGTTTGCATGTTGATGGTGCATTTATGTTTTTTTTTTTTTGTCTGTGGTGGATGTGGTAGTGTGTGATCACATCTATAGTTTTTAGAATTTTGGTGTTTATAACTGCTCATGTGAGCGTTGAATACAGGCATGCATGTGCATTGTTAATATTGTAAGTAAGAAATACCAAGCACATACTGTGCAACTGTAATAGTGTTCGCATCTTTATCTGTGTATGTGTGGAGTTACATGGTAGGTTTTTTATTTGTGTATGTGCTTGTGTGTGTGTGTGTGTGTGTGTGTGTGTGTGTGTGTGTGTGTGTGTGTGTGTGTGTGTGTGTGTGGTGGTGGTGGGCATGCGTGGAATGTGTGTGTGATATAAAGGCTCTCTCCTCGTGCCACAATGGTGTCTTTGACAGGCGGGAGAAGGGAAGGCTTTGTTTAGTGACACCACACAGTGTTGTGAATGCCCGACATAGCTGCCATTCCTCTCTCTATGCCCTCCGCCAGGCTACTGGCTTATCAGGGATTCCTCTCCTTTCTATCAGCCCACGCACACCCTTCACTATGTGTGTGTTTCTGTATGTGTAAGTGAGGGAAAGAGTTTGTGAAGCAGAGCTGCTAACACCAAGGAAAATGCAAATGAGGTCTGGAGGAGAATAGACCCTCTGTTTGATTACATATTTCCCCACAAGTGGACCAATTTGGTTGCCAGATTTTTTAAACAGTCTCAAGTAGCTGGCGAGCATGGATTTGATTTGATTGGATTGTGTCAGTAAAAAATTAAATAACTTGATGATAAAACAACGTTAATGTTAAGGCAATCATAATGATGATGATGATAAGGAAAATAATGACAATGTTGATCACGGATGTGATGATTTCGGGGTCCCATTTTCCTGATTCAAATCGGTGCAAATCTCAGTGCACACAAGACCATGGAAACAGCCTTTTGATTATTTTCTAAAGGTGTGCTTTATATCTGAAGCACAGTTAGAGAGAGGAAGGTATTAGGAGGAAAACATCAGTCAGTATGTTGAAAAGACATCAGTGGCAAGGTAGAGAGTCCAAACCAGCCTTTGTTAGCCTTGGATATATTTTAGCCTGCTATCAAGGCCCTTGAGCTTGCTAGCATTTCCAGAATAAACAAATGTTCCACTTTTCAGAATGTCTTTTCACCCTTAATGGGATTACTGTCAAATAAATCATCTGGTTAACTAGTTTATCAGCTGTACCAACTCACAACCTACCAACTTTCTAACTTTTCATGTACTACACAAAATACAGCAGAAACGTAAACATACATTCTCAAGATAGGCATGAGTTTAACTTGTTTTTTTTTTTAAGTACAGGTGAATCGTAAATTAATCCAGGACCAAGAAACCACAGGTGCATAATACATAACTTTTTTACAGTTTCCAAGTATCACATTCTCTTTTTACATTTACAGTCATTTGAATTTAGATTATTCCAAAATGTTTGCCTTTCTTTCTTGCAGAGAGTGAAAATGCGAGCAGCAGGCAGCCCAGCAGTGAGATCAAGGCCAAGCTTAAGATGGTACAATCCTCCATTTTACTATACATATTTCATATGTTCAGACTGACATCCCACAAGGGCACTTGACGTAGATACTCCTTAGGACCAACTCTTTGGCCAGACACTTCAAATATGAACTCCTTGACTAGTACCACAGACTGTATTTTGGATTGGTTCACGGTTCGGAGGGGCAGTTGTAAGGCCAGTTCCTATTCGTTATGTGAGCTTCTGAGACCTCTACATCGTCAATGTGATCAATTCTTTCCTGAAAAAAAAAAACTGTTGCATGCAACCTGACACATGTCTTCTGCCCTCTGGTGGATTATCCATGCACTGCAGGAAGTAGCGGGTTGGCCTTTCAATTCCACATCCAAAATGGCCCCACCCCCACCCCCCTGTGAAAGGCCAAACTTGTGCGCCTACTGATGTGAGAAAGGATGGAACTGATCATTGCAACCACTGCACAGGCAATCACTTGTCTGCTGTGTGAAATGTAAAGTCCATATATTTGCCTGAACAAGATCAGAAACTTTTTTTTTCTTTATGTCCACCACAATAAAACACAAATGTTCTAAATGCAGTGAACAGCGTTTGTTTCTGTTTCTAAACATTATTCAATAAATTGCCATAAATGTCTGATGAATCATGTACATACATACTGTATCTGCAAATGATTCCAAATATATGTGTATTTTATCAAAAGGACCAATAAACAATGGTGTCATACGGTTAAGTTTGAGAGGTCTTCTCCTCACTCGTAGAACCTGGTTACACAAGTAACCTTGGTTCAGCATGTCTGCCATGAACAGACTTGATTATCTTCAGGGGCACACCGACCACTTGGGCTGGTGTGCAGCTGTGCCTGCTGCTGTTTTTCTGGTCAAACTAATAATCGAGCAAAATACATGAAAGCAAGTCTATTATTTGAGCAGCGAAAGGAGAAACAGCACTGATTGTGCAAGCCTAAACTCCTCAGGCAGCTTGTTCCAGAGTTCATACTTTCTTCCCTCATTTTCCATCCTCTAATCCTCCTCTCTCACCATTTTGTTTATCTCGCAGCTACACTGTGAACTAGTATGTTGGTGAAGAGCTCATTCTTCTCTCTGGTTTCAGTAATCATACAGGTCCTTCCAGCTCTCACGCTAACAGAGCAGTTGCCAAGAGGCCCGATACCCAACTTAAAATAAGTATGGTGCCCACATGTGCGCAAATTAGGAATTTAATACACATTAACTCATACACACACACATTTACACACAGCTGTTTCTCTGTGTTTTCAATGCCAGGGTGTTTGATGTGTTTATGTGAGCTTTGATGGGCCTTACAGAGGCTTGGCAGCAACAACACTTCAGCAAATTAAAGTAGGATTAGGCAGATATACTTCAATTTGTTCTATATTCTCCTTTAAAGGTGCAGTCAGTTTTTATTTTACCACAAAAACTACAGACACCTTCTCGATATTTGAAATTTTAACTTTTGGATCAAACATAAACTCCTTGTTAAAAGTCATGGACCTCACCTTGAATCATGGTCTCCTGTTAAAGAGCTTGCTCGCACTGGCAACCACTGGGATATCTGGAAGGGTGAGAAATGCCCTCTGTGATCAGAACTTCAGTTGTGTGTGTTTGTGCAAGCCATAGACTGAATCACCATGTTCAAACACATGGAGGCACCTAAGGGCAAAGGGCGTTAGCGTTTCCTGGGCCACTTTGTAGTTGTGTCATCAGACTTAAGGGCATTTCTCATGGACGCACAGCTGAAAAGTAAGGGCTTGGGCGTCATATTATCTCCATCTGGTGGTGAGATGGATCAGAATGAAGGGGGGTTGCCAGACAGACATGGTACACCCAAACATCTGTTGGGAGACTGCCGGAAATAGCTTAGAGGGACCCTTACCTTCGAGAATATGAAGATAGAAGGTGGTGGCTGGTGGCTGGTGGACGCAGTTAGGCTGTGTGCAGTAGTTATAGAAGAACAAAAATAAAAGAAGTAATTCAAAGGAAATTATGGTTTTGACTCGCAACATTTCCCACAAAACCAACTTTTGAGTCACAGGGGAATGGTAGATGTCACCCAAGCTATTCTATGGAGACATGAGGTGGAGAAACATTGTGAGAAACTCAGTAAACTCAAACTACCAGGTGCCATCATTAGCACCTGATTCATACAACAAAATTACCCTGTAAATCGCAGCCTGTATTATAAATTGTCACCGTGTTTTATGCTGAAACCCTCTGCACTTGGAATCCCACGGTGCTCAACTAGGAGTCTCATTGAAATCAATAATTGTTTCTGACAGTATTCAGTCTAACCCGCAGTCGTAGAGACCGCTGAGGCTTTCAACAACAAGCAGACAATAAATTACACATTTGGACTAGTCAACAGCAATGAAAAAGGTGGACAAAAGCTATGTTACCAAATCGAGCTAGCAAATTGGCAAATACAAAGCTGTGGTTTCGGGCAAAAAGTTGCTTATTTGAGCTGTTAGACTGAAAAGGACCAGGAGACCACCTAGAAAATTTGGAGAAGTCACAGTGTGAAATAAAAAAAAAAAAAAAATGGAGAGGAAGAGGGTGGATTTGCAAGACCTCTGGAGAATGTAATCAAAGATATTTACTGATGTTGTTCTATTCTTAGCATAGAATATGTCCGGAATTTCTCCCACTTCTTTCCTAATTCTGCAATCATACAGAGAAGAAAGTCAAGCTTTGTGGTTATGTGGTGTTTATTTCAAATATCTCACTTCACAAAACATGATTTTCAAGCTTATGCACAAAACCAGTTAAGGGAATATTTATCAAGCCATTGCCTCACATCATCGTTTTATCAAACAAAAAGTAAAACTAGTGCTCTTCAATCTGGGGGCCCACTGAGTGGTTGCCAGTGTTTGTGCTTGGTGGTGGGAGGTTTGAGTTATTCCTGTCACTTTCCTAACACTGTGTCTTTAGGGAACAGTTAGGCTGCTTTTATGTTGTTGTAGCTTATTTCATCACACTCCTCCACTGGTCTTCCTTCTTACACACACACACACACACACACACACACACACACACACACACACTTGCGCAAAAATAAATGATAATATGAGCACAACTGGTCCATTAATTCTGCCAGTCTCCCAGGAGCATCCTGCAGTTGAATCGCAGCCATTCCACCAGAGTCATCAGCTCTGCTGTGGGAGTAATATCAACACTCACACCCACACACAAACACAAGCCCTCACACATACTGGATATGTGTGAGGGCTTGTGTCATGTTCTATATCTCTTTACATTTTGCACTGTACATGTGTGTATGCCTGTGGCCATGTGTGGGTTTGTCTTTGGACAGTATGTGTTTTTTTTTTCAAGTGTAATTTCAAATGTTTCATCTCTATTTGTGTGTGTTCAAGCATGCTGCGCGTGCATGTTTTAAAGTGTAAGAGCAAAGGGGAATTCAGTGAAAGTAGAAAGGTATGTCTGCAAGGTGCACTTGGAAGCGTGCCCATCCACGTTTGTGCATGCATGTGTGAGTGTGTTGTGTACTGGCAGACTTGCTGCTCCCACGTCCCTGAGAATGAGGCCAAAGAGATTGGACAGACAGTTTATTTCCAAACACTAGAGTCTGGCCTGCTGCCTCACACACATTCCAGTACTTCCAGACAGACTTTCAGCAACGGGAATTAAAAGGCATTGGAGTTGTTAAAACATGACATTCCCAAAAAAGGGCTGCTCGGCCCCGAGACTACCCAGAAACATCCCACATGACTCAACCCTGCAGGAATTACAGCACCGCCAGGGTCGCTGATGAAGGTCCTCACATACAATGTTACCCTCCTCTCCTCTCTCACTTTGGTTCTTCTACCTCTCTGTCATCATGCTCTCTCTCACATATTAGATAATCCTTAACTGTAATATCTGTGTTATTGTTCTGTGCAGTCAGGGTTTAAAGGCCTTGCACAAAGGAATGTCAGCAGTGGTAATGAGGGAGGGACAAATATTGCTCTTTCACCTTCAAACCCAGAGTTTGCTCCAGCAATGCAGGGGACAAATGTGATGGCCTTTCTGTCACAGTCTTTTCTTACCTCTAGACCGGAGCTGGCCTCTGTATGTAAACTGTACATACAGGATGCACATGCAAACACATGATCACATACTGAAAGTTTAAAATCAGTTAAAGTGATATACAGAAATAATGTCAATGGTATACACATATATCTGCTTCTGATGAGGGGATTTAATGTAATGGGGTTGATAATACAGTATCAGCCATGGCATGTATTAATATCACACTGGTCAAATTCTAGAATAAACAAACTGAATAATTTCAAAACAGTTTCTGACTAAAAATGCATCCAAGTTAAAGACATCCAATGCCAGCATATGAAAAATACTGTTGTCTGTATTGGCCCTCAAAAACCCTAGCGCACACACACACGCACACACTCAGAGGAATGTTGTGTGTATTGTGAGTGGGAGTTGAGGTCAAGCTTCACTATCAGGGACTGTGTTAATGTATTCAGCTCCTATAGAGGCTGACTTTGGCGGCTATCTGTTTAACAGTGGGTCAATTCATCCCGCTAGCAAAAGAGGGCCAGTGGCATTAAAAATGGGGCCTTTGACGCAACTGAAGTGACCGTTTCAAAGTTTTTAATGGGTCAGTCAGCTTCCAGTCATATCCGATGTTTCCTCGAGAGGCTGCACATACATCGCTTCGAGGTGGGGTTCATTAAA
This sequence comes from Toxotes lorentzi, assembly GCA_037833715.1. Taxonomy (NCBI): domain Eukaryota; kingdom Metazoa; phylum Chordata; class Actinopteri; family Toxotidae; genus Toxotes; species Toxotes lorentzi. The sequence continues at coordinate 14,969,489 of JBBMJY010000007.1, read as the reverse complement.
AGTACCATGATAGGAAAAAAATCTGGTAACAGCACAATCAGGAGACTGGTCTTACCCACATTAGTCCAGTGTTGTGATATTGCAAATGATAAATATTCATGGCACATACGAAGTCACTAATCACAACAGCATTCAAAGGAAATGAATGCTTCCCCAAAAATAAAAATAAAAGATAAAAGATAAAGACAGACAGCTTGAGTTTTTGCCCAAAATGTTTGTTATTCTTTGGTGTTTTTAAAGCATCAGACACTATTAAAAATGACCACATCCTGTGAAGCATTCCTGGCCATTAAAGGCGTACTCCAGCATTGCTTTGAAATGCGAGCTTTGCCTTAAGGAACATGAATTACCAGGTCAAGATAAACCTGATAACATTATCAAATTACCCTTATGACATCATTAGGGTTTTACTCAGATTTTACAAATTTCCTAAAAGGGTTGTCACAGGTTAAGTTGTACTCTTGTATGATGGCAATCTACGGTATTACATTGGAAAAGGGAAATAAATTGCAGTCCTTTCTGTACATTTATAAGTATCCATTTGTCTCGGCAGTTCATTGTAGTACTTGAGATATTTTTAATTGATCATACTCTGATTGTTGAGAAAACCTTTACATTTAATAAACAACAAAGCAAAGTCAATAAAGACAGGGAGATTTAATTTAATTATTTTCTACTTTAGACACAAGAAAAACTCTTCTCCTTCAATCATACTGAGATTTTAGTTAAAAGGTGAAATTCATCTAATTAAGAGGAACAAACATACACGCAAACATACAACACAGGTCGTTTTGCATAACAATGTAAATCTGGCACAAACATCTCTACAGCAGCTAAAAAAGGGAGAGTAAGACAGACAGAAAGAAAGAGATGTGTACTTCTGACATGAAGTACCATTAAGTTACCTTGAACAGAACATAGTACTTGTTTAGTACACAACCTGTTCCCATAAGCGTTCAATATATTTGACATGGTAAATAAAGTCCACAGTTAGTCCTGATAGGGGTGATTTCAGTTTACACCTGTGCCAGACTACAGTTCATTCTTGTATTTCCTTTTGGCTCTTAGGCAGTCGAAAAAGAGACCAAAAGGACGAGAGAAAAGGTAAAGACATAAGGAGGATTAGGGAGGTTATTAGGAGACTAACACGAGGCAATCATTCTACAATACAGCACTTTTTAAAAGCTCTGCCACACTTTATCTAGTGTTATTCTCACCTGTTTTACTATAATCAGTAAATCCCTTTTATTTTCAGCACCAGAATAATTAGACTAATCTAAAAGTCTGATTAAACTATGAATCCATTGAATAATTAAAACATTTTCCTACGTTTCCATTACAGAGAAAGTGGGTTCCAAGGGGCTTCCCATGAAGTGGATTTACTTTACTCCTCCTACCAGTTTCCCAAGGCCCCAAAGGCCTTGTACAGTATGTAAGGGGTAAACATTAAAATATTCATGCATCAATTAAATCTGTAGAAATTAATCTAATAAATATAACCTGACAAAGCTATTACAGGCTCTTAAAAAGTAGAAGTTATTATGAGGATAAATCCTGCAGGGCTTCGGTGGTAATGCTGATTGAATGAGCACAGGTCTGACTATTAGAAATGTATAGTGCTGGACTGGTGAACTAGTACCAGTAACTCTTTGTGATGAATCTTAGTACAAATGGTTTTATAAACTAAATTGGAGGCCCAAATAAACAGTTTGGGAAAATGTGCTGATTTAGTTAGTGGGTTATTTATTACAGCTGTAACATGAAGTACATTTTGTGCACTCCTTGTGTTTTACAATCATGTTTTTTGTTGCAATAGATACCTCCAAGGGGGAGATATTCCCAAAAGCATAGGTCAAAACATGGGCTCATAAAACTGCATGGCCAGATGCCACTGGGAAAGTGAGAAAAGATGTTTTCCTGATTTGGGTAAACTGACCCTTTAATTGGTGGTGGAGCAACACATGTGGAACATGGATTGTGTCCTTTTCTGAGGCAACTACTGTAGTATTGATAATACATCAATCCATCAATCCAACACACTCACAGTTCTCCTTCCAGCCTTTTGGATTACTGTCCTGAAATGACATTTGACATGTGAGAAAATGTGAACATGGATAACTACTATATCTCAAAGAAGAATGAGTCCATTATTGCCCCCTTCTACTCAGGCATTGATCTAACCCTAAGGTATGTATTAGGTTTACAGGCCGTTCCCAACGTTGTTTCAAAAATATATTTTTAATATGGAAAAGCCTGTAAAAGTCCATTGCGTGCCCAGGGACGCAGTGTCTTGTCCTGGCTCCAAAGCTGTTTAATTGCCCCCCCACCCCACCAACCCCAGTTCCGTCTTTACAGCTTGCATTAGCATACATAATACTGCTCTGTGGACTCAAAGAGTCATGCCAATTGAGAAGCAATCATTTTCACAGCAGAGAACTGCCATTGCCACTTTAATTGCATGTGAGAGCGCTTGTATGCATAAGTGCGTGGTTTTGTATCATGAGACAAAAGATAATTGCTTCTGCAATACAACATAGCAATATGTTGTTAATTCAGTGATAGGAGTTGATTGCTTTTGTCTAGTTGTGTCCCATGGGCAGGCTCATGTGTTTGTCGTGTTTATCAGAAAACAGAGGGGGCAGACGATAACAGACACATCCCTTTAGACTGTCACACACATACAGTACACAGACAAAAATACACAACTAAATAATTTAAGCTACATGCTAAAAACAGGGGCCTCAGGGGTCTATAAACTCTGCTACAATAAAGAGGAGGATTGCACTTTATATGAATGTCCCACTGTTCAGTGACAGTCAGTCCCAAATATCTTATTGTGTCATTATCCGTGGATGACTTTTGTCAAATTACAAAGTGGGAAAACAGACATGGCTGTGTCGTAAAGTCAAGGAATGCCATGTTTGCTCTTTATGAATATCTCTGCAGTCTCTGAGTGTTGTTTTAGCTAAGTATGTGGCTGTAGAGAACCAGGATAGCGATCACATACAATAGCATTTAGTAATCGAACACATGAAAGTGGGTATTACTATACCAATGAGGACTTCCCTTTGACTACATGCTCTATAACCTTAACCCTGACTGAAAATGTAACCCCAACCCTAACCCATGACCTGATCATTATTCTACCCCCTACAACCTCTACACACATGCATACACACCCCTAATGGTCCAACATTGTCTCCTTTTGGCACGAATGGACAGAATTAGCTCTGAATGAGGAACTTATGTGACACAATTAACATAATAGAACAGTCATTTCCATACAAAGTGGACAAAGCAAATAGCTCTCTAATGAAGATCAGTGTTAATATGCTTGCCGGCTAATTTCTTTCAACGTCAGTGAAACCCCGCAGGGACAAAATGATTGAATCATGAGAATGTGTATTAATGGCAGTGGCGGCTAATTAGCTAAACAGAGAAAGAGGGCATTAATCTTAAAGCCTAGTTGTAAGCCATTCAAGTCTAGAGAAAACTTGGCACTGGCTGCCAAATCTAATAGCTAAATGCTACGCTGGCGGCTAGAGGGGGGACTCAGGGTGCAGCAAGGTTAATCTGTGGATATCCCAAACAAAGACTCACTTTAATATCTTTATTTCATCCCTGTAGCTCCTCAGAATGTGTCTGTGTTACTGATAAGTGAGCTGACAGAGAGTTTGCAGTGCTGTACTTTAGAATTCACAATAGTGTTATGAGAATGTTCAAAACTCATTACTAATTATTTATATAAATAAATATATATATTATATTAATACATTTACTGTTATTCAAAATTATTATTTGTTTCTTTGAATGAATATCAGCAGCTCAAGGGCCCTATCATATTTTTATGGAGTTGTATGGTTTTTACTCTATACATACAGTATAAAGCACTTTACAGTATATTTACAATACAATTATAGCCTACAATACCACTAATGTAACAGTTTTGTTGTAGCATGTTTATGCCAAAATATTTTATAAATCAAGCTTACAAAACAAAAAGATGTGGATGTGGAAAGTTTCAACACAAGGTATGAAGACTGGTGGTGAAATCAGCTACACAAAGACCTGAGAGTAAAGCAGACTAATTGGGAGCCTGTGGGATCTTGTTGACCCTGATGAGGTACTGACACTCACTGGCTCATTGGTGTAACTACAATGTGGCTGAGTGGGAAAGATGCTCCATCCATCAGCCTCAGAAAAATGTAGTTTGCCCGAGGACATCAAAAACTGAAATTAGATTAAAATTTGCTCATTTATAAAACTCAGCTTAATGGAGGTTTTAGCCAAAATGAAAGACTTAATTGCCTCTTTCATCTCAAAATGCAATAGAGCTTTTTGAGGTCAACTCACTTTTTTTTTTTTTTTTTTTTTAATCATCAGTGACTGACCAGGCAGACAGACAGAAAGGATGTAAGCAACAGATGAGGTGTTTTACATTTTTAGGAGGATACAAATATCACAGAAAAGTTTTTAAGTACACTACATCTTGAGAGGAAATAATAAGGAAATAAATTAAGATTCACTTCAATGGCATGACCATGTGAATATGGACATGGACTTACAGTACACTCTGAACACTGGTGAGACAAGGAAACAAAAGAACGTAGGCCGAGCAATATTATGTTTCCTAAACTGTAATATTGCTTTTTAATACCCAAGCTGGTTTTTAATCATGGCCTACGACCAAATACTGTTGAATAGGCACATGTTCAGTGAGTCACACTGTTAATTTTGCTCCAGTCTGTTTGTATTAAAAATTAAAACAGCTGTTGGTTGCTTCAGTTATGCTTAAGAGGGCTAACAACCAGCAATATTCAACCAACAACAATCGCCGCACATGGTTGTGAATCTGAAATCCACTAATCGGCGCCGTCCTGTCCCGCTAGAGGGCGCTACAGGCAGTGAGGACGTCGCTTTAAGGTCACGTGATCATTCATCCGCCAAATTCGGTTTGTGTTTGTTTCCAGTCAACGTACAACTCCTGCGTGAAGCTGCCTTAAGTAACTAGAGTGACATCGGTAATGTAGCGAACGGAATTTCAAAATAATGTGACCCAAGTGGCGGAAAAAATGGCTTTCTCAAGAAAGAGGTTTTAATCTGAAAATTAAAACCGGAAGTTTATTTGATTTTGTCTACACTTCACACTATTGGGAGTTGAAGGTGCGGAGAATCAAACCTGGAGTAATTTGTCGTTTTAATTACAGCTGCTGAAACAATGAACCAGCAGTTTAAAGACAACGAGTCCGGCGAAGCTGATACTGTTGAGAAACTTCAGCAGAAATATTTGGAGAGAAGGAAACAGGTTTGAGTTTAACGACATTTTGTAGACCAAAGCAATGCTCACCTCGGTTATTTCCATTATCGAGTTAGTGAAATTAATAAATTCACACATTTCTGTCAATACGACCGCTTTGTTGTCTGTTTACCTGAAGGTTAGCTAAATGAAAAACTTCATAACAAAAGAAAACAAACCTCTGTATTGTGTTTCACAATCTAACTTGTTGAAAAACACGTCGTCTTACTTCTCGTTACTAAATGTACGCCTGAGCCACAACAAACAAACTCCTAAAGTTTAAACAGTGTCCCGCCAGCTATGTTTATGGACACGACAGCAGAGTCAAATATTATCTGATACCTCTGTGTTTAAATATTGATATCTTATCTTTTTAGTTGCCACCTTCAGAAGATGTCACCTCAGGAACCAGCGGTGGTACGTGTATGAAACATGAGGCTCCACATGGTCGGGTTCTTGATTGGGTTCTAGCAAGTCTCCAACATTATCCGCACTCATTCATATTCATAAATATTTCAGTCTAGAGAAGTAATGAGAGAGTGTCATGGTGACTAATGATCATACCTTCACTCTCTTCCTTACTATCTTCGCACCTGCTGAATTGGCAGGTTTATAATTTCAGAGACTCATCTTACAGCAAAACTTTACTCAGATGTAGTTTGTTTTAACTCACATCAGTTCACACTGCATGGCCCTGTGCCAACTCTAACTGATGTTTATTGACATGGGGAGAAAAAAAGCCTAACAATGTTTCATATTTACTGTTTTAGAAGCAGTAGGAAGGCTTGTTTTGGCCCACAGATCCAAACAGCCAAGCCAAGAGTGGAAATGCTACAGCAAAGCTTTAAATGAGCTGTTCAAAGCAGTTACCAACCATCCTGAACAGTAAGTCTCATCACATTACTTTTCCAAGTGCAATTTTACATGTTTGTGATTAGTATCATGTCTTTTCTAAGGTTTGGCAGTGATCATAGTCTACATGGCAGTAATGAGGACCTGAGTGGGGACATTGCAGCTGCCCCACTTCAGGACTCTCAGGTGCTGTTTACAGAAACAGGTGAGCATGTGTGTCAGAGGAAGATACTGGTCACTAGTGTTTGTGCGTTCTGCGGTAGAATGTAGCTGATAACTGACCACCTTTAATAGCAAACTCAAAGTGGCAGCTGCTGAAATAATTTCCTGAGGGAAATGAGTAATTTAAAATGAATGATTTTCCTCTGATTACTTGATAAGATCATGCATAAAAAGCAGGTCTCAGAGATTTGTCCAGACAAGTTCTTGCCAATAATTTTACTTTACTTTCCTGTTATTGCTGAAATTCCTTACTTTTCTTAGCAGTCTTTCTTATAAATGCAGTAGATAATTAGCGGTCCTTGGGCTCTACTTTACCTCTGTTTGTCCAGATGTGACCCTGCCTTCCTGTCTGGATGGTAGCCCTGGCTCCCATGAAACTGATGCGGACATAGAGCTTCAGAGAGCTCACCAATTCCCTGACTCATGCCGCTCTTCATCTTTAGTATTAGTAAAGGTTTACCAGGAGATGATGACCATCTACAAACAGCTAAAGGTAAGAGAGCAGAACCACTGTAAGGAGAGTTTATCAGTAAATCCACATGGGAAAACTAGAGGACAGAAAATATTTTATTGTAAGGTTCCATGTATGGCTCTAGAGGACACTTACAGATGTGTGTCCAGCGTTACACACTGATTCACGTGCATGGTATATTATGATTCAAGGGTGCCTGTGTGTTTTTGTTCGCTTCTTGTCCATACTGGTATTTTGTGATTTAGTTTAGAGTTTCAGAGTCAGAGGTTTGTTTGGGTTAGAGAGGGTATGTTGTATGTAAAGTGTAGTCAAATGAAAGTATGTGTGTGTTTGTGTATGCACACAGGCAGAGCGACAAAGCCAGCAGCAGTGGGAGAGAGAGCTGCATGAGCGAGAAAGGAGGCTGAGAGAACAAGAGGAGGCTTTTGGGGGGCTGGCTGGGCTGGAGGAGATGCTCCATACTCGCATACTGGCTGTAGAGGAGGTCAGACAAACATACACGCTATCCAGTCACGTTCAACACAAGGGATGTCTTTTATATTCCTTCACTACACCTTGTTCCCTCTCCTTCCACACTACCGCTTGTCTCCTTTCAGGAAGTAAATCTATGGTCCTCAATCAGAAGCCACTTCCAAATCATACAGCTAATCATACATTTATATTATAAATTTATTAATAATCTGTGGAATGACGAGGTGATTTTGAATAACACTGTTTCTAAATCCAAATCTGAATCTGCGTTTTATATTGCGATTGTCGTTGTAAATTAACCTGTGTATTAGATAAAGTAACCTATGCTCTAGACTCGAGACATTTTACGGAGTTTAATTGAACCTCAGACATTTTTCCAGGAAGAATTTTTTTTTTTTAAATGTAATAATCCAGCCTGATGTGTAACCAGAAACACCAGCAGGAGCTAAGCCAGCTGCAGGATCTTCTGCGAGAGAGGAGCAAAGAGAACAGGAGGCTCAAATCCAGCTTTGCCGCCATCAAGGAGTTGAATGACAACATGAAGAAGCAGGTTCGAAGTGTTTATTGTCTGTTTGTGTTAAGCTTAGTAAATGGTTAACAGATGACCATATCATTTCCTTTGTGTTCTTATGGGAAGCTTAATGCTGTGATAAAAGTCATTCAGTGTCTTAAAATGATATTAGTACAAGGCACAAAAGTGCAAAGCTTTTAGGGAAGTCAACTTGATTAAAAGCTCTTCTTAGGTATCTGTGTTTTTACTGTGTCTGAACTTGCAGGCTTTGTGACCTCCATTTGTAAAGCACTTAAAAGAACATTGAACATTTAGTACAGCTTGTTTTGTTTATTACCAGTCATGGAAGTAATCTTGTTACCTGTCTTGTTCTTTGTCCAAAATTGAAGTGACTGGTTAAATTTTCGTTACATTATAGGTGGAGGAGCAGAAGGCTCACACCAAGCTGTTAGTAACTTGGTCCACAGGAGGGCACTATAACATCATCCTCTTGTATTTGGATTTTGAATAATCATGATGATAATAATGATTTTTATTTATGGAGCACTTTTATAAACCTGCATTACAAAGTGTTTCACACATAATAATAATAATTATAATACGGCATTGATGTAGGATCACAGAGTCTGCACTTATTCCCCAGGTTTAAGTGGCCCTTGAAAACCATAAGTGTGCTTGCTTCTGTTGATTGAAGGTCTCTTTGCTTCAAAAGCAATAACTAAACTGTGTATAAGGAAATAGATTTATTTTATATAAACTCATCGTGCATAACAGTTTGACATTCACTGTTTTTAAACCAACAGCTGAACGAGCTCAGTGAACAGAATAAGAAGCTGGAGAGCCAGTCCAAGAGAGTGCAGGCTCGACTTGAGAACCTGCAGGTAACAACACATTAATCCATGCACAGATATTCCTTTGTTATTCCTTCATGTTTTGAAATAATTAGAGTCTTGGCAGGCTGTGAAGTTATGGCAGTCCATCTGAAAATCAGTTTTTAGTGTCGCATGATGGTCTAAGTGCTCTTTGAAGCCTTTCCACACTAACAATAATTTTAACCCAGCAATTTCTTGTAGCGAGGAAGATTTTTACTATCTAATATTCTTAGTAAAGGTAAAAACAGATGTTCCTTCATACATTTATTCACTGACCTGTTACTTAATTTTTCCAGAGAAAATATGAACAAAGCATGGCACCAAGAGGCTGTCAGAGAGGGAGTGTTAAAAACACTGAGTTTATTAAACCATCCAAGAGGGACAGAACTGTTACTTCTGGAAAACCCAGCGACAAGGTTTGCTCTAATTGTGGCTTCATTACTTTGTTTTATTGTTAATGTGTTTATTGAAAAAACACTGCAGATCATTTAGTATGGTTAGACAGGCATGAAGACTCTCATTTAGACATATCCAAGCTGGAAACACTACAAAACTCACTCTCCACAAACCACTCTCCTTCTCTGCCAGCTGGCATGATAAATCATAATTTGGGATTTTTTTTTTTGTTATGTTATCACTGTTGTTGATGAAGATGAATATACTTGATGTAGTTTTACTTGATATGGTCGCACTTGTTATTTAAAGGCTGCTTTTCTTTCTTTCTCTATTCTGTTGACTGAGCCAAACTTTCCATTACCACACTTTTCACAGTTTAACCTTTAGACTCCACTGAGAAAGCAGTTGCTTCTCTGTATATATATGTATGTCCCATGGCTGAACTGCGTAGAGTTTTACATTTTATTTACTTGTCTTTAATGTTTTGTGGCTTCTTTGCTCTTTGGATCAAGATGTGAACCTGACAGATGATAAAGGTTTAATCAAAATCACATTCATAACCATAATTACCATGTTGTGACAAACTTTATTTCACCCTCCTTCCTTTAGGGTAGCTCCAGTCCCACCCAACTGAAGCTCCTTGCCCTTCTGTTGGACTGGGTCCTTGATGGACAGACGTTCTCATCAGTAGCAGGAAATGAAGGGAAAGATGTAGGCCAGTGTCTGCCTCTGGAGGTTGTACTCAACGAAAGATGCCTCAAGGTGGAGCATTCACTCCAGCTTCACTTTCCTCCACAGCATGACCACACAGTTTCAGTTGCAGTCAGTGTTATAAGTTATCTTTGGTTCCTTAGGTGCTGCCGTTATTAGCAGATCAGCTTCATCACACCCCTTTGTCAGAACCAGACCCCCTCCTTGGCCTTCTTCGTCTCATCCACTGGGCTTTGAGACACATGGACAGTAGCTCACAGGTAAAGATGTGATCATTTCTGTGGATAAACTGCTCTGATGCAGCAACTACACATGAGATACATAAAAAACATTGGGATTACAGTAACAGTAAAATATGTGGGATATACAGTCTGTTAGCCTGACTGTTTTTAGTTTTCACAGATTTTTATCCACTGAAGAGTATCTGGATTTCAGGACCCAGGCTGAAGTTGTGACAATTCAGGAAAATGTGCAGGAAATGTTCCTGTTAGCTTGACAGCCAGTTTCTTTTGCAGAGACTGTGTCACAAAAGGTTATCTCTGGGTCAAATGGTGATCACAGCATTACTGTTGTATCGCAAGACTGTTTAGTGAGTAGCCACTATGAACAAACCACATCACCTCAGCCACAATAATAAGAGGCCTGTGGTTAGCTAGATGATACCTTGACACAGAAACAGAGAGATGTATTGTTTTGTCTGAAAACTTTTGTTCTCCCACATCTGCCGGAGGAGTATAAGTTGAAAAGAAATGTTTTTGGATATTAGCACTTTTCAGCAGCATCCATTTTGTTTTTTAAAAGATGATCTGGACTTTCAGGAAGTTACAGAGGTGTGAGATTACAACAACATTCTGTTAATTGCAAAAACATGCAATGTTCTGTGGCCTGCATCTGTCTTAGTTATTGGTGTCTGGCCTTGCAAGAGATGAGTCACTTTCTCAACAACATCATGCAGGAGAATCCAAACAGGACGCACAGTTTTCTCTGGAACACACAGCAGTACAGATTCACTTGAAGCAGGGGATGTCCACTTTATCACTGTTTGGAGGTCCTGTCGATCGTCTGTTCAGCTAAGAAGCGTGGTTCTCTGAAGTTCCCTGCTTGTTTCACTTTGGTAAGGATGTATATCCCGCTCCAATATAGATGGCATGGCAGCTGCTCTGCTGCAGAGAGGAAGGCTTTCCACAGGTTGCTGAAATGACAGTAAACCCCTTCGATCCTTGAATTGCTAGTTGAAAGGGTGATAGACGGTAGGTCCGAACTTTGAATCCCAGCTATGAGCCAGGCCCCATTACTCCCGGCCCTGAGACACTTTGTCTCTCCCCACAGCCTCCAGCTCCCAAGCTCCTCTTCTCCGGCCCTTCTGCAGGGAGCTTGGCCCCCGCGTGTTTATTTGTCAGGCCATGTCATATGTCTGCTCAGTGACATGCTTGATGTTCAACTGGAATCACATGCTCCCTTATTGTTACAATATGCTTTCACTTTTAATACAAAAACCAACCACTGCTGGGTCATAATATATAAAGGGAAGAAGAAAGATGTTATTTAAAGTCTGGGGGTCCCTACGGAGCTGGTGGAGTCATTGGGGAGCGGAAATAGTTACAGAGAGTGAGAGAGGGATGTAGTGACTTTGAAAACCACTGGCTCTTTGTTGCTTTGGAAAACTTTGTCTAATAACCAATGTGTGTTTGTGTGTGTTTTGCACAGCATATAGCGCTATCTGCCACTCTGCGGCGGATAGGAGAAGAAGTGTCAAAGCCTGCAGCCCAGTCAACAGTGCTGCAGTCTGAAGATCCAGATCTGCCCAAGTCCTGCAGTGAGGCAGCTGGACCCCTTAGCAACTGGCCCCTTCACCGAAGCCCCTGTCCTCACACTCGTATCCTCTCCACCCTCATCATCCTCCGCACTGTCACACAAGGTATTATCACTGCACACACGTCACACATGCAAAAAGGTGTTGAATTGTGGCCTTAAGCAAAACAGTGGGGTTAAAATAATGAATCAACGAAGGCTGTGATTATTTACAATATCCCAGAGCCTGAGGTGACACTGTTTTGTCAGACCAACAGTCCAAAAACCCAAAGACATTCAATTTATCATGGTATTATATAAAAAAGAACTCTAAAATAATAATGTAAAACAAAGAAAAGCAACAAATCAGCAAATCCTCACATTTCAAAATCAGGAACCAGCAAATAATTTTTTTTTGCCTGCTAAATCCTCATTATCATTCCTTTACTGCACCTTCTCATTATTTAGTATTTTTCAAAGGAGAACTTTACTGTCACCATAGCTGCAAAGATGACATCTGAATTTACACATATGGCATGTTAGATGGTTAGATTTCTACTCGGGGTGTGCTGAATTTCTGCAAGGCGTGATAAGAAACTTGCAAAGAAACTTAAGAGACTTGCTTCATTTATCTACTGGCAGCCTCACGGACGGAATTGTTATGATTCACGGTACATTTTTGCTGAAAGAAAACAGTCAACAATGACATTTTTGAAAAAATTGAAAGTGATCTCCTGCTCTTGTGAAAAAGACCATGGAAAGATGTTTTCTGGATAGTGACGAAATATTTTGCGAAAAGTGCTTTTTATGTGTCACTTATTATTCAGATTAAGCACACATGTAGTAACCACTTGATGAATCAAAAAGCAGACTTCAGAAAGAAAAAGAAATAAGTCATAGCCAGAAAATGTGAGCGGTACATCTGTTGGTACTTATCACTTCCCACTGTGTTGGCACCCCACCTGTATAGGTGTGAATCCACAGAGAGGGCAGGGTGTTAAAACATGCAACTGAGTGCTGTGTTATCACACATACTTAAAAATGCTGTGCAAATTTCAATTAAAATTTCCATGTAAGTGCTAATACCAGTAGATATAGCAGTTTGAGAGCAAAGAGGAGATGACGAAAGCTGAAATGTGCTTTGCTGCTGCCCTGTCTGTGCACTCCATCCATTATAGCTGATGAAGCACTGCTGGCTAGGGAAGGTTTGAACTAATAAGTTGGGAGGCACCTTGAGTTTTCATCTACCGCCACCAGCAAATTGACACTTTTGGCTCTAAGTGAAATATCTCCACAAATATTGGATGGATTTCTATGAAGCATGTACAGGCATTAAATTCTCCAAAGGATGAATTGTAATCACTTTGGTTCTCACTTTTCATCAAGCACCATCATCAGGTTAAAATTCCTGTTTCTCCAGTGCTTTGGTTTGTAACCACAAGAAAACAAGCAGTGGAAGTACAACTCACAGCAATATAACTAAAGACTGACAGTTGTGTAAATGGTCTAGTAACCACATTGATAACAAGATGAAATGCATCAGAGGTTTCTGAGTGTTTTCAGGTTGGGAAAACGTATGGACGAACAGCTCAATCAGCCACAATCAGAGGCTGATGGGCGAGGGGAAAAAAACCTCACTGCTGCTGCTCAGGTCAGACACAAGGGAGAAATCAGTGTGCTAATCACTCGCTGGACCCGTTTTACCCAGCAGAGTCTGCATTGAGTTGAGGGTAGTTTGCAAAATTTCCAGAGGAAATACCCTGTAAACTAAGTTGGTGATGATTTGTATTTGTCATTATGAGCATCCCGGCATTACAACTGCTGCGATACCACTTCACTGTGACTATTAATTTCTTTCATTCTTTCTATCTTTCAGTTTTTTTTTTCTACAGAGATCATCAGCCTCACAGAGCCCCTAGCATGGTTTTAGACACATTACACATATTTAAAAAGGGCATGGAGCTTTTAGCTACATCCATTTTTTTGTTTGCTGCCTGGTCTCCAGAACTATAAATCTTCAGGCACTCAGTGGATGCAGCCTTCATATCTTTACATATTTTATGAAAATCTCTTCTGAAATGACCTTGCATCTGCTCGTAATGCTTCAGGGCTCCCTCACTATGTCTCTACATAGACTAGTTTCTGTCAATCTGCTCACCAGGTTTGCTTTCTCCCCTCGTCTGGATTGACGTAAAACCAGATTGAGCATAATAGCGAGATGTTTCTTCCCTCTCATATTTGCTTGGATTTTACACATAATAGGTACCATTCTGAGACAGATCTAACCAAACTCAGTCCAAAAAAAAAAAAAAAAAGGAAGCTTTTATCCCATGTCAGGTTGTATAAATCCAGCACTTTTGGACATTTGAAAAGTATTTTCTCCGTACTTCAGAACCTCTCAGAATAACTTGAGGTGATGGCAGATCATATGTTTGAATTTGACAGGCAGGATGGGTTTTGGACTTGAAAAGGGGACTGCAGAAGAACGGCAGACATTATGGCCAAAGAATAGAGGTGGTGTGTGAGAAAGAAAGGAAACAGCTTGGATTGTGGGGATAAGATGGGAAAGGGATAGGTTGAACAGGTAAAGCGTCTATAAGAATACAGCATACGGGACAAAGATAAAATTTGTCTCGAGAATTACTTTTAATATAAAATTACACAATTTAGTTTATAGTCTTATCTTAGCACTTTAAGACTTGCCTAATTCACAGATAAAAGTTTCAGATGAGAGACTAAAATCTCAGTGTAAGAAGAAAATGACTTAAATGTTTAATTTAAAACAGAATCATATGTCTCTGTATGTAAAGACTGTATGTCTCTGTCCTGTCTGCAGCTGATGTGCTCGCCCAGGCTCTGGACAGCCTCCACACAGAGCTGAGGTGTGAGGAGAGCCGAGGCCTGTTCATTCACTACGGAGGAGTGTGTGTGCTACTGGTGGTGTTAAGAACCAGCCGCGGAGGTCCACACACACCTATAGACGTCCTGATGCAGCTAACCGAACAGTCCCGTAAGTAGGCGCGTGCCAGGTGATGGGATAGTGTAGAACCCACCACCTTTGTATGAATATGAGCACATGTCACATCAGTCTTCATTTGAAGGATCTTTATAATGTACATTCAAGTCCACATCAATTCTTATAAAATAGAAATTCCTCTACTGTAGTTTACCTGTAGATTTTATTAGACACTCACTAGTCTGTGGACAGGGCCTGCTGGCAAATACACGTTTATATCATAGAAGGACAAAGAAGACTTGGTCACTAGTATAATAAAACTGTACAATTCAGCTGTGACAGTCACGCTGTGTGCTTCATTAGCACCTCGCCTGTGACCTCACGATTCAGTTTTATAATTGCACACTTAGCTTTGTGTGGAAAATCATCTGTGGTTGACGTAGCCTTGAATGCTTCTGTAATCACTCCTCTAGCCCAGATTTATGGACTGTTTTTACTATCACTATTTACTTTGATTTAAAGCAGCTTCTCCGGCAGTATCACTCCATATCATCCCCACATAAAAACCACATGTTAAAAGTAACGGTTTGTCTGAACTCACATCAATCATAAGCACTGGTCAGTCAACAGATTTGGAAGTTGTGGGCATAAAACCTTGGACTTCCACCACCTCCTGGCTCTTTTATAGAAAGACTGAAGTCTTGATGGAGGTGGACATGGAGGAGAGTACATCTGCAGTGTGTTTTCATGGAAGGACAAGTTCGGCAGGGTTATGAGCCATATCATTTAAGACTGCTGTATGCTAATACGCAGCAGAGCCATATGCCAGAGGCGACTGGGGCCCGGAGCTGTGCGTGTGTGCGTAGTCGTGTGTTTCAGGGGGGACTGTAAGTGTAGCAAGACTTGCTTGTTATTGTGTTTTACAAGCAGTAATGAGGGGAGACGGGAACAGGGTGAGGAGGAGGGGGAGAGAGGCTTACACCTAAAGATTGCCAATAAAACAAATCAAAAAGGTCCAGTTGCGCACAAAACACACACACACACACAGACACACAAGACGTCTTTGGTCATACTGCAGCAACTTGACTGCTTGTATAAAGTTCAGTCACATACTGTACAACTTACACATCTTGTGAATAGTGCATTCATAGATCACAGCAATGCAGTTGTCCACTTCAACACACACATATACACAAACATGCTTGGTAACAGTGTTTTACTGGCTTTGACTGATGTCGAGTAAACAGTGGGTACATAAACTACCAAACAGCTTCATGCAGAGGATTCCATGGTCACATATGGACATACTTTCTGTGTGTGTTTAGGTTCTTTTTTTGGCCACAGTAGAGAAGTGTTATACGTTTTGATGGTGTTGCAGTTTCTCGCTATACGATGTGTCCCACAGCATCTGTGTTATTACAAACCCACAGTGTGTGTGTGTGTGTGTGTGTGTGTGTGTGTGTGTGTGTGTGTGTGTGTGTGTGTGTGTGTGTGTGTGTGT
>JBBMJY010000007.1:14939727-14953338 GCA_037833715.1 Toxotes lorentzi | reverse complement strand
TGTGTGTGTGTGTGTGTGTGTGTGTGTGTGTGTGTGTGTGTGTGTGTGTGTGTGTGTGTGAGTGAGTGTGTGTGAGACTCCTCATAGGATTATGTTTTATGTTATGTTCCTGGGCTTAATGTGACACCATATTAGTGCCTCTGAAAAAGACAAAAAGATACCTGTGCTTTGGCAGAAAATTAATCAGCAGCTGTAATCAATGAATTGTCTGGATCAATCAATGAATTGTCTGGTTTCAGATTCTACAACCTGAGGATTAGTAATATCACCTTGTGATGTGCTTGTTTCACTATTTTTTTCTTTTTTTTGACATTTCAAATTCTAAATTATTGATCAGTTAATCAAAAAAAAAATTGACAGGTTAATTAGTTGCAACCCCACATGTCTTACCACCTTTTGCCACCACGTTTTGTTGGACTGAGGGATTATATTCAGCTACAGGTACATAGTTAAGCAGACATACTGTTAGCAGACATCATCTGAATGTTCGCCAGTCAGGAAATTAGTTTAAAAAATGCTGTCATCTGAAACTTTTGTTGTGCAAGAAAACTACAAAATGTATAGAAACTGTTCAAGGTCATGTCAGTAACATGAATTATCTATAGTAGTTTGATATCCTTGAGGGGACGAGATGTTATATCTGGGGAAAAAAAGGACTGACCATACTATCCTTTCCTGCTTTATCCTTCTCATATTATCAGATTCTACCTGTCTGATCCTTTCTTATCTGAACATGATCCTTTTCTTCCCCATCCAATCTTCTCCTGTGATTTGATGCCAGCAGAACCACAGTACCAGCCAAAAACAGCCCCTCTGTGGCTCACATTGTATTCCCTCACCCACATGTGTGGTTTAAGACGGTGGAGAGTTACTTTTTAGAAGGAGCAGGAATGTGACTTTAGCAGAAACAAATGTTTGTTTACTAGGCACTGACTAATTTTAGGACTTCATAAGGTCGACATTTGCTTTTATTAATTTGAAAAATATGCAGCACCCATCTGCGTGGACTGATGCTGTTGTCCCTTCTTTGTTTCATCTCCCTGTGTGTGTGGCTTTGGTTTGATGAAGGGAAGGTCAGAGCTAACAGTGACAATATGGAAGCTCTTCCAAATACAATCATCACAGAATCCTTCTGACCAGCATCTGTGCCCCTGTCTCACTCAGTTTGATCGTTAAAGTGTTTTCATGGTTTGTTTGCGTGTCCGTGTAGTTTTCATTTCCATGCAAATCTAAAAAGTATGGCAAAATGAAGTTGATAATTTTCATCTCTTCAGATGTTTTAACATTGAATGAAAATGTGTTGTTCATCAGCAAAATAGTTTAGATAATATCCTTTTTTTTTTTTGTTTTTTTTTTTCGGCGCTGCTTGTGTTTGTGTGCTTTTAGGCTACCTAAATCCCTTCCTGGAGGCTTGTAGCTGTGAGGACTTTTTCCGAACAGCGTCCCAGCTCCTTAAAAACCCTCGTCTGGAGCTCCCATCACTGGAGAAGCTCTCTATCCTTCTACAGAAGCTCTCCAGCATCAGGTAGGCACTGCGATCTATGTACAGGTAATATCACACACTGAACAAGGATTAATACGTCCGATCATGGGTAGTAAATGCCTGTGTGCTCGGACATATGCAAACGTGCTTGTGCCCTCAGATCTTTTCTCTCATGTCTGTGCAGACTCATGATTATCTGAACAAATACAAAACCTGACTACAGATATGACCTCAGCATAGACTGCTGCAGAGAGGAAACAGATTATAGATTATATCCAGTGGTTAATGATTTGGATTCCCTTCTCAAAGACAGGGGATAAAATTTGGACTATTACAGTGGGTCCCAACTTTTTTTGACACATTCACATGACAACTGTGACCAGATCGAGGCATGAGAAAGTAAAATTATTCAGTGAAGAAACAAGACTGTAGACAGCTGCGGCTGACGGAAATGTCATTAGTTTTGTTTGTGTTTGGACATAAACCAAAAACATTTTGACCTGATGATGGCGCTGCATTAAAACTCAGGGGATCGAAGTTTTTATTATTCATACTGAATGAGAATATGATTCCATCCAGAAGTTATCAGAACTATTGTTATTTCAAAAGAATAGTAAAATTTTAACCTGCTGGTGGCACTAGAGGAAAAGACAGGGGATCATCAAAGTCATTATCATACACTGGTGTAATACTAAATATGTATAACTCTTGGGAGTTGACAGACAGTTGTGTAATTTTTAATTTCATTTTGTCCAGGAAGAACCGGCGTCTGTTTGAGCTCTCCTCTCTCCACCTCCAGATACAAGAGCTTTATCACAAAACCAACCACACGCACACCTTCCTCTGCCTCAACCTCAGGTCCATTCTTCACAACCTTAAATGACACATACACTCACGCTGTCCCTCGTGCTGGATTCAAGGTCTCTTTAAAAGCTCAGACTTCCCAGTTAGACAAAAATGACTTGCTTTGTATTTTGCTGCTTGAGTCTTTCATGTGTTCTCAAACTGCAATTGCCAGAACCGTACAGCACTTCAATGTGCTCCATCCTGCTCTACCTCAAATGACATATCCCCACATTCTTTATTTATATAGTGATATGTTTTTGAAGTCCTTTTGTCTGTCAGAAGTACTTTAACGTTGTGTATGTTTTGCACTTTGTGACCCCTCTGTTTTTGTGTTCCACAGTTTTAATCTGGTGTTTTGTCTTTTTCTGTGATGGAAAACCTTTTTATAAAACGACTGTCATGCTTGCCAGTGGCCTTAATGGGTGTCTCATGTGCTCAGAGGAAGAGAGGCTGTGACTCTGAAGCTTTTTAATGGCAGTAAACAAAAAAAAAAGAACT
This sequence comes from Toxotes lorentzi, assembly GCA_037833715.1. Classification (NCBI taxonomy): domain Eukaryota; kingdom Metazoa; phylum Chordata; class Actinopteri; family Toxotidae; genus Toxotes; species Toxotes lorentzi. Next base: position 14,950,511 of record JBBMJY010000007.1, on the reverse strand, counting down.
GAGGAACATTAAGACTGGACTGCATATGAAATGCTGAAATCCATATGTTTTGTATAAACGTGTCTTATTTGTTTGTTCCCGAGTATGGGTGGGTTGATGGGTGTAATGGCCTCAGCATGGGACACACTGGCCGTGTTGGTTGATGGAGAAATTCTGAGGGACTGGAACAATTACAGCTGATATTTAAAACGGACTTGTTGCAAACCATTCTGAAGTGCTTGACTGTTCTATATTGCAAAGGGGTGCACCCAATTTTTAAAGCATCCGAATCCCTAATTTAACTGTTAGTTAGTTTCCAAAACTTCTGCTCAGGTCAGGGTTATAATTTGGATTGAATTTGCTGGATATTTTATCCTTGCATCACATATTTTTTTTTATAAAACAGAGAATGTTTATGAAGGCCTTTAAATTGAATTGATGAGTCTGTACATGATTTGAACCTGCTTAACACTGATAACGTCCTGAAGCCTCTTGAGAACCATTATCGCATTTTCACAAGGATTCTGACAAATCATTACAAATAACTACAGGGTACTGCATACAAAAAAGTGAAAGAGACACACAAAAAACATGAGAAATAGTAAACGAAACCAGGGACTTCATCATTCCATTAAGTCATAATAATGATTGTGAACACATAGAAGTTAAAGCTTGATTTTGGGTGCAAAAGGCTTCATCTGAGTAATCCAGATGTTTTAGATATATTATATATAGATAAATTATTTTTTGTGTTTTTACCCGTTTCTATAGAGTTTGATGGAACAGAAAGGCACAGCTTTCTTTCATTTTAGTTTGCATTTTACTTCTGGTATCAGTAGTAAAATAAAAGAGTATGCCTTTGTCATAATCCATCAAACTGGTCTGATACACAGTGATTACAAGTGTTCAAAGGTATGATTTTATTCATTTTGATAATAATGAACATAATGTTTCTGTTTAATGTAACACATTTTAGCCACTTGTAACTGGATAAACCTTTTTTTAAAGTAAACTTCATTTGATGATTAATAGAAGTGAAAGATTAAAACTGAAAAGTTTTCCCTAGAAGCAGCAGCAGCGTGACGGCCCCTGTTTAACCTGGAGACTTTAAACCACCTGCTGAAGAAAACATTCAAGAACAAAGATGTTTGAAATGTTCTGCCAAAATAAATACAACCTGTTTTTGAGTTGAAGTAATTCCTTAAGCGACTGCAGACACTTGGAAACTGCTTTCATCTGCACAAGGAATTACGGTTAATATAATACAGTAGTTCCATTGCTGGAAAATGACACACACAGCAGTATAAAATGGTTAATATTCAGGCAAGCCACCATGGAAAGTATCTGATATGGAAATCTGACAAATTTATAGCATTGTGCATCCCTAAAACAAGCTCAGCCACTACAGTGTCCTCACTGCATTTACTTTTAAGCACTGTTAAACTGTTTTTTAACTGTTTTTTGCTGACATGTTTGAAAGCTTCTGGATCACGCAGCCAATGCTCTGCTGTGATAAAGGTTCAGGAGTGAGCTGTAGCATATAGTTTAGCCCATTTAATGATAAGGAATGTTATTACCCCAAATGACTTTGGTTTCTGACCACTTCTGTTATTACGTGGCAGGCACCAGAACACATGCAAAAACAATGTTAAAAGTTCTGTTTATATACAAAAGGACTAGAAAACGATTTCTTTTTAGTGCCCTTTTAAAAAAAAGTATTGCGCTGTTGCAAATAAGTTAGATAATTTTATTCTCCACAGGGGATGAAACTAAATTATCAGGGCATAGATAGGTGGAAATCCCCCTCCATCCTACCAAGCACATCCGCTTAATTAAGTCTTAGCTTACCTTAAGTTCTTTACTTGGTTACTTTTTTATTACTTCACCAACTGTAAACAGCCAGAAGCAAAGGAGATTATGTTAGAGATAGAAGAGGATTTGCTGGCAGTAGTATGGAGGCTGGTGGTATTTACATTTCTTCCTCATTGTGGCTGTTTGTGAATTTTGTCGCATCTGGATGATATCAAATGCAACCAACAAGCTTTATGATCAACAGCAGAACACACTTTAGATGGAAGCCACATAAACACTCATCCTGCGATGACCATTTTTCACCAAGCCACCCAGGTTACATGCACAAGTCCTGAACCCTGACCTTCGAGCGGTTTCTTCAGACAAAGGAGCGCACCTTTAATTCATTTTAAAATTATGGAAAGGTACTGATAATTTGCACAAACTGTCAGCAGTGGCAGGCCAAAACTTTCTGGATCAGTTCTCAGAAATACACGGTGTCACTTTAAGGCAGATGCAGATGGATAATACAATCAGTCTGTCAAGATCATCATATTATTGTCAACCGGTTCTTCATCATCCATCTCTTCCGCCTCAGAGACTGTCAGCTCTCTCGACAGAATACAAATTGATTGAAAACAGAAGTTCAATGTGAAGCCGCTTGTCACTTTCTGCTTCCATTAACGCATCTGTTGCTTTGGCAAAGCTGTAATTTGGAGCTATGGAGCAGAGTGTTAACACATGACAATGGGATTGTTTACTGGCTTAACAAATGAATGTAATAATAGTAATGATATCAGATTTCCAATCAAGCCTTCTTGTTTCTGAGTACATGGGAGTTCAGGACACGCACTGGGTGTAAGGTTGTGTTTACACCCAGCAGTTTAAATGAGCTCGGGGGCACATCCCTGTGGGACAGACCTGGCAAATAAAACTGTCCTAATCCCTAAATTTTGTCCACACTTTCCCTTATAAATCAATCAGTTCTTCTGTGTTCTGATCGTAGCCTGGCACTGGTTAAAGATGACCTTAAAGTGACACGCCGCCTTTCACCCTCTGCAGGCTGTAAAAGATTTGCAGTTTCCGTCATTATGGAAAAAGCAGGAGTCAGTTTGAATGTACGTCAGTTATGAACTGACAATTAGAAACACCTCTCAGTTTGATGCCGTCCACTACAACGCCACCACTAATAACATCACAAACATATGTTTGTGATTAAGTATTGTAAACTCAAAGTTCACTTACTAGATTTTTTTTTTTCAGAGTGCTTTTGACCATTTTCCATGGCCACCTTCAGTGAATGGAATTTGCTCAGGCAGCCAGATGCTACAGCTGGAAGTTGTGGGAAAAGCCAACCTCCATCCCGGTACCTCTTCAAATTAAACTCATATTAGACCGTTCTCAACTTCACAGTTCACATCCAACTTTCCCGTAGTTTGAATTCGCCTTTTTATTAACTATCATCATGATCTTTCTCTAACCTGAACCAAGTCTTTGACTTCACCATGGTTTGTCTGCCATGGTCCTAATCTTTCCGTGCCAAAGCACGCACACACACACACACACACATATAATATATATATATGTAGTTATTGAAAATGAATCAGGTGGTTTTGTCCAGAACTGTCCAGTACTGATGTTTTGTTTTTGTTTCTATGAGCCCTATAATGTGACACAGGAGAAGTGTGTTTTGGCAAAAATATGACACTGGAACACACTGAGCATATGGATGGACAGTGGAGATGTGGACTCCAGTTTTTATGAATTCTTTCTTTTTAATTTATCACAATTGGAAATTTTTGAAGCTGACGTGAATTCAAGGTGAAGGAATCCAGAAATGTTTCACAGCTGCCGCTTTAGCCTAAATGAGTGTTTGACACTGAAATAGATTTTGGGTGGAGTATCACTTTAACGAGGCCTTATTGCCTATATGCCCGCTTCAGGAACAGTCGACAGCTGATTTATTTACTTTCATGACTTCAGTTAAGTCTGGTCTGCGCTGCAGTCAGCGCAGCGGTGTCTGGTCCGTGTTCCCTAACACGCTTGACTCCGCCAATCTGCCCTGCACAGCATCACACACACGGCTTTATATGCTGATCCTGATTTATGTTTGGGTTTTTTTCAGTGGACCAAAAATTTAGAAAATTACTCTAAAGAGTCGCCCTGCTCTGGTCTGGCTGGTAAACCTCATTAAAATGTTATTTGGTAGGTGGGAGGAGGCTGTCCGGGGGAAACATTAGCGGTTCCACTTCAGCACAACCATAAAGTCAAGTCAATCAGCGATTTGACGTGGCAGACCACCAAAAGTATATCGTTTCCACCAGCCGCAATATGCATAAATAAGCTGATTGAGTAATGCAATAAGCACATGGTGGTAGTGGTAATATACCTGGCTGTAAATGAGGTAGTGTTTGAAGGAGTCGTGAGTGGAAGCAGCTGTCAGGGGTTATTCTTTGCAGACGGGCTAGGATCACACTGGTTTCCAAATGTCAGTTTGTTTTCACTTCTTTTATTATATTTCTATCAGGAGAATTTTTTTTTTTTTAACATAGACGGAGCAGTTTGTATTTGATGCCGCTTGGACTTTTTAAAGTGAAACCTACTTTTGCTACTTACTTCACTACTCACAAATTACAATAAATGCATCTTGTTTTTTTTTTTTTTTTAATTTGTACAAACACAGAAAAGTAAAAGCAACAATAAGTTGGTTATGTGGAGTTTCTTAGTGTAGCTATTTTATAATAAGCGTGACAGTGTTTCAGTTGCAAAACTGCACTGCAGTTAAAACTGTTGAAAGAAATTTAATTACAAAGAGTGCAAACACAGTTCATCCTGTTCTCCAGACAATTCCCTGGAAATACACCTGACTGAGGTCTGGACACCACTTCTGCTCCTACTGTTTGATGTGTTTGCAGGTGACTGACGGGGATGAGTGTGTGCATGAATTTGTTGTGTTGGGGGTAAAGGTGTTGGTGACTGGCAGAGGTTTAATTAGTCTCATGGTTGGCACTCCTTGCCCTAAAGAGTCTCTGTACGGCTTCAACCTCGTCATTTAAAGTCAAGCCAAGCGCTTAAGAGCAAAGAAAGCCCCTGAAGACACGCACCCTTCTGCATACGTTTGTCTTTACCTACTCAGTGTGTGTGTTATCAGACTAAGAGCCTCTTCACATTGGGTGGATTATTTGTGGGCAGGAGTTTGAAACATGATGAGAGAAAGACCTCAATGCTGCCCTGATGCCTCACAGCAGCATCACTGGCATTACCACAGACCATGAACTAGGCTTATGATCCCCAGCCAGCACATACACACCTCATCATTTAGCTAAGGTCACGGGGATCTTGGCACAAATACACACCTGCACACAGTGAAAGCCTGATGATAGAGTTTTTTACAGAGGTGACAGAAGTAGACTATTGTCATGTTGTTAGCGAAGAAGTCTTCAGTATAAAAAGATAAGTGGGTGCAGAACGGGGATTTACTGAGGGGGTTGTCCAGTTGTCCTCTGAAACTAGAAATATAACACAGAAATCAAGTATCGTGAAACTGTAGCATTATTCTTTATCATTTGGTAACAAAATGAAAATGCCATTTGTGGATAAACCCTCATACAAATAATGCTTCACAATAAGAAGTAACACATTGCTGTGTTTAATTTGAAAGGGAGAAGTGGTTTGGCTTCTTGACTTGCAGTAGCAAGTCAGCGGAAGAGATCAAAGAGCTGATGTCTGAATGAAGTTATGGTCTACTAATCTTTTTTTTTCTCCATGAAATCATCTTTCACTTGACGTACCATCTAGTTAATATGTCATATTTAATGACCTATAATTAACAGTTGGAGTTTTGAATGAGCTGGAAAATGTTGTGATTAGTGATTTTCCCTCCGGTGTCTGTTAGCCATTAACTAACCCTGTCAGCGTCTGCCGGTTGACAAGTAACAGTAGGATACAACTGACCACTACATGGGATCATTTACTGTACTGTGTATCAGTGTCATTCACTTCTGATGTAATATATATGGCTCATATATGTGTATTTGATCAGTACTATAGGCTGCGTATGGTTGTACAGAAAGACCTTAAAGATACACCGATTTAAAAAAAAAAACATTTTCCAAGTTCTAACTTTGTGCCCTTCGTTAATTGTTCCATTGTTCTCTTGTATATGTGTATTTTTTTTTCTTCTACAGCAAAATCCCTCTCCTTTCTCCTGTACAGCTTTATATACTTCTTTTTCATGATTCATCCTGCATTCGAGGTCATGTGCAGAGATGTATTCAGTCAAATGTGAATTTTGAAATTGATTTGAATTCTTTGCCTTTTCTTATTATTTTCTTCATGCTGTATGTTTCAAATCATTTACTTTGACATTAAGAGTCTGTGCTGTTTCTGTTTTAATTTACAGTCATTATTATATCATTAACACTCAATTGACATTAATGCCACTTTGGTCCAGCCTGAAATATCTCAACTGTTAGATGGGTAGGTATTCAATTTTGTGCAGACATTCAATGTTCCCTGAGGTTTTTCTCTAATGCCACCATGAGGTTTTAGTGTTTTTAGATGAAGTCCAGGAGTAATGCTAGACTGTAGATAACTAATAAGGCATATTTTTGCTTTTGAGTGAAATGTATAGAAAATGACTGGATAGATTACTGTTATCTTTGGTACAGACATTGACGTCGTCCTTAGGATGAAGTGTAATCACTTCGGTGATCCCCTGATTTTTTTTCACAAGCCATCATCGGGTCAAGATGTCAATTTGTCCAACAGTTTGGTTTACATTATGACCAATTACCTGCAAAACTAATGACACTGCATCGAGCTTTACTTTGTGTTTATATCTGCTAAATATCAGCCAGAGCAACTAACACGGCTGTTGACTATACTCTCGAAATCTTATTGCACACCAGCACGAAATGTACAAAATACCTGCATCAAAGCAAGTCTACTTATGCAATGTAAGTGATGTGAAAGGTCTTACAGCAATATTTATGCTGGCCTCGTTTGTTCCACACACTGAGCCCCTAAAGGTCCAATCCAGTCACTTGACTCAAACAAAAATAAAATACCAAGCCATTTTTGCATTACATCTTTATTAATGTATACATTATGTACAATAATAAGTTATATATACAGTTATACTTTGGTTCTGTGGTTTGTGTGTTCTACTACATGTTCTACTATACTGTATGTGCTACTGAGGTAAGTAATCCATGTTTGGCTTCTGTATATCATCCTATCAGCATAATATATGTCAGACAAGATTTTGCCTGCCTGAAAACAGGGCTTGGATCCATTTCATTTCAATTCAATCAAGCAGTTAGATTATTTACAAAAGATCAACAGCATAAAACATCATAAAAAAATAACAAGTTAAACCTGTTTTGAACTGAATTGGATCCGATGAAGATAACCCTGCTCTAAGAAGGCAGTTCTATTTAATGCAATCTTTTTCTTTGCCTTGACGAGAGATGTTAAAGGATATAAAATATGAAAATATGCTTGATAAAGATGCACATTTATTAATTTAATGTACTGGGGTCCTGCCCCAGAGTTGCGATGTAAAGAAGTAGAAAAAGAACTTGGCAGCAGGTGATGTGTTGTGCAGATCAGTCACAGGACATTATGCTGACAACATCAGGCATTAGATAAAGATCAGTCCCATTCCCAAGAAATGAGATCAAAGCAAGTCTTGGCATTGCTTGTGTATGTTGAAATTTGGAGCTTAACCACTGGAAGAGAAGGATGTTGACCCGCAGCATCTTATCTGTTAACATCATCACTATTAACGGAGCTAAAACGAGCATCAACGTGACGCTCGTCACAAAGTTTATCCTGATGCTTATCAGAGCCACTCCCAGTTTCTGTACATACAGCACTAAACTGGCTTCAGCTGCTTTTCACAAGTGGACAACCCACACAACTGCATATTGTTCTCATTTGCTATATTGGTCCCATAGGGTAGAGGGGAGCTTAAATCCTGTCTGAGCATGACTGAGCAGACCACAAAAGCTGAGCAAGATCAGACGTTATAGGACGACCGTAGCGCTGCTTCCACCACGACCAGCCGCATTCTTGCACCGTTCAGTGCAGCAACCCTAGGGGCAGTTAGTCATGCCTCTGCTGTGGCATCTCTCTTTTTAATGCAGGGTTTTTACAGCTTTTCCACTGGGCTTTCAGTGGTTAAGTGGCCCTAAATGCTTAATTGGGTGCTGGAAATCACAGGCACTTTGCACCCGCTCTGTAAACCACAACACTTCAGCCTATTAGGGGCCCGGGGAGCCACACGCCAAATAATTAGGACTGGCGGCAGCACTAGACCGCAGCACTGGGGTAAAAGGGGAATTTGGGGAGAGGGGGTTATTAGGAGGGGGGTCACAGACTGGGTCACTGCTGAGGAAGTAGTTGTACCAAGAGAGCTCGTTGATCTGTGTGTGTTAAAGTTGTGGAAAGTGGATTTACCTACTGTCTTTAGGCAAAGCACAAGCACTTGAACAAGAGCAGTTTGGATTTAGTTAATAATACGGACATAATGTCTTCAGGTTAAAAACCGAAAATACCATAATCTACCTTTGACTGTAGTTGTGTGTTTGCTGGTGGCGTCCGGATTCAGCAAAAGACACAGGGTTGTCCCTAAATGCCCAAAGTTCACAAGCAATGTTTAACAGATGAAAGCTGAGCTGAATGATGTTTTAGCATTTCCAGCTGGGCATAATGACGGTATTCTAAGTAGGGAGCTCGTATCTGTCCTATATGATGACAGCACAGCCAAAGGCGCAGTCATGAATGTTAACTGATGCTGCGGTCAAACCAGGTCGCTTCCTTTATACGGACACAAACATCTAGCTATGTCAGCAGCAGGAGGAAGCAGAGAGTTCAGTGAGAGGACAGCTAACAAGGCATCCTCATTTCTCCCACTTAAAAGGCACTGTGATACTAGTGTGCCTTAAAACTGCTCACTAAATGTTGTTTTTGCTTTAAAATGTTATTGTGTTGCGTCCAGCGCACAGTTAAATCAGCTTTTTTTTTTCTAAAATTCTTTACAATTCGAGAAAGCCAAAAATCTAATAAAACATTAATTCTGATTATTTAGTTCTTGCAGAGGAGAAAATATCTGAACAACCAAACTAGAGAATAATCTCACTCTGAGGAATCTTTCATTTTTGTCTTTCTGAAGTCTGTAGCACTGTAGAAAGACAACAAATTAAGGCCATGCTAAGTATTTCATGATAGCTTCATGACAGAGAATACCCACAATGGGAAAAGGATTGTGCCTTGGAAAGTCCACTGACATTCTTCATGTGAGGGGGGGTAATGTGTATACTGTATACTGTACATGTGCTGTCCTCCTTGTCAGAGCAGTATCTGTGCCTACAGACATGTAACTGTAAAGCATCCAAGTCTCTGAAGTCTCTGCTCCACCACATATTCAGACGCTTGCGCAGCGTTGGGAGGGAGATGTGTACGGGGATGGACAGACCAGCTGGCTGTGAAAACTGCTGATGCCTTGCCGTCCGGCCGCCGCTGCCACCTCGCTGCTGCCTAGCACGTCCGAGCAGAGCGACTCCACGGCGTCCAACCTCTCGATCTGTACCAGGCGGGTCAGGAGGTCTGGGATGCTGTAGCCCGCAGTGCTCACCCTCTCAAAGAGCTGAAGGCCGTCACTCATGCCGCCGATCTCGTCGCGCTTGAGGCCGAAGCTCTCGGCCAAGTGCCTCCACGTCTTCACCACGGCCGCCTCGCTGCTGTAGGAGGAGCTCAGCATGCGGCTGGCCTTCTCCAGACAGTCGAAGGGAAGCTCTGTGGGGCTCAGGCCTGGAGAGGGACAAGTTTCATTTTTAGCCATGCTATTGCTGTTGCTCTAGGGATGGCAGTGTCAGTGTGTTGGCTGGTCCACCACTTTTTTTTATTCCAGGCTGAAATATCTATATTTCATTTATTATTTTTTTTAAACAAACATAGTAGATACATGCATACGCCTTTACTCCTTAACTAATATAATCCAGTCTGAATCTTGTTTTCTTGAGGAAAAATAAGCAATTGTAGTGAGGTGATGACTTCTAGTTCAAATTCTTGAAGCGATTTTCTTGATAATGACTATTGGTAGAAATCAATTCTTTACCACATGGCTCGGTAAGATGGGTATTTTCCTGTGTGACAGACTCACCCTCTGTAACATTGCATGCTTTGGCATATAGATCCAGGATCTTTTTCCTTCGACTCTGTAGCATCTGTGTGGTAAAAAAGAAAAAAAGAAACAGCACTTTGTGATTTCCAGATGATACTGAACTGAGGATCTGTTCATAATCATATTTTTTTTACTGCAGTAACATCTTAAAAGCTCCTTCTTCCCTACCCCCGGGGTTTTATTGTTGTTATTGATTGCGTTCACACTGCTGATGTGGTTACTGCTGGCGATGTGGTTGACATTGCCGATGTGGTTGGGACTCGGGATGTTGTTGGCCTGGCCAGCTGTGATGGTGGTGGTGGTCCCGTTGCAGGCACGGTCGCTCTCCAGCAGCCCCAGAGAGAGCAGGCAGAGGTCTGGCTTATTGCCCAGGTTGACGAGGCACAGGTTGGGGTTGGGGTTACTGGTGTCAGCTGATCCCTGTTTCTCAGATGCTGCCTCCTCATCGCTGTCAATGCTGCGGCTCAGCAGCTGCTCGTTCTCTGATGACGCATCGTTTTCACTGTACACACACAGACACACATTTGAACATATGTGCATATATTCTCTAGACACACACACTTACATACAAACAGTTAAAAAATATGTATGCTCTCCTGCCAATAATTAGCTTGAGCTCCTACATAGAAACTAGACTCTTATCACTCTTTCACATTGAAATGCTAACAACTAAATGTGCAGTATGCGTGCTACATATTGCACGCTATTCTTTATCACAGTTTGTCAGATGTCTATACTTAAATCTGATTAGTTATTCTTCTTAAAGGAATAGTTCAACATTTTTGGGAGACCAGTGTAATTTTTTTGTCAAGAGGTAAATCATATA
>JBBMJY010000007.1:14925697-14939627 GCA_037833715.1 Toxotes lorentzi | reverse complement strand
TATACTACCAGCACCTCTAGTGAGTCCTGTGAGTCATAGAGGTGCTGGTAGGAGAAATTTTAATTCCCCACGGACAAAATCAGGCTAGCTCTTTCCCCATTTCCAGTCTTTATGCTAAGCTAAGAAAACCGGCTGCTGGCTGTAGCTTCATATTTACCGTACAGACATAATAACTAACTCTGGGCAAGAAAGTGAATGAGCGTATTGCCCAAGAAATTCCATGAAACAAATGAGTCTTTTTCTTCTTTTTTTCTGTCCTGAGTATACGTTTTAAGAAAAACTCACTGTCTCAGTAGACTGTTACTGGCAAGTAAACACACTTCTCTTCTGCAGCAAAATGAGTTCCAGCTTATTTCCACTGTGCAGAGATGACAATCTTCAAGTAGCAGAGTATGTCAGTGTGAACTAAGATTGTAACAAAACCGAAAAATCTGAATTTGAGATAAATCGCAAGTCCACTCTTTTGACAGTTTATGAGCTCATTAGCCTAATAAGCTGTCAACAGTGTTTACCCCGATACGATTTCTTTTAATCCTCTTAAAGTCACTTCTCTCACATGCTACTGCTTTGTTCTCAGACATATCCACACATAAGCACTAATTCTGTTCCTGTATTCTGCAGTATCTGCAGTAGTTTTACTGTTGTGTCTTTGCGAACGTAACAGAAACTTTGACCGTTAAAAAAGTGTTGTAGACGAATGCTGTTGCTGTTGCCATGGCTGCTGATGTTTCTAAGCTGTTCCTGTGATTGACTGAAATAGCCCTGCTTTTTACAACATGATACCATGTAATATCATTTTATTACCCATCCTCGCCCTCTCTGTCCTTTCTCTCAAAAGCACCTTGTTGACAGAGAATGCCATTGTTTCGCAGTCCCACACTCTTTTCTTCAACACACACACACACACACACACACACACACACACACACACACACACACACACACACACACACACACAATAGCATTGTTTCCCGGACATCTAACACCCATGCTGGCAGTTACAGCAGTGAGTTAGCACATCCCTTGGCATGCTGCTATACCACACTGCTTATTGCTGTTGATGCTGAGGTGTTTGTGTGTGGGTGTGTTTGTGTGTGTATCTCATATATTCTCTAATTCATACCCCTTCCATATATAAGAACAGTGTACCAATCGAAGCATGTATGGTGCTAACAGTGTAATGTCTGGGCACAAAGGCTCGCTGTAGGTTTGTGTGCTGTTCTGTACGCCATCATTTATTTCCACACTTCTGCACATTAGCCACTTGCGCCTATAAAGCACCATTGTCTGCACATGGGGGGGTGAGATGTATGCAGAAAGACGAAGGTGAGAAAACTGTCGTCCTTTTGTTGTCTGCCAGGAGGTGCTTTCACCTGGTGGTGGTTTTAGATGAAGCTTGGAATAAATACCCCTATCTGCTCTGACAGCTACCCCCTCTGTCCGTTTCTCAGCGTTTGCTAAGCTTCGGGGCCCATCTTCACCCCCCCCCCCTCCCCCAAAACCCACCTCTCTGCCTGCTCCAAAGCCACATAATGGTTGTCTGCTTCATTAAAAACAAAATTAAAAAAAAACAAAAAAAAACTCAGCTGAACTTGCTTTTAAAATGCCTCCCACACACATATACGTGGATACAGCAAAAAAAAAGGCCAGCAGCAATGATAGTACTACTGCAGTGACTTGTTCTGTGGTGGCTTAATTATGGGCAGATGCTGAGAAAATGATAAAAGCTTCTTTCTTTTGTGTAGCGTCTGTGTGTCGCCACATGCAAATGCAAACACACACACACACACACAGCCATGACACACACTCAGAGATAAGGATACATTCAGAACATGCACAACTGTATGCATAAATATACATAGCTGGTTTAAATACATACACATAAAGTTGATACAACTCACATATACAAAGGTACAGATATACCCAGTTTGATTATTGTCATTTCTATCATGTAAAAATGCGGTTATAAGTGAATAAAAGGCAATTGTGTTGGTTTGAAAAACAAAAGAAAATGGGTTGGATGTACTGGACTGTGAAAAGAAAAGCTTTGTACGTGTTGTAGATTCCTTTCAAACCCCAGTGGATTAATTAAAATGCAGCTGGGGGTCAATATACAAAAAAAAAAGTTTTGCAGTTCCCCATAGTAATCAATAAAGGATTGTGTCCTCCACTGAAAATCTAATTTACAGCTCATAAATTGCTGTATGTCCTGTGTTTGATTCTTCGCCTGCACTGAGCATTGCACTGTCTCGATTTAACCATTAACCACTGAGAATCCTTTAAGTGTGTCTGTTCTTAGTTTGTTCAACCAAAGAGTAGCAGTGTGGTGCAGTTGTTTATTGCCTCTCACCTTTTGACCGTCTTCTGAGGAGGAGCTTTCAGTTTGTCAAACTCGTCTTTTTCTGAGTAGATAACCACATTGTCTAAGAGGGAAAACGAGAAGACGACAGGTTTACAGGTTTTTCTTTCTCACAAATCCAAATATATCTATCAGACAGAAAGAAGTTCAGTAATCCCAATGCCAATTAAAGATGTAGAGTCAGAAAAGATTTCAAATCCTCTAATCTTTTGTTGCAAATCAAGACCAGATTATATCTAGAGAACAGAATCCTGAGGCTAATAGGATGTATTTTACCTTGAACAGAGGAACTGCAGCTGGAACGATGTATAAAATGATTTTAAGTGAGGATTGTGTTAAATTACACTTACATCATGGATACTGATAGGGATAGACAGCGTAATGAGTGAATACCTAAGAGGAACAAATGTTGTGTGTGTGTGAGAGAGAGAGAAACAGAGAGAGTGTGTGTGAATTTAAGCATCTGTGTCTTTCATCTCACAGACTTATTAACTCGGTGTCTACGTGAGTGACAGGCAGCTCCGGTAGAGCTCCAAGCAATGGGCTTCTCTCCCACATACACACCAGTCATCGAGAATGCTCTCACACACTGACACACACACTCAAGATAACTCAGCTAACAATGCCGATATACATATATATTTTAATTACGCTTTAACCACTCTTTTATGTTTTTTTTTTTTTTTTAATGATATTATGAAGTTAGCGACCTCATTGTACCACATAATGTGTTTGTGGCCACAGATACAGTAAGTGTGTGTGTATGTGTGTGTTCTCATCCACACCACATGTAAGTGGTTAGTCAGTCAGTCTGTGAGTAAGATTGAACAGAGCATCACTGTCAGGAGAAATGGCGCCTAAAGCAATGTATGGTTTTAACTTCGGAGGCTTCACATTCCACCATGATGTACTCATCATACTGCAGGTCTGCCAGCCTCCACACACACACACACACCACGCACACTTGCATTTGCATAAATCATGCTAAAAAGCATCATAAATATTCACATACATACTAGACTGACACGTGGAGCCAACTCTGTATCAACATTTAAATGTGATTCAGTCAGGTTTGATGAGATGATACGATTTGTTTGATTACATATTTAACACAGATGTGATAAGCGTTGCACAGGTTGTTGCAGGGCAGATCTTAACATGAACTGTGAGGTCAAGTTTCCCATGCACACATGCTGTTCCAGAGAAGGAACAGTTTCTAAAAGAAATGAAGTTTGCGGCTACAATTAAATAAAGAAATCAGAGCACTAAAGGAAAATACAGGATAATACTTTGGTGGATGTAAGTTTGACCACAAATAACATAGTGTTTGGGCTTAGCAACTAAGCTAGTCATACAGTTACCTGAATCATGGTTAGAATGGATTTTGCTGCAGGTTTGAGTAAAATTATATACAGTGCTGCTCTAATCCCTGCTGGATGTTATGTGTTCATGCCTCAACTGACTGGCACGCAAACTGTGTGCTGTGTGATTATTTTGGAGTCATTCTATAGTAGTTAAAGCTAAGGGTAAGAAAAAAAAACTAATTACAGTTTGCCTTATTACTATAATTATGTAGCTTTGTGTGCCTTTGTACTGTTTAGAGCGTATTTTTAAAAAGTTTCAGCTGCATCTGTTATCGAGTCCATATTTTGTAGGCTCTTCTTTAGGAAGTGTGCAATGTGCGAGCAGAGTTTATGAAAATGTGGTAACGATCAGTGACTGTTGGCCTGTTTATTTTGACAGATATGAAAACACTGAGAATGTTAGAGAAGAAAAAAACAGATGGTCTGTGACCTATAGTACTGTACAAACAGCCTCTAATATCACTAAATTATTGCATTTTCCTGCTTTACTTTGTTTCTGCATTTTTGTTATAAGAAACTATTTGAATATATCCTTTTGTACTTTCTGAGTAATACAATAGAAATATTTTACATATATGTGTTCTGTGTTCATGTGTCTGCCCAGCCTTGGTTTAAGAATGGAAAAAAACTGTCTAACCATTTTAATGTGCAGCCTTCTTAGAGATGAAAGTTAAATTAATAGCTCTGTAGCATGTGTTTATTATTAAATTATTTCTTGAATTTTACGTTTATGTATTTTTACATTTAAATATCATAACTTGTTATTGGTGGAGTCAAACTCGTGCCTGCACCCACACATATGGGAACGGTAATGATAATGTTAGAATCATGTATTCAAGGATATGAATAATAGCATTACTTGTGTTTCATGTAAACATCACATCCAGACAACCAGGATAAGGCTCATAATCAGGCCACTTGTAAACAAATTCATCGTTTTTACTGCTGTAAAGTGGAATTGAGTCAGTTTATCAGACAGACAGCCATTAAGAAGCTTAAAAACTGAGTGAGCTCATGAATCATTCAGAGTGCGTATGCGTGTGTGTTTGTGTGTGTACTCTGTCTCACCAGGGACTTCTTTCTTGTCTTCCTGTTTGCTGGTCTGAGCCTCCACTGCCTTCACAACTTGTCCAGAACAACAAGCTGCAGACACACACACACAAAACTTAATTAAACACAAATGTCAACCTTTAAGATGAGATTGTGTGTGTGCGCGCCTTTATGGAGTCTCACCCTGACCACTCGGTTTGGCCTTCAGGATGTAAAACATGATGATGAGGACGATGGCGATGGCCATGATAAAGATGGTTGACATGGCGATAATGAGAGCCGTCGCTAGGTGACCCTGTCCGTTGGAACCTGAAACATGGAGCCCGTGATGTCGAGAATTATCTGTGTTTTGAGTGTGTGTGAAAAAAGGTATCTAAAGCTTGTCTGTATATTTTTGTCAGTGTGCATTGGTATATACCTTTATCTGGATGAGGGAACACAGTTGTGCTGCCAGGGTCAATTAGAGGTTTTTCCCCTACTTTGCTGTTTTGCATGCCTGTGAAACACACACACACACATACACACCTTAGTCCTGGCTCATTAACTGTTGATGTTTTTCCTGCTGTTTGCCCACACATTTATTACAGACCAAACCTTAGCTATTACTATTGTGTACCACTATCAGAAGGATAACACACACATTTTCTATTTCTCAGTTGCATGTCTTGATTGATGACTGGTGACTGATCATACACATTTTCACACACAATTTTAATGAAAGTAACAATACAACATTTTGAGAAATGTGGTTATTCAAGGTTTTTGTATGTGGATTTGTGACCTTTCGATGAAGCCAGGCTAGCTGCTTCCCCCTGTTTTCCAGTCTTTGTGCTAAGCTAACTGACTGCAACACATGTACAGTACAGATGTGACAGTGGTATCAAGCTTCTCATTTAAGTCTCGGCAAGAAAGAGAATAAGCAAACTATCCCCTTTATAGCTGGATGAACAGTGCATCATGATTTTCTTCCCAAAACTAGAAAACATTGCAGATTGTTCCAAAGGGAAAGCGCCACAAAACATTTCAATTTGTTACTGGCAGAGTCCACATCCATCCCATCATTCACTGGTGGTGGTATGTTAGTTTTGGCCTTGCATTTTATTGAGTTTTTTTCCCCTCACTAGTGTTGCATCACATCATTTTGCAAGCATTAACAATTCACAAAAACAAATAATTGATACTAACAGCAGTTTGTCCTAAGACCCCCCTCCCCTTCCTGTCTGCCTCTCTCTGTGCCTCCTTCTGGATCATTCATCAACTGATTTTCCTCACTGACCTAACCCTAATGGAGCTGTAAACCCTTGGCAGCTCATAAATCAGCTATTTTAATCAGTCTTTATTTCCCTA
Organism: Toxotes lorentzi; assembly: GCA_037833715.1. Lineage (NCBI taxonomy): Eukaryota > Metazoa > Chordata > Actinopteri > Toxotidae > Toxotes > Toxotes lorentzi. The sequence continues at coordinate 14,933,507 of JBBMJY010000007.1, read as the reverse complement.
GTTGATATATTGTACACCTCTTTGGCATGTGCCCTGCTGCTTCCTGTGGTCTAAGAGGCTCATGTCATCACACACACACAGACACACACAGACACACACAGACGCACACACACGCATATCACTGCCCTGTGGCTGCAAACATTAACTTGGGGTATGTGTTTACACACTCTGGATAAGGATATGAGCCTGAACTGGAATTCTGTTTAACGTCTTGCGGTTTCATCTCTTAATCATGTCTTACAGGCTGAACACACACTCAATCTGAAATCTCGCTTCCAAACACACTGAGAGGATCAGAATCACAGAGCAGCATTGATATGAAAAAAAAAAGAAAAAAAATGTCAAAGCGTTTTTGTTTGAGGTGAGAATCGTGATACCTGTGTAAGCGGGGATTAATCGAAGGTTAGCCTTTGATAAATAAAACTTGTGCGAAACTGTGATATAAACCATGTGTCTGGTTTCTCCGTAGGTACATAACTGTGTTCTTACAGTCTAAGTATTTAGGTGTACTGGCAGCTGACAGGAAAAGAGTCAGTAAAAGTAAAGAAAAATCAAAAGGTAATAGTGGAAGGTTAGTGATGCCTACAGACTTATAACGTCTGCCTGCCAAAGAGTAGCATCAGCGCAGGCACTAACATGCTAATCATCTTTGTTTCTCATACCCACTGAAGTTTTAATTATCGCACACACAGGGCTAGGCAGGAGCCAGGGTAATTTACAGATTACACGGCGAGTATCAGCCTGCCTTCACTGTGAGCCAGTAGAACTCCCAGCTTTCAGCTCCACTTTTATTTACTGTTTCGATACGGAGGGAGGGGGGTCCTCATCTAATGGGGTTTAATTAAAATGTACCACAGCCTGATTTCACAGACTGGGAGAAATAAAGGTTGTTCTATGCGTTGTTAGCTTTTATGCAGACTAGTCAAACTTATCTCAGAGAACTATACTGCAACTAACAGCTTACTTTGCTGGATTTTACTGACCGAGACAACACAATAGTAATTACACCTATATCACTTCCATAAAAGTTATAAATTCTCTGTTTAGTGATTTTATGTTTTTTTGTCATTCTTGAAACAGACGTACTTGGGTAGTTAGCAAGCAGAAATCAAAAATATCGTCACACGCGGCAATTTGCAGTCTCTTTCCCTTTTGGGCTTATAGCTGTAATTTAAATAGTAATTTGCTGTACAAGGACAGAGGCTTCTAAGACAAAGCCCAGTTTCAAAATAAAAGCTGTATTAAAATATTATACTGTTAGGCCATATGGAAAAGATTTGCGGTGCCCCCTGTTGGCCAATTTCAAGATAATTTTACAAACTTGTTGCAGCATAAATATCTACCAAGTTTCAGGATGACTGGACAAACTCATTCATTCATGGCACAATTTGCACCAGGCTCATGCACATGTTTGGAACTGGTAGCGCCCCCCCATTCACTTCTGTGGACACATCCTTCAAGGGTTGACATGACTGGCTCAACAGTTGTTGACTTTGGTCTATTTATGTGCTGGTTGTAGCCTTATTTGAACACCCAGATACAAGAATGGTATCAGTCTTCTAATCTAACTGTCGGTAGAAAAGAAGCATATTTCCAAAAAAATCCAACTATTTCTCTAAAACAAGGCACTTCAGTGTTGAGATTGGCGCAAAATCGGCATTCCTGAATTAAATAAGCTTGATAAACCTGAGAACAAGACAAAATTATTTGCTAAACAAGCCTTTTTTTGTTGTGATCATTCTGTCTCACATATTTGCACTTGTTCACAGCCTCATTCAATCACTCATTTCCATGCCTGGGAGAAACAATTAGTCTGCTGTTGAAAAGGAAGTGTTTATTCAAACACAGACACATTCACTCCTGCTCCTACGTCACACCCTCTCCTCTGCAGGCCCAGGCTTTTTGGGGTTTTCATCTTTCAAAACACACTCATTAAATATGACAAAATAACGACACCTTTCATTTCCGGGCTCTTCAATTACACTCAAAGGGGATTTTGAGCAATTACGGGCCCATAAATAACATTCTCATATCAGTATATATCGGCGAGGGTCAAAAACGCTGTTCAGATCATTTCAGATTGTTCAGACATTCCCTCATTTCTGGATCAGTGTGATCTGTTTGTCACATCTGTACAAAGCCTCAGAGGGCTCAGTGGAAATATTTGCCGTATATTGACAAGTAATGGCAGCACTTTGTCTGATTTGTTTCAAAATTAGTACCTCACAGAAAATTACAGTAACATGTGGAATTACATCTGAAGTCTAGTCATCACACTGATTCAATTCTGATGTTGAAACCACTCAATGGTTTGATCACATGCACAGTTTTTAGCTGTGAAGACAGGTCTGTCCAGTACGTAATCTTTTTCTAATGGATTGAAGTCTGATCTTCTCATTTTCATGGTGCTTTTAAATGTATCTGTGTTGTAGGAAGATTTATTTAGGTTTCAAGTCAGGGCCATGCTGTTTGTAATCAAGTTTACACTAGCATGACATCCCAAAGGAGCGACTGGTGATGGAAAATTAATTAAAATTCAAACATTAGGAAATAAAAAAAAAATAGAATAAAGTACAATCCTGCAGCTTGATTTCAAAAATGTACAGTGGTGGAAAAAAGTTTTTGGACACCCCATGGATTTGTGATATATTGCATTAACAATCACTCTTAAGTTTCCAAGTGCAATTTGTTTTTGTACAGTCATAGCCACAATACTAAACCAATCCTACAATCAGCCATTAAAAACTTCAAATTGATGAGCACCATAAAAATACTTAAAAAAAAAAATAAATACTCAAATAAATTTTGAGTATTGTGGTACCACTGACCCACTAATGAAGATCATCCTTTTTATTGAAGACAATTTTTTTTAGGGTGCTTTGTGTCTATATAAATCCAGCACATCTGAGACGTGCCTAAAGAAACACGCCTAAAGATAAAGATTCTCAGCCAGGAAGGGCACAGCTGCCGCCAGAGAGCCAGAAAGTGCAGATGCAGTCCTTCAGCAGTTACACAGGATACACACGGCAGAAATATAAACAAACAAACAGCTTGGAAGACAAACCAAGATCTGGGCGTCCAAGAGTGTCCAAGAGTATCTGTCACCGCATCCTGATCCGCATGTGCAGGGAAAACCGCCGAATGACATCACATGAGCTTCAGCAACAGTGGTCAAACCAAACTGGTGTCAAGTGTTCCCCGCGCTGTGCGTGGCCGACTCCTACATCATGGCTTAAGGTCCTGCAAGGCTGTTAAGAAGCCCCTGATCAACGAGAGGCAGAGGTTAGCTCGGCGCCGCTGGGCCCAAGAACACAAGGACTGGACAGCCAGGAACTGGAAGAAGATTCTGTGGTCGGATGAGTCCAGTTTCCAGCTTAATGCTCCTCGTGCTAACGTGCCAAAAACTTTTTTCCACCACTGTATATGGCAGAGAGAGAGAGAGGATGACTTCCAACAAAATGCTATAAATTGTCTGGCCAATATGGTCAAGAAGTCTGCTTTGATTTTTGGCAGGACCACTGTGTCCTCTGACAGGGATTGAGAGGCCGTGTCCTCTCCTTGATTGTTGTGGGCTCCACTAGTCAAAGCTTGAAATGGTGGGGACAGTAAGAATGCTGAAAAAAGAGTTGAAAGCCAAAGCTGCCTGCTCAGAAGTACAGAGAGAGGCATAGAAGCTTCTTTTAATTGATCATTCATTAGTTGAGGAGCAGTCGTACACCAGTGGGAGTTTTTAATTTGAGGAATTAGGTGAGTTGAGGATGTCTGGTGGGAAAGTAATTTACTTGCCTTGTCCCAATACTCATATATTTTGTGATTTGAGTTGTATTTCTTCAACTCGAGCAGTTGACAGGTCGAGACAGAGACAGACCGAGATCCTTGATCCTCGGGGAAGGTGAAGTTACATATATATTACCCAACTTTACTGTCCCAGTCATCGGGTCCAGATCTGTTCTCTGATGTGAAAATGGTTAACTCTGATGATAAAAGGTCATTGCGGTCCCCATCCTTTGGCCGCTCTCGAAGGGATCTCTGGATGCTCATTCAGGATTAACACGTCCTGCAGAAGCTAAGAGATTAACTCTATCGGGCTGGGGCCCTCCACTCTGAGAGTCCCCCCCCACATAAATGTTACTGTGTCTTGACCTTGAAGTCAAGACACAGTAACATACAGCAGGGCGTACTGGAACAGTCCATTTTTAAATCCACTTTATTATCGATGCCCCGCTTCAGTTCTTGTAGTGCTTTGGTGAACAGGTTAAGTGACACGCCCTGGTCATTGTAATTCTCCTTCCCCCATGGCCAGCTGTTTTGTGGAGGTGGCCCAACTAGTAGAGGTGTTAGCTAGCAAGCTATGTTAGCAGTAATGCTAGCAGGAAAACAGCATTTTTTTAAAAATGTCACAATTAATAATTTGCTCACTTCTCTCTTTGTTTAGGAGGGTGATATGGCACGAGCGTCCTTGCCGAGTGGAACAGATCCCAAAGTGACAGAGGGTGTGGTCGTGAGGGTTAATTATGTCCACATCTCCTGATAGTGCTGGATGGCGTTAGCTCCTTGGGAAGAAGGTCTGAGGCTTATTTGTGGCCTGCTTTGGTAGTCACTCAAAAGTGGTTTACGGCCATTAGTTGTGATTTGAAAGAGCAACAAGGATCAACAGATATTAGTAATGAACTTTAGTTCATTCAAAGTAAAACTGTGCTTTAAATGAAATAACTTTTGCCACCACTTGGCAGAGTATCCCTGCACTATTCTGAACATCAGTTTTTCATAATAATAGAGTAAGTTTAAATTTAACAACACTACACTTTAATCAAAGTGGGATTTGCAGACATACAGTTCAAGACATAGGGGTCTACCCTGGAGTTATTGTCAGCAATGAACTTCACAAGCAGCCCTGTTGCTTGGTTACTGTGCCTGCAGTGAATCGTGACTCTGATGGCCCTGGGCTGCTGAGGTAGAATTAGCTCAACTGAACAGGATTTGAAACTTTGCTTGTACAGAATTTCATATTCTCTGTGTGTGAGAGCCTGGTGAAAGAGAGCTCGTTCTTTCTCTCTGTTTCATTCGTTCCCTTCACATCCTTGGACAATATCAAAACCAAGAGCACTACAGTTATAGCATAGAAATTACATTATACTGTGTTCGAGGCAGCCCTGAATGGTCACATAGGACATTACATGGGGAAGCAGCTGTATGGTACTCTTTAACATGTGGGGTGGTTAACCAAATGTACATTCTCCAAACCAACCAGTTAGTCCTCATCCTTGAATTCTTTTCTTTTGTAAAATGCTTCGTAAAAATACTGTTTTAAAACGCTGCTGATGAAGCATTAATGTCACCCTTGTATCGCATGTGAAAGTTAACTGCTTAACTGCTCCAGCTCTGCTTCAGGTACCACAGACTGTTTCTTAGTAATTTTGTATTTACCCCCTTGGAGTCATCATTTGTACATTTTTGTTTGTCTGCACATAAATAGGATAGGAACCCTTTTTAAACTACAGCAAACACAATGCCCTGTTAATGTTTTGTTATTAACCACTTGTTCTTTGATTTGGTGCATACAGTTGACCATGTCACGTTTCAGTGCTGTTATATATGTGTGTGTGAATAGCCTGTTTAAAGGCAGAGGCTGTGGTGTGCGACAGAAATCAAACTGATTGTAATGCATGTCCAAGTCCAGCGCAAACACAAAACACACACACTTGCAGAGCAGATATCACATGAGAGAAGAGCTGATTGTATTTCACTGGATTCTTACATAACACACATGAAATAAAAAACAACAGCAAAATGAACAGAGTGGGGAATTATTTCTGTACTTATGGTGTGATCTTTTAAAATGCAGAGCAGGTTCAAATGCAGACTCAGTTTGAAACTTACAGTATATACACACACACAAATATATGTATAAAATACATAAACAGGTAAAATAAACGTTTAGTCATATCAGTGATGCATTTGTATTGTACATGTTTACTATATAGTACATGTTTGGCACCATTTTAAGTATAAAACAAAATATATATGAATGAGATCAAATCAGTAAAAAGGAATTTACCAAAACCATTGGTATTAACAAAATAAACTCAGGGAGAGCTGAGAAGTTGAAAATTGTCATTGCATCAAATTCACAAATGCCTGCCCAAATTGAAATGTGAAGCAAAGAATAAAAACTGCTGGTTGTAAATAAAAGCAAAAGCAAAACCATACAATCACTGTAACACACCAGCAACACTGTCCTTTAAAGAATTTACTGAAAAAAAAAAAAAAAACAGGCAGTGTTTTTTCCCCATCTGGGACCATTCTATAATAAGTCACCTTTTATGGGGAGGTTTATATGAGGTAACTTAAGGTTTTTATTTACTAATAATTCATTCACTAAATGCTTTATACCACACTTATACGCCTTTAACTTTTGGACTATCAGGTTGTAAAAATCTCTGGCTGGTCTTTCTTCCTCCTGCAGCATGATACCTGTTTGACAATGACCATTTGGAAAAGATCTGCAGACCATCTGGTCCACAATCCATTTTATAACAACTTCTTAAGATTTACAGATGCAAACTTTAATTATCGCAAGAACCCTTTCTTATTTATCAACATTTATAAGCAGGCGTCCTGCTGGAGGAGGAACACCAAGCAGAGATTTTTCATTACCTACCTATTGTTAATAGTTTACTACCTATCTATAAAACATTAGCAAATTACTGACCAACAATAAAAGCATTAGTTATAAACCCTTTTAAAAGGTAGATACTGGTATGAAATTTGTCATGAGGTATAGGTTTTATGAACATCACTGATTATTACGTTTTGGTCTAAGTAACTCCTGACAGACTGCAAGCCCTGCCACTAAAATATCACCGTCTTGGAACCATCGGATAGGAAAACAGATACAAGGAACATTTAACAAACTATATTACCGTACAAACATTTGCTCCTGCTTAATACTGCTGTTTTGCAAAGGGAAGCAAAGGGTGAGTGAGGTGCGGGGAAGGAACCTCTAGCCCTGCTGGCTAGCCCCTCTTTGTTGGCTTTCTTTCTGCCGGTAGTGGAAGAGACTGGTAGTGTCAAGCTCACCCGCATAGTGAATAGCTTCTGCAAACAGCTTCACCACCTAATAAACACAGAAAAAAAAATTAAATAACCTGAAGGTCATCAGGCAAGAGAGACAGTATGTAAATCTAAACTAAGCATGTAAAGCTACTGGTAGTCTGACATTTACAGACCTGGTAGTTGGTGATGAGGGGGACACCATGGTCGACAGCCATTCTACGGATGAGAAAGTTATCCTTCAGGTGACGAGTGTTGTTATTGGGCAAGTTGACCACCAGGTCAATATGGCCCTCGCTGATCAGTCTATAAAAAAACAATCAAAAAAAATTGAAAAAATGCGCAAGTGATCATGATCACAGCAGTAAATTTAAACCACTCAATGCACCAGATCCAATATTTTCAACAGACATCTGAAGACAACCAGCAAATGATGAAGAAAATGATCTGAATATATAGCAGGCTAAATTGACTCACATATATTACTTAACCATACTGTTCTGTTCTATCATGTTAGTAGGCAGCCCTTTGCTAATATGTTTGTTACATGACCTTGTTAAGCACGCAGTATAAAAGAGCTCTGCTTCTGTGAGGTTCTTTTAGGGTTTTTCTGCCTCCTAGTGGCCAAATATAAACATGCTGTTGGTCTTATCTGTATGAGTAATCACAGTGCATGGCAAATAATGCCATGTCTGTATCTTTTTTTTTTAAGGCTAGATGTGTACATGTGTGTGTGTGCGCTTTACGTATTTATATA
>JBBMJY010000007.1:14896926-14912382 GCA_037833715.1 Toxotes lorentzi | reverse complement strand
GTGTGTGTGTGTGTGTGTGTGTGTGTGTGTGTGTGTGTGTGTGTGTGTGTGTGTGTGTGTGTGTGTGTGTGTGGTCTCTGACAGGGTGACATGACAGATAAGAACATGCAGAATGTTTGCTGCTCCTGTCAGCTTCCTGAAACACGGATGCTTCCACAAACACTGTGGAGCTTGGGGATGTTCAATTTTGTTTTTTGTTTTTTTCATCTATATTTTGCCTCTAATCTACATGTGCATTTCATATTTTGAACTCTACCATATCAGATTAAAAGTCAATTCCTTTAATCAACTCAGTGAGGGGATAAATGTATTTTTTGACTATCAAGATAAAACAGAAGTATTGTTTTTTAAGTAATATTTATGTAGTTTGGATCAGTAAGAAAGACCAACACTATCACATACTGTAGATGTACACAAACACACCAGTAATTACTGTTATTAAATACATTTCTCATGGAGTCTCTTTGAGTGGTAATTACTACATACCGTATGCATGAAAGAAAGAACAATGCCTTTGGCTGTATAAATGCATATATAGATATTAAACACATTAAAAGTGGGTGTGTGTGTTTTATATATAAGGGGCCCTGAGAAACTCAGGGCCCCTTATATATAAAAGTCCAGTAGATAACACACCTGTATCACATCTACTCACATAAACAGTCCTGAATTAAACACAAGAAAAAACTAAAGAAGAACTTTTACTGGGATTATTTTTAAATCACAGGGTATCAAAGTACATTTGTGGTTTAATTCTACACTTGGCATTTTTTCTTTTTCAACAATCTACAAAAGATAAAATTGGGGTGACCTGACAGCTAAATGGTTAGGGTGCATAGGCAGGCTGGCCAATCCATTTGCTACATGTCACTCCCCTGCTCTCTTTCTTTATATGATATATTCTGTCTCTCTAAAATTAGCAGTGTGATGTTCTTGAAGCACGGCAAAAAAGTGTGGCTGTGCAGCTCTGAGTGGCACACAGGTGTTCCACCAATGGTTTTCATTAACCCTGAAGACGGTCATTAAAAACATGTTATTGTTTTGATCAATGTGACCTTAGGTAAAGTCAGTTCAATTCAACACATTAAGAGATGAACTTTAAATCCACCTGAAGCTGTCGGGAGCATCAAAGTGTGTGTGTGTTTGAGAGAGAGGAAGAAGCTGCCATTATCTGCTATCTGAGGTCAGAATCTGTCTGTCTGGCTCCAAACCTCTGAGTTCACTCTTCCATGTCGCAGTCAGAAACCTTCTGATCTTCACTCATGGCTAATTCCTCAACCCTGAGGGTTGGATCTTGCTTAATTACAGCCTCCACACACACACACACACACACACTCACTCACACACACAAACAACGCACATACACACATTAACACATAGATATATGGCCTATAAATACGCACAGAATTGGCCTGTGAGGACAAAATAGGCTTAAAAGTCTTTGTGGTCAGACCAGCCAGTGTGTGTGATTTCATTTGTAAGTATGTGTGCAGTATGTGTGTTTGTGTGCGTGTGCGGGTGCATGTGTGTGAAGGGCTGTGTGTCACTGCTGAAAAGATAAAAGGGCAGATAGCGCTTCTTTTTTTTCTTTCAAATCAGGAAATGAAGAACTGCCAAATGATTGTGGACCCCCTCAAGGCTACTCATTATGGGGTTAAAGTGATACACACACACACACACACGCACACACTCCTAGGACGCTGTGTTTGAAGACTCTCTGTGTCTTCTCACACTCTCTTCTACCTCTTTCAACCCTGTCTCTGTCTCTCTAACCCTCGCTCACTCTCTGTCGGGGCAGGTCTGAGATCAAAGTCAGCCCAAGTCTTTTGCTCCCGAGGGTATTAATCTTCTAACGACCACATAATCTCTGATAAATAACCCTTCTGTCTTTAGCTATGTCATTACCAGGTACAGTCAGTGCAGTTCTTAGTTGCACCAGCAGGACACGGCAGTCACATTGGGCAACTCCCAGTGTGAACGTGTAAATTTAAAGCAGCGGCGTTGCTGAGGAAAAGCAACTCGTCAACATTTTTGCATCCTCCCTCCCTCCCTTCATTAGCTCTGTCTTCATGTCTTGTTTTTCATTTGGTTGCAGCTGATGTTCTTTTATGTCAGCAAAAGGAATCCAATATGAAATTCCACATAGCAATGGAAAGACAATTTAGCCTGTTCGATTAAAAAAAAAAAAAGAAAAAAAGAACAATAACAAACCCGTTAACCTCAAAAATTCACACAGAACAAATCAACAAGAAAAGAGGACATCTTTCGTCAAAGCTCCCTGGCCCACAGTGACAAGTATAATGCCTTAATATCGTTAAGAATCCAGAGCAGAGCATCAAAGCAGCATTAGGTCTGTCCTGATATGGACTGCAGCTAAATATGACAAATGTGATAGACTTAGCTTAAAGTCATTATGGGGATATTTGGAGTGTGTAGGTGAAAGGAGGGGTTGCTATATGGAAATTCCCATAGATCAGGTAAAACAAACACGCATACATTAAGTAGACAGGGACTGCCTCCCTCCTGCTCATTCTTTACACTCTTCCTCATTTTTTTTTAGCAGCGAGAGCAGGCTTCCTCCCATAACTGTTGCTCAGTCTCTTGTTATTCACCCACGTGTTTGTATTCTTTGTGCTAATACTTTAGACCTTACTGTACAAGCACAGTGTGTGTTCATTTTGTGTGCGTGTCCCATAACTTCTCTAAGTCGGCTGATTCTTAACTAAACTAAAAACATTTTAGGCGATCAGTTATGGGAAATGTGCTATTCATCTTTAGGCATTACTGGAAAGTAATAGTCATTTATCTGGAATGAGAATCATCAGTAGATAAGAAGTAAATTTATGTGGTTGCCCTTTTTTTTTTTTTTTTTTTTTTTTTTTTTTTTTTTTTTTTTTTTTGTTAATCCTCTGGATGCAATGCCCATTTCCATGTGTACTGCAGTCTTTGTCATTGCTAACTCTGCCGCAGGAGGCCTGCTGCGTAACAGTTGGGAGATCCCAGTCCCATCCATTTAAAGCAACATGCAACAAGTTCAATGGAACGCCCAACCGAACCAAAGGGGCCGCTACTGAGAGACGAACCCAACAGTTACTGCAGTTACTGTAGACCCAGCCAGCTTCAAAATTAAACTACTGCCAGTAACACGTATCTTAAGCATAAATCCAAACCTTTGATTGGTTCTGTGGTATTTATTCTTAAATGGGCAATTATGTGAATGAACCACATTTAACATCTTATTTAGACGTGAAATCCCATAAAAAACAGAAATTAGCCTCAGATTTCCTTACACTAAATCCTCTGGCTATCACCTATGTTTGGATTAGGAAACAGAGTCGCAAAAGATGAAACGGATTAAAATGTTTTTTTGTTGTTTTTTTTTAAGCGAGCAGCGGATGGAATATGTTTTCATCCAGGTGGTTAGATGAGTCTTTGAGGACTTGGTTCTCTCTCACTGATTTAATTCCATTCATTAATTTCACTGGGAAATGTGCCATATACGTCTCTTTTTCTACACCCTCCTGTGTCTTTCAGCCTTTAAGTCAATCAGTAGAGGAAATGTGCAGGAAAATGACTTTTCACCCATCAGTGTTTAACCCCATAAAGAATATTCATTACGCCGATTGATAATGACTTCCTGCCCGATTAAATAATAGGCCAATCAGTGGCCAGGAAACCCGGCCAACAACCAAACCAATGTAGAAGATGAAGAATGAGCTTAGAGGATGGTTTGTGGGCACTTAATTTCTGATGACAATTAAATCAGCAGCCAGCGGTTTCTGTCATCCTGGTTCTGGTATTCTAGAAGGAAAATCTGTTTTCCATTGAAATCTTTTTGTTTATTTTCTTACTTATTTTTTTTTCTTTCAAGCAACGTCCTGATGAGGCAACCTCCTGTCGACTCATCTGATCTTTTAAATGATCCATAAATGACATCTAACTTCTTGTTATTCAAGTAGAATGACATGTTAGGATTGGACTGCTAATACTCTTTAATAACTATTTAACTGAAGCTAGTATATTTTAGCTTTCACCATTATATACCATTATAATTACAGTTACACTACTGATAACCGCAATGATTACAACAAAGAAATTCCAGCATGTACTAATATGAGGGAAAAATTATAAAATAAATGTGGAATAAAACTAATCACATCATATCCATCAAACACACAATCTGATGTCCTACCCCTAATAAAGGGATTATATTATACCATTTACACGCTCTTACACACTTAAACACATAATCCCTCTGCTTTCAGGCCATAAACAAGTTCCCAAGTTAATAAAAGCTGACTTGAGGAGCTCTGTCTCTAAAAGTCAATTATTTAATCTCTTTACATACAAGGGCTCAACCTGATAAATCCAAGCAAGATCTCAAACACGTGTTACCCAGTCTGGCTGCCTTACACCCTGCATCTTTTGCCCTCTGACTGAAGAAGAGATGGCCATTATTTGCATCACTTCACAATACAGATGTTTGCCAAAAAAAAAAAAAAAAATCTCTCCAACTATTTCACAATTTAGATCATTTCCATTTGATTTTCTGTCAACTAAAGCACAGGATGTATTTTTAACAATTTCCCACTTCATTAGGCCTGTACGTGTCAAGGCAGGGTGTACTACTAAGTAAACTAGTAGTAGCAAATATAAACTGTTTGCAAAAAGTGCCACAATGGAAATGAAATAAATGCTGGGATATTGTGAGAGTTCAGATTAATGCTCTAAATTCTCACAGGAAATTAGTGGGTTTGTAGGTAAAACATGAAGCACAATATGAAGCACTAACATTGTGGATTCCGCCTCTATAAGCTCTAATAAACAACTCACTCAAACAAGAATAATTTTAGCATTTATTTTTATCTTTATACCGCATGACTGTGCATCTGGGGCATCTGAGGGTTTCCACTCAAGTACGTTCATTGTAAAGGCCTTAAACAAAAAAAAAGCCGCCTCGTGAATGAAGCGAATGTAATGTAAACACTGTAATTGTGAATTATGAATTATGAGAATATTATAAGCAGAAAAACTCCTTTTACAATAGTCTATAAATCAAACAGTTTCATTCAGTGTAATACCCTGTCATTAACTGTACAGTGGCCATAATCATATATCTGTGCTTCTAATTATTTTACATTCGTGTTCAAAAACATGAACTCACACCTCAGCTCAAGTGTTCCGAATATTGTTTTGTGGCTTTTAAATAATACTTCTAAGTGTGTGTTCAAGAATTTGGCCAATCCACTGTCAACCCACTTTTAAGTAATCATAAGTGGCCCTACTGTCTTTTTTTTCTGAGGTGAATTATGAGGGAGGAATGTGCTGCTGGCATTTTTATCTCCTTTCTATGATTTGGAGGCAGAGTAAATAGAGGGGTGGTGGCGGCAGAGCTGTCAGTCAAATGAGACCAACCGCTTTCACCCTCAGCTGAATCAGACCATGAGTGTGTCTCAAAACTTCTCTCAACAGGACTCACCGACTGGAAAAAAAAAAAGATTTAAAAATAAAGAGACAACACCATGTCATTGTAATGCTCATTAATCTTAGTCATCAGACTTCTGCGATACATGCACATATTGCACTGCTGACTTTGTCTTTATCAGTGCTAAAGGAAGTCAAACTCACTGAACAAACTAGCCATCAAGGCTCATTTATCAGGAACCAAATGAGCCAGAAATAAATACATCTAATTTCCAACATGATTACCCTCTAAGTTTGATGTGAAAATAAACCCATGATTAAAGTGATTTCCAACTTTGGAGACAGACGCAAACCTCAGACAACAGCTGGCCCCCGTCTCCTAACTAAATATCCATTTGCTCCAGTCCCGTCCAACGGCAGCATCAAGATTTATCAGCGTGAACTGTATTTTCGCAGCAGTGTCAAAACATGCTTTGCAGCAACTTGAACTTCCACCAACAAATCAGACCAGGATACTACCATAACTTCATGGCTCAAATATCAGTATCTGCTGTAGGAGGACTATGATGCACTTAAATATATACCACTAATAGAAAAAAAATTATTTGGAAAGACCACACGTTAATACTCCAATCCTTAAATAATTTACAGTTTTTTTAAGCAACAGAGAAACCCACCTCTGTTCATTTTAACACTAAGTTACATTCATGGCTTGAGCACTAAATGAAATGTGTGTGTGCGTGTATGTGTGCGAGTGTGTGTGTGTGTGTGTATGCATGTGTGTGTGTGTGTGTGTGTGTGCGTGTGTGTGTGATGTTTCTTCATCTCTCTTCATCTTTTGATTGCTTTAATTACAGACTTACTGTCAGCTTCCCACTCAGCGCACAGGAAAAACAAACTCTTAGGGCACATGAAAAGAAGTCACACATACACACAGACACACTCTCGTAACACACACCTATCCCAGCTCCAGTCAGTCAGTAGGCTCTTTGATTCTTTGCCTGCCGGTGATCTGTCTTTCATCGTCTCCTCTCCCTGATCCCTTGTTCCCCTCTTTAGCTCTGCTGGGGCAGAACATCTCTCTCCCTGTCTCTGCGTCTGTCTCTGTTTATTTTGCAGCGGCTGTAGGTGGGAAGCCTAATCTGCTACCTGGAATTCGTCTGTATGTCTTATTGCCTCCCTCTAACTAACACCTACAATAATGTGATTGCAGGACAATGCAGTTCTTTCCACGAAAAAGTTCCATACATTAGAATAAATAGTTTTTTGTGAGTGTACCCCTTAATGATGTTTCCTTGGTTAAGTGATTTGCTTATTTCAAACCAATACAGTGCAGTAAAGAATGCAACAAACACTCCAAATCAGCAGTGGAAAGGCCCTTTATATCAGATCAATGATATAAATGACCTTATTCAAAGAGAGTAATTTTTTTTTTTTTTTTTTGCAATTGCTCGTAAAATCAATTAGTATTAGTTGTCAGCATTGCAATAATTTTCCCCCTCTGTGGTGATTGCTCTCAAAAACAAATCTGAGCGCCCCTCACATGGAGATAATTTTTTCGTTGCCTGAGCAGCAGCTAGTCATGATGGATAGATGTGGTTGCTTTTGGGGGAATCTTCAAAAGGGCAAATCCTCGTCAACCCGTTGAAAAAGTAAATAGTTAAGAATTTAAGAGCTTACTTAGAGGGTTGAAATTTGCAAACCAAACAGAAGCGTTCATGCCTGCTTCTGGTAACGCTTATTTTCACCTGCCACCATGAGCAACGTAAGGACGCCGTAATACAGATCACACCATCCCTCCAGATCCTAGGCACATCTGCACAGGTACCCAGACCAACAACGTGATCCCTCACCGCCTTCCCACTTGCCAGTTGTCTCACCAACAAAGCCAGTAACACCACAGCTGGGGATTAAACCTGTGGTGGTGTGAAAGACTTCCTCTACTGGCACACAGTAGTCTGTCTTACCTTCATCTTAGGACACACACTCTCAAGTGTGTATGACATAAGTCATGATTTTCAAGACCTCACTTTTTTCTGTTTTTCCACAATGTAAGACATTAAATGCCAGATCTCCCTCCACCACAGACTCTATACAGAGGAAACTGATGACTAACTGAAGTAGGTTCCCCATATGCAGGACTCTTAAGTAGACACAAATTAGACCACAAACCCCAATTTGATTAAACTTGCTCCCTGGGGCCTACATGGAGAGGTTTCAACTGTTGATTTAGTATTGGTTTGTAGAACTGTCTGCACGGTGCATGGGGAAATAATAGTGGTGAGAATGAAACCTATGATTAGAAAAGCGGACTCCTTTTATGTTGCTTTGCTGGGATTATTGCACGTAAATTAAAATATAATGAAATGCAGCTACCTCTCATTTTTCCAGGGACCTCCTTGAAGCCCCTGAGGGACCGCTGAAGATTCTCAAGCTGTTACCTTGTCCTGTCCTGGTGACTGTGACTGTGATGGTAATTGATTAAGAACAAACTGAATTACGGTATATTGAAGGAAAAGCCTTTTGTTTCCTCATTTAAGAGGAATGTGCATTGGTTTGGGCTGTACGCAGTATCAATGCTGAGCATATGGAGATGCACAAAAAAATACTGATACAGAAAAAAGATTGTAGTTTCAATTTATAGCTGGTATTTCATCAGTGAATTGTTTTTGTTCATTTCAGAATTGCCGCTGGGATCAAAGGCTACTGGCAAAGGTAAATAAAGCTTTATAAAATGATTGTACTGCTTTGCTCACTGAATTAGCGTATTTTATGTCTGTCTTCTACATACAACACAGTCTTTTATTGCAGAAAACTGTCACTTTAGAATTTGCTTTAATAAAGAACTTTTTATATTTTCCATTAAAAGTAATAATACGCATTTGATGAACTATATTTTTTTGTTTAACTAGTACGACTTTTACCCTAAGTCTAGATAGAAGTAGTTGAGTGAAGTCTTTTTATACTTATTCCAAAGGTAATAAAAACCCTAAAAATAAATATCAATATCCCTGTAGGGATGAAGCTGGCATGGACATTTTAGCTTCCTTAGATTTATCTTCTTTCATCCTATTTAATGATTATTACAATCCCATACATTATAGAAAATGTACAGGATCACCGTAGACCTTGCACATGGTCCTGGTTCTGGCAGTTTGGATAAAAGCCTCCACCAAACAGTTGTGCCATAAATTACATGTAGTAACCTAATGAGCTGAAATAACTTCACTTCCATAAGTAAACTCCGAATGACATGTTTAATAGAATTTCATCTTAGATGTGTGAAGCATTATGAAACATTGAACCCTAACAGGCCTCCTGAGCTCTATAAATTTCTCCAGGGGGGAAATGGATATGCTGTGTGGATTGGAATCAGCTGTGACATCTAACATAAATCTCAGCAATAACTTTCACAAGAAAAATGCATGAATCCCCTCTCCTTTCTGTGATATCACTCCAAAATAAATAGAGTTATTGTGTGAATTCCAATACTGAGCAGCATAGAGCAACGGAGAGGCGAGTGAGTAAACAAATTATCTGATCACTTCAGTCTTGTATAGGATGATCACGACTACAGGCGCTGGCTTTGTTAGTTTTTCTGCCTTCATCCCTTTAATCCTCAGAAACCATATTAACGTCTTTTGAAGATGAGTTACACTCCCTCCCCTGTTTCTTCTCCGTGTCTCCTTTGCCTTTCTACCTGTGAACATGAAAGGTTCAATGGCAGTGGAGACGGGCTGCACCGGGGGCTGCAGGGGGAGAGAGAGAGAGAGAGAGAGAGGGAGAGACACACAGCTAGAGAGACAGAGAGAGAGAGAGAGAGGGGGGATAGAGACGGATTGATTTCCACCTCCAGCAGCTATAGTTCAAAGCCAGCCAGCAGACTTCAGAGGCTCGGCAGGACCCAGCATGTCCCCAGCCGGGCCGAGCTGCCTGTCTGCGGGCAGGACTTCCCCCGGGGGCCCCGGGGCCCGGGACAGTCAGGCGGCACCAAGAAAACAATTATGCAGACAGAGGAGAAAGGTGTGCAAGGTCACAAACACACTCTTGCTCAAACTGCCAAAAAGTAATACATCATAAGCAAACCTTCCTTGATCATGATAAGCCTGATATGACACATGAAAAGCTTTAAAGTCAGTCACTATTGAGAAATTAACAACCCAAATTCTCCGTCTTCTGCCTGCATCTCTACTGAAATTCACACTGACCAAACTCATCACAGGAGCGTAAGGTCAGTGTTTACGTGTGCGCGCTTACAACTGAAAATCATACCCTTGTCACAAAACAACTGAGGCCTAAACTGAAAAGCTAGTGATGTGAGAAAACTGAAACAATCTTATTTGTCTTCCACCTTCAGGTAAACCTTTGCACCAACACGTACAGTACCTGTCGCATACTTCAGAATGTATCTGAGGAGAATGCACAGACTGAACTCAAAAATGTATTTAAAATGTAGCCTACATGAGATTCATGCAGATAATAACTCTTGAAATTTGTGTTGCTCCAGTCTCATGCACTTGACAACAAACATATCTGCATACAAAGCCTGAGATGACACTTTGACCAGTGGGAATCAGACTGTCAGATAAATAAGATGTCATCTAAAAGTAAGGAAAGTGTTCAGGGTCACTTTTGCATGTTTTGACTCAAAATTCTAATCACAAACTATGGTAGATATAAAAAAAATTTTTTGCTTCAGCGCTGTTTTTTTCTGAAGCCTACATTTCCCAGATTAAAAAGAATAACAATTCATACTTATGGTAAAATTACAGTAAAGCACATGTTTGTTTGGCATAATGAGCGTTGCTCAGGAATTTCCCCTAAGTCTTGCAGCAATCCGTCCCTGCATTCCTGAGAGCGGAGCTGCTCTTACCTGGAGCTCAGAGAGGGGGGCACACTGTGTTCGTCCGCTGCACTGCGGGATCGGCCGGGCTATCAGTCAGCTGCGTGATCGGTGATCAATCTCTATAGCCTGGTGTACGGATAAGCATCGCCGAAGGGACTGACTGACTGTCTACGAGTTTTTACTCCGCACTGCTCAGCTTGTGTCTCAGCCTCCACTTTGGTGCATGTGTGTCTGCAGGCTCCTCCTTGATGAGACAAAAAAAAAAAAAAAAGTGAGAAGTTTTCTCCGCCCTGAAAGAGAAACAGATTAACGTGTCCCAGGTAGACTTGACTTTTCGGCGGCGGGACAATTGACGTGCTGCAGGCAACGACTCAACTGCGCCACCTAGTGTCCAGAAAGGAGTTGGTGCCAGCGCATAAAGGTAAAATCTCAACCCCAGTCAGCTGTTAACAAAAACATCTACTGTGGCCAAGGCACATCACTAATGCTGGTGCTTACAGTTTACCCTCACATCAAAATATGCTACAGTACATTTTATTAGGCACAGAAGACACATAAGGCAGTCTGTATTAGTTTGGTCAACACACACAGACAGTATAAACACATAAGGAGGTATTTTTTAAGACCTCTGTAACCTTATACTATTACAGCTCCCATTACTACCACTGCAAGTACTGTTACACTACTATCCTATTACTAGTACTGCAAATACTACCTCTAATAGAAGGAATATTTAGGTCCTGTTCATAGGTAAAAGCAATGTCACAAGTCACTTAAGTAAAAGTGAAAGTATTGTCATCTGAATGTACTTGAAGTATCAAAAGTAAATCATGCAGAAGTTTGGTCACTGTCAGAGTTATAATGTTAAAATGGTAAATGTTCGCCTGTGAAGTGTAGTGGACCAGAGGAATAAAGATGTAGAGCCGTTCAAATACAAGTACAACAAAATCGTACTTACATATCTGCAGTACTTGCGTAACTGTACTTAGTTACTTTCCAGCGCTGAATACAACTGCTAATGCCACTTCCTTCATTAGTGTTATCATACACACACACACACACATGCACACACACCTACTTTCTTGTGAAACAGAAGCCATAATTTAGATTGAGTGTGTTTGTGTTTGTGTGTGTGTGATGTTAATGACTGGTGCCTGTTGTCTGAGTGGGACTAAAGCTGGACTTTAGTCTTCCTCCTCCTCCTCTCTCTTTCCGCTGCTTCTCCTTTTTCTCAGCCACAGGAAGGGGGGCATAAAAGAGGGGCTTTGAAAACACTGGGAGCCCTGTAATTACTTACTCTCCCTCTCTGCCTCTGTCTCTATCTCTGTCTTTCCCTCTGCCCTTCCTTTTCTCCTTCTCCTTATCACCATCGCTCTCTTTCTTGGTCCCTCTCTTTTTTCTTTCACTTTCTCTGTCCCTCTGTCAGTCTGTTTCCTTTCCTTCTTTCTTCCTGCATCCTCTTCTCTTTTTTTGTTCTCTCTTCTCTCCCTGTCTCCCTCTTGTTTTCAGAGACTCATTGATGTCGATCCAGGGGCTTCCTGACTGAAAAGGAGGATGAGAGGAGATGAGATTAGATGAGAAGAGAGGATAAAGAGAGGATAACAAGACGAGTGATGAGTTCTGCTGAGAGAATGATGGCTTGCTCGGTCATAGACCGGACAAAAACACATATTAAGCAAACCCTGTATTTACTACATGGTGTGACATAAAAACACATACAGCTGACTCTACATAAGGTGAAATGGGCTATAACAAGACAGCGTAGATTGAAATAATTTAACAAATGAGACACATGAGGCACAAGGTGACAAAAAAAAGATTAAACTAGATCAGATATGATCAGATAAGGGAAAATGTTTAAAATCTTTTAGCATTAAAGAGTAAGATATAGCAAGGAAACAAAATATATATAACAAAAACAAAATGTAATACATCTGATAATGAAAAGCAAAACATCTTGACATGTACATTCACTTTTATATTTTTGTTCCAATGCTAAAAAATACCATAACATGTAAAAAGCAGTACCATGGATTTACTGTCGCTTATATTTGAAGTATTTTATGGTTATGTTTATATTAAATGGGGCTAAACTAATAGGGTTCAGAGTCACTTGCTACATGAATAAATTTAAAAGTCTCTATAAACTCATAAGGTCAGCATTCATTAATGTAGGAGATCAGAGTTTCAAAGATTCAGTGAAGCAGCTGTCACAGACTGGCTACCCCGTTTTAAACACCCCCCCCCCCCACCCTCTCCCCTCAGCACCACATCAAAGTACTGTAGCTCAGAGAAGACAGCAGTCAGTAGAGGCCTAATTTGCTGCTTGATATAATGAAGTTAGAGTAAATTCAATTTGCAGCAAAATCATTAAAAACAAACTTCCTCATGCTTTTTATGTGCCCCGAGGAGGCTTGAACTCTGGAAGGAGATGCTGAAAATATGGTCCAATAGTCAGCAACATTACAAAAAAAAAAAAAAAAAAAGAAAATCTGATATTTTTTCTCCTTATACTTAATATTTACCAAATATCTTTAATGGAAAAGTTTAAATGTAAACTACAGCACATATAAACTTTGTTTCCCTGAATTCTATGATTATGATAGTAATATAAACACATTTGTACATTATTTACCTTATGTAGATTTTCGTCTGATGTAATGTAACAAAGAACCGGTTCATGTTATGTTCTTCCCACTGAACTAACACAAAAATATTTATGAAAACCTAAAGGTCAGATGCATCACAACGCTGGTAAACAACACCTTCTAAAAACAAACAAACAAAAATTTCATACTGCACACAGTTTTTGGAGTTGAAAAGAGCTTGTTTATTTTGTTTTACAACAAAAAAAGGTTTTCCCCCTCTGTCTTGAGGAACACACACACGCTGTACAAGTGAACCTGCTACAAACTCTATGACCTTTGTTAGTACCTCCGTTAGTATCCCCCACATGTACATTGTCTGTGAGAGAACACACTCATACTCTAACTACTCTTCAACAAGGAAGCAAAGAGCCAGTTGCCATGGTAACTGGCGTGTCAGCTAACCTACTTTTGCATGAACAAAGGACATTGGTCCATGAGAGAGAGGTGTATGGTATAGGTACATGAAGAGGATCCATACATACACACACACACACACATGCACACACACACACAGACACATGCACACACTACATATTCATTATATTTGATTGTCTCAGGCAAACAAGATTTAATCTTTCTGTAGAGCATCATGGAAGAATGCTTGTTTTTGCTGAGAGATGATGGGATGAAAGACAATTAGTGTTGCTATTATTGATAACGTACCCTATAGATAAAGATATGGGTTCATGCAGAAGAAAATAACCATATAAAAACAGAATATGAATGCAGACGATGCTGAAGCTGAAGTCAGGTCAACATAACTCGATTTTCATAGCTCATCATAACAAGGATTTCCCAAAGGACAACATTTCATTACAAAATAATTACATTGCAGTAATAAAAACAGCAGAGTTTTAGTTTGTTTATAGCAACAGAAAAACAAATATTCCAAATTTATACTGCAAAATAGAATACAGAGCATAAAACACTAAAAGCCCACTGGAAACACATAAGAGGCTTAACTAACTTACCTTGCCAAGTCTTAAGGAAACTGGGCATCGCTCACTGACTCTCTACCTTTATGAGGAGAAAAAAAAATTCCAAGATCAAATTTTTGAGGGGGGAAATTAGGAAAACTGTCCCTCACAGGAACTGCTCAGCTGTCCATGATATGTGAAAACATAACAAATTATGAAAATGTTCATGAAAATTAGATAAGAAAACAGATAACACAAAAATTTAAAAAAAGAAAAGAAAAAAAAACAAAACGTAGGACTTAAGCCGGCACATCCACAAAACCCACTTCCATGTTTAATACAACTGACAATGGGTGCATTATGGATTACTGAATGAATGAAATATATGGAAAAAGTGTGACATGGCGTACAGTGTACAAATGCATTAGCTATGAGTTCATCATTACAACACTTAACAGAGCTGCTTAACCCTTGTATCTCTAAAAGGCTAGTTTCCATCTCTAATTGGCACCTCTACTATTTAACAGCATCCACCTTTTGTCTGTTATTGACAACACTGGGTCCTACAGGGAGCCACGACTATGCTGCTTTAATGGATTGAGGGGGTTTTCATCCAATAATCATTTCTGTTCGCTTCTCCCTGTAGTTCCCTTCTAATTCTGAATCACTGGCTGTGGAGAATTGAATTAAGCAGATGAAACACACTGGGCATGACATGAGTGGGTATGATAAAGAGAGAGAGAGACACTGTGAGTTTGGGCTTGTTGCCAGCACTTGTGGGCTGCTGCGCTAGAAAGGCATTCAAAATCAGGGGTTGACAACAACAACAACACGCACATGTGTTCAGTGGCTGACTTACTGTAGCATTGTGATATTCTGTAGGCACAGGGATTCAAATGTACCAAAAAGAAATGACAGGTCTCTGTAGCTTCCTCTCAGAGCTGAGCTGAAAAAGTGCAGTAAGTTACCATTAGTGGTGCAAGAGACTTGACCTTCACTCAATTCTGGAATTGTTAGGAACTGAAACTCCTCTTTCCAGTTTTCCTGGAACTGTATACTCCATATGACCTGTCCAAGTACTACAGGGTTAAATTAGTTCAGTTCAGTCACTGTGATTTTGCCTTGTCAATGTATGAACCATACATACAGAATGTGCATGTATGTGTTAATAGCGGGAAATTGTCATTGCTAAATAAAATAATAAAACCACTACTGTGACTTAGGTATTTTATTGTGTAATGAATAGCGATACACAGCAGCTTCAGTGTATAACCAGTCAATGCTATGGCTGCACACCACACACTCACCCTCCTTCTGTCTCCTATGCCTCAGCAGTCCACCCTCTGCTTTTCATCGTGGGTGGTAAATAATGGGCCCACCCGCCCACCCCCCCGCCCAGGAAGGCGTCACTATGTCACACACACATTCAGGGACAAACACACACGTATGCCTTAATCACTCCCTATCCCCCTGGGCCTGAATGTGAGAGCGGAGCAGGTCTAAACAGGTGGAAAACCCAAAGCAAGTCTGCAGTCATGGCTGAGAGACAACACACACACACACACACACACACACACACACACACACACACACACACACACACACACACACACACACACAC
>JBBMJY010000007.1:14860917-14877394 GCA_037833715.1 Toxotes lorentzi | reverse complement strand
TGCACACACACACACACACACACACACACACACACACACACACACACACACACACACACACACACACAGACACACACGTACACACAGGGCTGATTGAGCAGTCTGTAACAGCAGATGGCTCTGAACCCTGCAGATGTTTGCGTGTTGCTGTTGTCAAACGTGAATAAAGATCTCTTGTTTTTCATAATTGAATTGTATGAGTGGCATGTGGCTCGTGAGGCAGAACAACTACACATACAAACACATGGAGATAAAAATTGTTTTTGTTTTGACTGTGAGACACTGAAAATTGTGTCTCACAGTGTCCATTTTTTTTATTGCTTCAGAACACATCAACAGACATTAGCCACTGGTGGTCCTTAAATGGGCAGGTGGGACAGTCTGGTGTCCCACTGGTGGTCTACAGACATGTGTGTGTGTGTGTGCTTGAGACATTTGGAGCCAGTCTGGTCTGTGCTCGCATGACTGAGGCTTCCCTGTATGTGGTATCTGAGCTGCCAGTATATGTGTGTGTGTGTGTGTGTCTCCTTGGCTATCTCTGTTTGACCTGCCATCTAAATGAGGTATTTCACAGCACCATCCGAGAAAAAGCACAGTGAAATTTAATAAACTAAACCATTTTAATGTCAGATAATGATAAGCTCCTCTACTGATCCCTGTAGGGAACTTTTGAATTTTCTGAAGGTCAGGGACTAAGCAGCACCCTGGGAAAAACTATCCTGCTCCAGGGCCTTTT
This sequence comes from Toxotes lorentzi, assembly GCA_037833715.1. Classification (NCBI taxonomy): domain Eukaryota; kingdom Metazoa; phylum Chordata; class Actinopteri; family Toxotidae; genus Toxotes; species Toxotes lorentzi. The sequence goes on along the minus strand of JBBMJY010000007.1, from coordinate 14,876,658 downwards.
AGTTACTTTACAGTACAAAGGAATAAGCCATATCAGACTTTGGCTACACACTGTAAACAATACTTGGTAATAGAACAGATTCTTTTCTGGATTTGATCTTTTCATGGGATGCGTGGATACTATTTACTGCCAAATGTGATGAAGAAAAGCAGCAAATTCTCATATATGAGAAGCTGGAATCCCCAAATTATTTGGCATTTTTGCTTTAGGAGTGACTCAGACAGTTAATTAAAACAGTTGATTACCAAAATAATTTGCTTTCAATCCACAAGACTTTTTCAGCTCCTATATAATGTCACAAATAAAAGTGGCCAGTGTCCACAAGTTCTCAGAACCAAAGGTGATCATTCAAAGTTGTACATTTAAAAAACATTTCAAAACCCAAAGAAATTTATGTTTTCCCCCAGGAAAAGTGGATTCATTTCATCAGTTTATGTTCAGCAACTCTCTTTACTTTTTACTTTACTTTACTTCACTATAAAATGATGTGAGAAACCCTGATATGCAGTTTAAACAAGATAAAGACTTCACCAGGGCTGAGCAGACTAAACTTGGCTGGAGTAAAATGAAACAAATTGGAAAAGAAGGGACAGACCTATGCATGAGCTCATAGGCCCATAACTAACCTATTTTAACCCATCAAAATCGTATTATCACAAACTCCACAAAAATCCCTGCCAGTGCAGTAAAACTGGGCTCAGTCCAGTATAATCAGATTCAATCTACTTTAATTCAAGGCCATTTATTCCTACTCTCTCCATATAGTCTTCATCTGTGCAGTATAATCCACTTCTGTATAATTCACTAATTCAGTATAATCAGTTTGGGACCCACATGATCCAGATGAGTTCAATATAATCCCATTTCAGTCCAGTATAATCTGGTTCAGACCAGCTCAGTTCACATAGCGAGGATGTCAGTGTGTTTTTGGTCCCAGTGGGAGACATATCCTGTCTCTGTCTCTCTCTCTCTCTTTCTCTCTCTGCATGAATGAGGTTATGATTGACCTACTAAGTAGACAGATGGAGGAAGGTGTGTGTCTGTCTGCATGTGTTCGTCTGTACCAGCAGTGGCTTCCCCTGGCTTTGTGGTTTTGGCCAGACTAGTCTCTATCACACACACACACACACACACACACACACACACACACACACACACACACACACACACACACATTATTCTTAGCTATACTCTACTTAAATCATAAGTGTGTCTGGCTACAGTCTGCAGTGTGCATAGTAAATATACAGAATGTAGTGTGTGTTTGTGTGCATGTGCGCATGTGAGAGAAAGAGTAAAAAGTAATCCTTGTTGGTTGAGTGCACCTTAGACTGACTGAACCACAATTATGGCTACAATCTACTCCCCTATTTTTGCAGCATGTCTGTGAGGCCCCAAAGTTAAACTCATCAAAGTTTGTGTTTCCGTGTGTTTGTTCGGGAAAAGGTTGCGGTTGCTACAGGGAGACACACAGCGACACAAAGAGAAACACAGAACAGATAGAGAAAGGTAGAGAGACTTAGAGGTTCAGTTCAGTGACCCAAACTCCCCTCTCTCTCTCTCTCTCTCTCTCTCTCGCTCCCCCTCTCGCTCCCCCTCTCCCCAGGACAGCTGCTCTCAGCTGTCCTGTGGTAATGATGTCAACAAGCAGCTGCAGCCTAGTGATGACACTGACAACTCGCCTGTCCCTCCCTACCAGACAGCAACACACATACACTATACACACACACTTACATGCCCTCGTGTTTACCTGTTCTGACGGTCAGATTTTAGTTATGACGATTATCTGGAAATTTTCCGCTGCAGTTTCACCTGCTTCAAAACCAGATACCAAAGTGATCTTCCCCTTCTTACTGTAGTGTTACTGATACTGTTCTTTTGAGTTTTATTGATACTTGAGAGTTTAAAAAGTCTGATAACGATACAGCAAGTTTTCATTTTTAAAATGAAGAGAACATAAACATTTTTAAATATCCACTTCAGCCACTCCCTGTACTCTGCCTGTGAGAGAGAAAAAAAAATCATGTTAAAGAGAGATAAAACGACTGCAGAGAGAAACGAAACAATGATGAAGACAGCTGCATCATTTGTATTCATTTTTTGTGTCTACTTTCAATGTGTGGGTATTACCCAGAGTCCCACTGTCTTCTAAAATGACCTTTTCAAAACCTATAGGTGACCATACGTGAGCCAGAATGGTACCTCTAATAAACAACACACTAACAAATAATGAGAAGTTCCCAGTAATGATATCTGAGAGATTTTAGCTACATACTCTGGTTTCTGAGAGCAAAGATAATGAGTCAACAAGTCACATTAAATTTATTTAAAATTTATTTATGCTATACTGTGGGAGAAACCGGAGCACCCGGAGAAAACCCACGCTGGCATGAAGGGAATATTTGAAGTCCATGCAGAAATTCTTTGAGGTGACTGGGAATGGGTTGTTGATTGGCTGTTTCTTCTGGGGGGGGGTGGGGGGGGTGACGTGGTGAACAGGGAAGGTGTGATTATAGTTGCTGTCATCGTTTTATGGGTGCACCATATTGATTGATTGATGTGATGCACCCATTGATGTTTCTTTAATTTGTGTTATTCATTATCAGAGGAATCACTTTCTATTTCTATGACACTATCCACATCACTGTGTGTTAAGTCATACCAGTCCGCTTTGAACCTTTTGCTCTCTCTCTCATCTTCGTCGTCTTCACGTGCCCTCCTCCTGGATCCAGAACCTCCAGGAAGAGGGTCGTCCTCGACATCATGTACAGACTGGTTGACCTCCATGTCCATCCCAGCAGAACCTTCGTGTTGGTTCTGTGTGGTGCTGTTGTTGCTGCTGTTGTTGCTGCTGTCAGTCACACAGATGACGTCTGGTCTGAAGCGCTTGGTGCTTCTTTCCTCCTCTGTTCCATCATCCTCCCTGGCCCTTTTCTTGGATCCTCCAGGGAGTGGCTCTTCCTCTTGATCTGGTTCTTGTGATCTTGGGCAGCAGCAGCAGCAAGACACTGCCCTCACGTTCCCATCCGTTCCAGATTGGTCATCGTCTTCACATTCATCATCAGGTTGATTCTCATCTTCATCATGATCTTCAGATTCATCACGATCTTCAGATTCATCCTCAACCACATGTGCACTTTCATCTTCAGTGTCATAATCATCACTGTTAGCATCCTCTTGTTGATTTGCGTGCAGTTCCTCCAGATACTGAGCTAATCTTTGAAGCTCAGGCAGGTTATTTAGCATTTGAACAAAGCCTTGTAAGATTAGCTGTGCTAGTTGTGGATCATCATCCTCATCGTGGTGGTCACCACGTTCATTAAATATGTGAACCATTGTCTTTGGTTGTTCTTCGTTCGTGATATGCTGATTGTGCAGTGTATTCAATCCACTCGTACTTGAGTGAATGCTGCGATTGATGATAAATACTGTATGTGCCTGACATCATCATCATCAGTGATGATGTCATCATCAAAGGCATGAGAGCAAAGACACTACAAAACTATGACATCACACAAAGAATGACATCACATAAAGAATTACATCACATGGTTGTGGAATCTGGCTTACCCCCCACCCCCCTCCCCCCAACAACACACACACACACACACACACACACACACACACACACACACACAAAACTCTCACTTTGATTTATTTAAATAACTATGGCTCACTGTAAGGCCCAGTGAGATCAAAATAATATGAAATGAATGAATGCTGTAGTAATGTTTTGTAACCCTTAGGCTGACCTGCAGTGAGGATGTCTGTGTTTAGATTGTAAGGATTTCTCTGGATTTAGTGTGTGAGGATTCACCCTTATCACCAGGCTGATTGGAAACGCACCCTCCTACCATCTGCCTGTCCATCTGACACCACAGCCTATTTCTTCCCTTCCCTGTTCTTTTTTATACACTTCATGCCTCTCCTGTGTATCTCCCTCCCCACCCTCCTACTCTCTCATCATGAACTCTTCCTCCTTTATTGCTCCTGTGGTGTTCTCCATAGGATGTCACACTTTTTTTCCTACAGTATTAGTAGAAGTTTATCTCAGATAGTTTATCTCAGATGAAATTATGCTTGATTTCCCACAGAGGTTAAGAACAGCGTTTTGTCATTAATACATTTTTGATTGTTACTGAGGCAATGGAACATGAAAGAGGTCCTGAACCCCAGTTTATATTTCATTGTGTGAAATGTTTCAGTAGACAATCTCCACCTACGCTAAGCTCCATCTAAGTTTGTGCTGCTCTAATGTGGCCTGTTGCAAGTTTTTAATCTCAGTTCAGACCTTTTCTCAAACCACTGACATTCCAAGCAGCATGTATCTCTGTTAAATCTCGGTTTTTGGATCTGTTCTCATTACATAGCATAAATCAGTTGGTAATTTTTCTACATTAACGCTGGCAACAAGCTTCACCTGTGCAATTTTGTATCACAGCCTGCCTTTAATGTAAGGAAAAGAAGAATCAAATTCACATACCAGGAGAGGGTGAAACAAAGTCACGCTGTTTGGTGGATTGGAATTTTACGCCAACTCTGCCAGTGGATAACAGCAATTCAGAAGTGCTTACTTCAGTCTCCATAGTATACATACATATTCCAATAAACAAAGAAATATTAAATTGCCAGATGTTTTAGTTAATTGTAATCTTCACTCACAAATGACTGATGCCCTATGTAGCACTCCCAAGTAACTTGGGAGTGGCATTAGTCCAGGATCACCACTTTAAATCTTCATGTTTCTTTATCATTCATGAATAACTCTTATCTAGGTCTGTTTAAATAGACTCCTATCAAATTCATTTTTTTCTTATTTATAACTAATCAGCTTCCTTTATTATAAACTCTTATCAAGTTTTTTTTCATTAACCGTGACTCTTATCAAGTTCCTAGTGTAGCGCTTTGCTTCCAAGAAAATTGAAAGATACAGTATATCAGAGATATGCAGCCTTAAGCTCTCAAGGCTCGAGTCCTGCTGTAATGTTTCTTCATGTGTGCATCAGTCACTCTGCTGTGTCCGCTCTGTATAAAAGAGCACAAGCTGCATTTGACCAGGAATCATCCACTGCCCTGACAGTTGCTCTCACGACTGATAGTTGGACCTCCAGGGCGACATAGAGGTACTGTTAATGGTGTAAAATTTCTCAGTCTTGACTGAGTATGAATATGTTGAGATGAATATGAAAAGCTTGAACTGCATTTCTGGCTCTAACGGTCAATTTAAGTTAATTGTAAACACACTGCTGCAGTACAAGTTGCTCTGAGGATGGCATGTCAGTTCTCTGAAACTGAATGGATTGCTATCAACATTTGTACATACAGTACAATATGCTGTTGTATGCTGCAGCACATCAGCATTGTCACTGAGCTCTTGTTAGCATACTGACATTAGCATTTAGCTCAAAGCACTGCTGTGCCAAAGCCTCACAGAGCCAATAACATGTCTCTAAACTCTTAGCCTTTTTTTTTTTTTTTAATTGATCATACATCCATGTTTGAGCTTCTTCTCCCTAATAGAAAGAATAGCACAGATTTTCTTTGTGATGGAGGGGTTGTGTATTGCTGACCTGCAACTGACAGACGGAGGCAGAGCCACTGACAGCTGCACACTCAACTGCAAGACTGAGTGGCTCTATGAGAGAGAGAGCTAGACACATACGGAGAAATGGAGAAGGAGAGAGAGGGGGAGACAGAAGGAGAGAAAGAATATCAGAGACTCATATTTCTCTCTGTCTCTCGCCCTCTCTTCAGTGAGGTGTTATTTGACCCACTGTGGCCTGATACATCTGTCCTATTTGCCTCCCTATCTTTCTATCTATGTTCAATGTCTCCCTCTCTCTCTCTCACTCTCTCTTCTCCCAGTAGGCGACTTTCCTCCATCCTTCATCTGGCCCACTTCCCAATCACGATCCCCTACAGCGCATTAATGTGTTGATGTGTTTGTGCGAGTGTGTATTTAAGAAGGATCATTTCTGACTAAGATGTTTGCCAAAATAAAGGTTTAATCTCTTTTAAAAAGAATTATAACCTATGTGCACGCACACACGCATGTGCACATGCACACACACACACAAACACACACACACAGAGTTAATCTGCTTCTTATCATCACAAAATCCATCTATTTTGGGAGGAATAAATCCACTATTCACTGGGGCAATTTCAACAGGGGTGGGCAAAAAACATGAACATCTTATCTTATAAACAATATTGTAAAGCTTCACAATGGTTGTGCTTATTTTAGACCTATTGGATTGAAATATATTGTAACAATGTACTTTCCCATTATTTCACCCACCGATGTTTTTTGGCTGGAAATCTCTGATAGATCAGGCAGATCTGTTTGTCTGACTTGAGGTGGGCTCGAATAACAAGTGTGTTTGTATGTGTGCCTTTGTGTATGTGACAGCTTACAACAGTTTAACCCTGCTCAGTAGCTCCCTCATCCTGTTTTTACCAGATTTTATTTGGCCACAGGTCTGCTCAGTAGTTTAAAGTTAGAAATATCAGAAAGTTACAAATCTCAAACAGTAAAAGCAACTTTTTTTTTTTTTTTAATTTAAGATAGAATACAGTGTTTAATGTCCACACAACCAAATCAACTGACACAAACAAATCTGTGTTGTTGGGCAAAAGGTGTAATAAGAGAAAATACATTTACTAAGAAGGGATGAAAAAGAACATGCTTTAATGTAATTTAAAATGAAGGAGAAGAAAAAAAAACATCAAACTCAGTCTCTCTTTTTGATCATCTTGTACTATATCCCTGTGAAACCAAAATCCCATGTTACTCCTTGTCTTTTTTCCCCTCTGTCACATTGAACCAGTTCAGAGAAAGATTACATCCAGCCCCCGTTCTTGAAAAACGCAAATACTGTAAATATTTGATGATCAATATATATAATTCAGATCCCTATGTGATGAATTATGCATTGTCTGGTGGGATTTGATGAATATTTGTCTTTGTTACTGATAGAGCTCTCTTCCATCTGATGTCCTGTGTGTGTGCAGAGGGAAATAGTGAAATAACACCAGATTCAGACAGAATATGTGAGTTTAAGTGCTCGTATTTATTTCAAAAGTAATAGCATTACTTATGACCCCCCAGCAATTTGTACACTACTTATGAATAACAAGTTGTGTATTTATACACGTCTAATTACTAGTTTTGTATTTTATCTAAAAATAAAAAAAGATTTAAATCAGCTGATCATAGTACTAAGAGCAAATGCAAAGAGCTACTTGTAAATGTGAACCTTTTTACCATTTATCAACTGCTATTTATTGTGGGCAATGACAAAAGTAAAGGCCTGTGAAGCTTTGAGATTTGTCATGCTGCTTTTTGCTATTTTGGCCAACTCTCCCACAGTTAAGCTGTGTTTAATGAGACTGGCTAGTTCATGGTTAAATAAAATGTAATCAGGAAATGTGACAAAATCCCCAACACAGATCTGTAGTGACAGGCTCACGTAGAGCTGTGAAGACACTGGAGAGAAGTCAACTGAGTCTAACAGACGAGCACTGGGGAGGACTGAATGAGCTGAACAGCTGAGGATACAAGTGTGTGTGAACACACACACAGTCGCATACACACGTACAGTCTGCTAATGGTGAGGGGTTATTACCAGGTCAAGATGACTCAGGAAAAGGTCAGGGAGGAAACCACATTTTTGTTACTCAAGTCTATCTGAACATTCACTATATGTGTGTATGTGTTGGTGTGTGTGTGTGTGTGTGGGGGGGGGTGGGGGGGGGGGGGTCAATGACTTGTATGTGTGTCTTCCTGTTCCTGTCAGCTGGTATACATTACTGTATATCTATGAGTACTGTCTGTGTTTTTCCTGTGTGTGTGTGTGTGTGTGTGTGTGTGTGTGTGTGTGCGCGCGCTCACAGAAGACCAGTGGCCCACCCACCTAATGTGCCACCTGATCCACCCCACCCCACTGCCCCTATAGTCATTACACACTGCCACCCAATCCCTCCTCCTCTCCCAGTCAGCTCTCTGGGGTCTCAGATGTGTGTGACACATCACACACACACACACAAGCACACACACATCATGTGTTTCTTTGGATAGCCTCAATAAGCTATAAGTACCAATGGCCTCTTAGTATACTGTAAGAATGTTAGTCATGGTATCAAATTATTTTTATTATCTCTGTAAATAGGGTGGGTTTTCTGTGTGGGGTTTGCATATTCTCCCCGTGCTTGTGTTGGTTCCCTCTGAGTTCTCCGGCTTCCTCCATCAGTCCAAAGACATGCAGATTAGTTTAATTGGGTGTGAGCATGAGGACCCTTAAGAGGATAAGCAGTATAGATAATGGATGGGTGGATTATCTCTGTAAATATTTCTGGTTGATCAGTGTTCAAATCACACTGATCGGACTGTCAAGTTGGACCAAGTGCACTCTGGTCTGGACCAGTTGGCGCTCACAGTCAGAAGGAAACAAAACCATTGCTGTATCCTCCCATCATTCTTTCAAAAATAATTTTAACACAGAACTCTTAGCATCTCAAAACTGTGGAACTCATTTCAGAAACTGTCCAAAAACAGTGAGCAGTGTGCCATGGGCAAAAATAATTCCTTCAGATATCAGGGCATGGGCACATCTCCTCTGAGATTAACCACAACTTAAAAAAAAGTTCACACCCTCAACTGTCAACTCCCTCAAATCACAGTCCTTCTTCCTAACGTCCCTCTTTACGCAACTAATTGTAGTCTACCTGTAGACAAATGTATTGTTATCTGTGTTTACTCAGTCATTCAACATGTGCTCCTTTCTGTCTGTCAAGAGTAAAAACATCCATGTATGTTTGTGAAAATCTCCACGTTGTGTGGTGTTTCTTGTCTTTGTTGATTTTCCACAATCTCTAATCTGAGTTTTACACATGGAGAAAGAGAGAGTAGCTAAAGAGGCTGTTCCTTTCCTGTGCATAAGAGCACATCACACTTCATTAGCTGCTTGTCATTTATCTAGTTTCTGAAACAGCAACAAACAAACACTGATTAGCCTTAGATGTCTCCTGTGACAGGTTATAATTATTGACTAATTTGATATAGAAGTAAGTGAACTGTGTCAGAAGGCTCATTAAAACATTTGGCTTTATTTCACTACTTCACTGTCGGTGGAAACCGTTGTTCAGAGCTGCACACATGCTCCTGTCAAGTTTGCTTAAATTCCAATGTCTACATAGAATGTGGTGTATACGTCTTTCAAACACGCCTTTTCGTGCACACGCACTGTTTACAGTTGAGCTCCCTGATGTAAAATGTGACAATTCTCATTGTTTTCTGTTGTTTGTCGAGGATCGTTCCTTCGCTTCATCATGATTTTGCACTGAGGATCCCTTGGCAGTCAAATTTCATTTTGGCATTCTTACTATTCCTTACCCCAAGGATACATATTCTGTAGATGAACCACCATGTTCTCCCAACTGCTACATCTATCCTTTCTCCCTTCTTTTACGATTTCCTGTCATCTCGTGTAACGCTCTCCCTTCATCCGGCTGCCAAGAGAGATCCCTAACACACACATACAGATGTACACACACCGACAAGCAGCCTTGAATAGACTTGAAACCAAAAGTGTAAATGTTAATTAAAAGTCATCCTTTAGAGAGCTAGGAAAGAATAGCGGTCACAGTGAGAGAAGAGATGTGAAAAGTGAGAGAGAGAGACCACTATTACTTCAAAACCATCAGACCACCCAGTTTAGGACAAAACCTGAAGATTAACCTGATCATACAGAAAGAGAAGAGATAAAGTCAAACTACCTGAAGCTACGCTCGTTTCAGCTCTGTCCTTAGCTGTTCTTTTCACTCTGCATTCAACCTTCCTTACACTGTCACATCAAGAATCAGCTAAATGCAATAATAATACCTATCACCACTTTGTATTGCTGGCCCAAACAACTAGTCCACTCGCTTTTAAAAGGTCAGTCTCCACCCCTTGTTAAATGTGAACGCACCAATCAGAGCAGTTTGTGCCACATGATTAATGAAGCCCACATAGGTCATGACCTTTTCCTAAGTAACTGCAGAGGTAAAAGCTGCGTGTGTGAGAGAGAAATGTATAGGTGTAACAGAGTAGAGTCTATGACTTGATATATGAAGAACAATGGCTGGTAGAGCGCTCAACCTCCCTAGTGCATCAAGATAGATACAGAGCAGTGCAAGGCTTGAGTGTGTGGGTGTGGGTGTGGGTGTGTGCGTGCTTTTGTGTATGTGAGTGTGTGTGTGTGTGTGTGTGTGAGTGGGTGTGTGTGTGCATGTGACAATTGAGAGCAAATGGGACAAATGAGAGCTGAAGATGTCATTCAGTCAACAGCATGGCTATACAAACCAGACACACTCTACCACACGCTCTCTCTCTCTCTCTCACTCACACACACACACACACACCCAGCCAGCATGAACCACAGCCATCATTAGCATTTCAAAGTAACAAGGTGCAAGGAGGCACAAAATTATGCATTTTGTGCACTTTGAAATGGAGATTTGCATAAAGACTGGAAAAATACTGTTTACTTTTCCACAAGAGAGAGGATTTGAAATGGTCCTGATCATTTCCACAGTATCATCAATTCCGACACACACACACACACACACTCACTCAATCTTTCACTCACTCACCCACTCACTCATTCACTCAGTCACTGTCACAGAAACAGAACAGACTGTATTTTTGTTTTTTGTTAAGCTCCTATATTCACTGACTATATTTTGGTTCTTTCATTTTATGGTTTCCCCATATACGGTTTAACATATGGTGTTACATTCCAAAATGCTATCTTCTTTTTATTTCTACAGAAGAATTGGAAAGAGGCTGTTGACATGCATCTGTTTTCTCTCCTGAATTCCTAGTGGACCAATGGTCTAAGTTTTGTACTGTGTAACCGCAATTGCCCCAGTTCAGTTTGTTTTTTTATCATTCATCTTCCCGTGGTCTATATGATTCTCATATAGAGAAGTCAAAAACGCAGAAATAATGCCTACTGGAAAAAAGCAGCACACAGAAATGTGGGGACAGATTCAGTGGTGGTGGTGATCCAAGTTTGCTGTTTGATCATTTTTATTTTTAGCCATAACTCATGCTGCATTCATGTGCTGTTGGAAGGGCCTAAGACCAGGGACTGCCAAGTCAGCTGCAAAACAGTGTCGCACTCACATGCTACTTTGACAGAAATCAAGCCAGGAAAACAAACAACAAACAAATTGTAGCAAAGGCTACAGCTGTGTAATTTGGAGACATTTGCACAGTGCTAGTGGAAGCTTGCCTTCTACCAGAGTTCTCTCTGTAAGAAGGGAAACTTCTCTTCTTTTGGTGTTTTGAGATGTTTTCAATTTTTTATATGCTGTAGCAGGGTTTCAAAGTCTGACACTGTGAGTCCACCCAATACCCCTCCTTTACTCTGTCAATAATATTATCAAAGCGACATGAAGAACTGTTAGATACAAGTATTTTGTCACTCCCAATACTGTACGATTTGCAAGACAATAAAGTTTTTAAACTACAGATCTCACAGTGTGAGAGATGTAAACAGGAGATATAAGGCTGCTACATCAGTTAGTTAGCCATGAGCTACAACTAGAGCCCTTTTTTTTCTTAGGAAAGTCTGGGAATTATAAATTGCATCTTTTTTTCTATGATTTCTAAGCGGATTTATCATTCGTGATGGATATTGGAGATAATGATATCCTCGAAATGCGTAAGTCACAATAAATGAAAACGTATAGTCAAAATCTGTATAGTTAGATCTGACGGACTAATGACTCTGTGATTTTAGTACCTCAATTGCCTTATATTAATTCCTTTCTTACACCTAATCTTTGCCTCCCTCAAATAGCCATTTGAAGAAAAGATGTGAAACTCAAATTGGTCCTTAAAAAGAGTAAAACACATACACACCAGAACAGAGAAGTACATTTTACTTCAGTTTTTGTTAGTGTATTTCTCTTTCGCTGGGCTGTCTTTTGCTTTGCAGAAACTGTGAGAATATTCTCAAACAGTTTTAAAGGTGTTAAACTAGGTTTCAGAATCACTTATCAAGTGGTTTTATTCTGACACCAGGACAAGATGCAGAAGCAGATTCCTTGGGTGTTCGTCTTGTTTTTTAGTGTGAAAAAAAGATGACAAGGAACTCTTCTGGATCTTAGAAGCTACCTTTAATGTTGTGCTTGTAACACATTGAATTTTTGTTTCTGTTATAGTTTGAACAAATCATTTGATCATGGTGTTATAAAGGGAAACCCTGTAAATGGGTTCTGTTGTCTCTTGCATCAAAAAATGTTCTGCTGGTCTCAGCCAAAGCTGATTTGATGCGCTTTGTGGTACACTACTACTTATTCTCAATTTCTCACAGTAAAACATTTCAGGGATAAGCTCCAGACAGACTAATGCATGTTGGAATTTAGGAAGGTAATGTCAAACTCTCTTTACATAATGTTTTAATTGCCTTGCATCCAATTTTATTGTTAAGGCTTTTTCCATTTCTTTCTCACTTGAAACTCAGAGTTCTGTTTCTTGTTTTTAGATCACATCTTTTTAGAATTCAGTTTGTTCTTGACAGTAGAAGCTTGTGCATTTTGTTGTATCTCTTCATGCAGATCAATGTTTCTGTATAGTCATCTAAGATACATTTCAAGCTACAAATGATCCAATTCTCAGCCTACTGGTACAAAAACGTCTCTTTACAGACATCCATCCACGATGTATAAAAGAAAAAGATGAACTGAGCAAGGTAATCTTTCGGAGGATGAACTTTATTACAATCAACAAGACGTTCACATCACCAGAGAGTTTAGGTATAATGACAGCAAATCACTAGACCACTGAATGTGGGCAACACCAGTGTGTTTAAGTATCTCAGCCAGCAGTGGAGTCTTTCTGCTCCATAAATGTTTTTCAAAAAAGTGAAATATCACAGTATCTCCACTCTTGACATCTCTGTCTCCATGGAGTAAACTCTTCCTTATAAAGCGTTCCTATTGGCTGCATTAATTACTAGATTCTCTCAGCTGAGAGGTTTTTTTTCCCTGTAATTGAAATGAGCTGTGATGAAGTTTTAAATTAATGACTTCAGGCAAACTATACACTGCATAGAGGTAATCACACATACAGCACATGGGAGGTGTGTTTGTATAATGGTATTATACTGCCAAAATGAGATCCACAACTCAAACAGCTGCACATGCACAGTGGAATTTCTTTTTGGCAGTAAGTGGGTGAACCCAGTCCCTCTATATCTCTAAATATAAATTGTTTAGTGTGTCGGCCGTCTTGGAGCTAGCTAGGCATATCGACACCAGTTTGATAAACCACAAAGACCAGTTCTCAATGAAAAGTGCCTTTAGATGGCTTCTGTTGTGATTTGGTGCTATGTAAATAAAATTGACTTGACTTTAATGTATGCATAATCTCACAGAGCAATGTACTTGAATGTGTTTGTCTGAGCTCTCTGTCTTTTGTTTCTTCCATTGTTCATATTAATTTGATTTAACACTGCTAATTGGTGGATCTCATTTGCGCACACGGGTTTTGGCAGTATAATGCCTTCATATGTCTGGACATGAGATGGTGAAAGATAGACCTTTTCCATGGCAGGCTCTGGTGGTAACTCGTAGTCAAATTCATTTTCATAATACATATCTCAAGAGTTTGATTAAACATGAAATTTGTAGTATTGGCAAGGGAAGCAGCAACTTATCTTGCAGCATCTAGTCTGCTGAAAATTCATTAGAAGAGACACACATCTGTTTTACAGCACCAAACAGGCTTTACAAGCCAGCATGGTTTACTAGCACGGGGCTCATAAACTGTAAACTCATAAACTGTCCACTGGTAGAAAGTAGAAGAAGATCAGCTGGTTGGTTATCATTTAATGGAGATAGTCTTCTTGGTGTCAGAAACAGAGCAATCAGGGCTTCATTAGACATCGCTGCACTTAGCTCAGCTTGAAGCAGCAGCTGATAACCATAGTCTTGATAGTCTTCAAAATAAAACAGGCGGAGTTGGATCAATATCTTCTGAATTTCTTATTTATGCAAGGTCGCGCAACTGTTCTACCTTTGAAAATAGAACTATAGAGGACAGACTTATGTTTTGAATTTTTAATGTGTTAACACAAAATTATGTTGGGTGGTGCCAAAGTGAACTTTTATAACCTGCGCTGCAGAATGGTCTGTTAGTGAAAATACTGGTTTTGTTGCTGAGGGCTCTACATTTTAGAATGGATGATGCATGAAGCATGATTTTGATTGTCACTCTCATTTACCTGCTAACCTGTAACATTTTTGTTCTTACGTTGTTGGATCATTCGATTCTCTGTTGCCTATACCTTCAGGCTGCCCATGTGCCTGTCAGTCATGAGCCTCTGGTTTATCAGAGGCATGTCTGACTGTGTGCTGTGGCACTGAGTGACATTGTGTGTTCTCTACATTTCCAAAGAGACGTCCATTTAACAGATACAGTTATATAGGTTAGTGAGGTTTGAAGTTTTTGATGTGAGGAAACAGAGGTGATAGTACTGTAGTGTAAGAGGAGTTGTGTACAGTAATGATACCAGGGGACAAATGAAACAAATTACTACTCAGTGCCAAGAGTATATTCAGTCCCTCTCTTACTCTCTCTCTCTCTGTCTGTCTCTCTTTTTACCATATTCCCAGTGATGGAAGACTCCCAAGCCTGCAGTTAAATCTCAGTAAATGTCTACCTCTGTGCTGCTGAGGAGATTTTACACCCCTCTGCATGCCCTCTCAGTCCATATAATACCTAAGCAGTCTTAAAGTACTTTACTACAACTAATCAGGCATGTTAGAGAGATTAAAGAGAAGGGGAAAAAAATAAAATTGTTTAGCATCAGCTTTGATTCTTTAATTGATCATTTATTTTAGTGCAGCTGTTCTGGTATCTAATCTGTCAGTAAGAGGGAGCAGACAACACTGTTGAAAGTCAGCAGTGAAAACCAGGATGAAGACAACTAAAAGCTAAATATTTGTTTGCTCTTTGATCAAAAAGTGCAGCTTGAGAGCTTTTCCATAGACACAGATGCAGTGATCAATTCTGGTCTACTTTAAAATACATCACATTAGAGGTAGAAAACACCAACATGAACACATCTGAATCTAATTACAGTACAGTATATGTGAAATGCATCACTGTATGATTATTCTTTGACCGTACATCACAGCGTCACAGTATTTGATTGTGTTTTCTTATTAGATGCCTTTGATTTTGTTGTCAGGCAGCTTTATAGTGAAACTGAAACAGACGGCGACAAATCAGAAAGAAAAAGAAAAAAAAACAAAAAACAAAACATAACACCCCCGGAGCAGCAGGATGAGAAAGAGGGGGAAGGAAGAAAACTAGATAGGCCGACGGAGACAGAGAGAGACAGGAAGAGAGAGAGATGTGACATGTGATAGAGAGGGAAACATGCCAGGTGGAGGTGGAAGGAGGAGGTGGATGTAAAGATAGAGACATGCAGGGAGGAGGTGTTGGAAAGAGGAATGAAGATATAAGAGATAGACACTGCTGTCATCACGCGTTACTGTGAGCTGATTGGTCATTGCCAACAGCTCCCTTCCAATCATCTTTGTTGTCAATCTGTCTGTGTGTGTGTGTGTGTGTGTGTGTGTGTGTGTGTGTGTGTGTGTGTGTGTGTGTGTGTGTGTGTTGGGGTTTGGGGGGGTGTGGGGGAGGGGGGGGTTACCACTGTGTGTACTATGTGAAAACCTACT
>JBBMJY010000007.1:14843420-14854284 GCA_037833715.1 Toxotes lorentzi | reverse complement strand
GAGAGAGAGAGTGTGTGTGTGTGTGTGTGTGTGTGTGTGTGTGTGTGTGTGTGTGTGTGTGTGTGTGTGTGTGTGAGTCTGTAGGGAGCTGAATAGATGGACTACAGGGGACTGAAAATGGTTTGGCGCTGGAAAAATGGATGGGGATATGAGCAGAGTGGAACATCCTGTCCCATCTACCATCCTTCACACATGTATACACACACACACACACACACTGGCTTAGTGTGGGAATGTTAGTGTTGCCAAGCAATAGAGTTGACAGATGAGTGAATCCAGGAAACTGGATGTGTCGCGGTACTCCAAACAAGACCATTTAGTCTCTTTAATTTCTGATTTCCTTCAAAGCTCCACTTAACCTGAAGCTCCTCCACATTCTGTACCTAGTATGCAAATGTCTCGTTTGAACTTAAACCTCAAAAATGTAGTGTCAGTCCCCAATCGACAGTACACACATTACTGTAATACCCATACTGTGTATTGACATTAAAATATATATTTCTCTGCTGTTTTATGAAGGGCGTAAATACTATTCCCTTATGTTCCATTTTTCTATCCCGAAAAACGCGTCATAGTTTCCGAAATATTCAACGTTTTGTCCGCAGTCTTTCCCCGTAGAAATGAATGGACGGAATGTTCCGGGGCTGGAGTGGGTGACATCACGAACGGAGTGGGAGAGGGTGTTAAACTGGTCTGAAAAATTTCTGTTTAACACGTCCTCACGGCCACAAATTTCACTCTTCACACATCGTTTTTTGCCAGAACGTAGGCAAGTTTGTCTTCTTTCACACAATGTAACTATCTAAGCAAACAGACTTACACATTTTCTTCAATGAGCCTCTGAGTGACAGGAGTACCATCCAACTACCCCATATACGGCAATACAAATTAAGATCCGGATTTTGACAGATGACCTGTCAACACTGTTTCGCATCAGGCAACTTTATCCTCCACTTTATACAAATTTTTACCAACAATGCCCATTAGTTTCTGGCATTTCAACAAAGCTCACCTTCAGCTTAGCTTTTCCAGAAGCCAGCAATCCCACTGCAGTTTCTTTAAAAATTGCATTTTCTAGTTTATTTAATGTTGAGCAGCATACTCCACCCTACGCCACAGTACTGGTGTGTGGTAATGTGTGTGTTTGTGGGTATATTGTAGTTTGTTTCATCTTGTTATTTGTTTCCATTTGTGCCCATATTGAAAAACTATCTACACATGTGTGGAATGTGTGGCTTCATTTATAAACACTGTGTAAGCACTCATGGGGGCCACAGGGATTTTTACACGAGTCGTGTAACAGATAACATATGGGGTTCTGTTTTCACACAGGTGCACAGCGTGAAGGCTCACTGAGCTTCTCTCCTCACCTGCACTATTTTGGTATTTTGGTAACTTGCCATGTTCTGTATGTCAGAACACTAAAACCACATTTTTGATAGCGCTTATATTTTTATTTGTTGAACTACACACTACACATTTAACCAGTGGATCACAGGAATAATAAAAAATAAGTTCTTCTCACAGAAAACATGATGACTGTAAAAGTTTCAGTATGTCCAGAAACATTGATTCAACTTTAATGTGTCCTTGGCAGCATATTGGGATGCAGTGTGTTCTTACTTGCAATTCTGTACACTGCAGACCAGAATATTAGTTTTGTGAAGTGTGATATGAAGTGGATGTGATTAACAATGTTTCGTGCAAACACACCCACCTAGCATGTATGATAATTTATTAATTCTAATCCAACTTTACAGTTGAATAAGTATACAAAAGTGCCAAAAGTGCACTTGAACATCTTCAGTACAATGTACAAAACCAAGTATATGAAGATTTCGGAGACAATGGGAATTCACTAGCATCGCAAAGTTTTGAGAGCTCCATATCAAGTATGTGATTTCAGTCTAAAAAAAAATCCACTGGGAATGGTTTGAGCCCAGCAGCTGTAAGAGATAATCAGTCTTAGACAATGATGACGAAAAGCAGCAATTTATTTTGACTTCTGGGCCTCTTATCTCCTAAACTGCATGGACATCGACCTAACTGGAAGCAGACCTTAAAGAAAGGCTAAAAGCGTGACAGTGATTCAGTCATGCGCAGGAATCAGTGCTGATGCTAGTGCCAGTTATATGTCACTTGGTCAAAGGTTGATCCAATCGCGTGCGAAGTATCTTTGGTCCACGCCAACCAACGATGCCCGTTGCCCAGACAGGTGCCTTTTAAGACGATACCCCTTTTACACTGGCTACATAGCCAGTACACAATCACTGTCACTGTAAGTTACACATGAAGACTTGAAGCCTACATTGACCAAAATTATGCATATAAAGTACGAATGAAGATGTTAAAGTAGTGAAATTAAGACACATGTTCAAATACAGTTGTTTTTGCTCAGTATACAATTGTGTGGATATCACCTGTCAAAGTGAATATCGACGCCTAAAAAAATGCTTGTCTCAGAAGACATGTACAGTAGGAAGTAACCTGTGAAGTGTGTAATATGGTGCATGCTTCACACTCAGGGAACAGCCTGTTTATCGGGTTCACTGCAGCAGCTTCTTGCACTGTCAGATCTGTGTTTCCTGCCCTGATTCAGTAATAGAAGTCAGACACTCGTTAAGGGCAAGGAGCTCCCGTGACTGTTGATCCCCACCAGAGGAAACTACAGCAAAGATTTCTAAAACATATCACACTTCTTGGTGACAGTTTTGATATCTAGTCACCTCATCCTGATTTCCAGAATGCCCACCAAACAATAAAAGCCTAAATCTCCCCCAATATAGCTTCAACCTCAATAACAGCCACCTCCATTTCACACTTCATGAGGTTTCTCCTTTTGACTCACAGTGTTCACCATTCTTCCTAACACATAGATAATTTTTATTAACCATTTATTATTGTTGTGGGTTAGTGTGCAGGTGGTTTCATAAATTAGCTTGACTTTATGCAGATTTCCTCTTCCTCGTCCCTCGTTTCTAAATGGAAGTTTGAAAATGGCACATTGGAGAATCTAGTAGTCATAGTCACATCTCAGTTGTACATATGATAGACCAGCTTTCCTAAATGTCTCACTGCTGCCATATCAGAAGTTTTTAGCTAAGGACATAAAATATGTGAATGGACCAACACTAAAACCACAGTTTCCTTTGATACCTTTTAACCTGGTAGTAATATAATTAGACCTTCCTTTGCTAGAGCCATATTAACATGTTACAGTTTGTGGGCTGCAATTACTGTAATCAAATAATATGAGGTAAATAAAATCCACACACCAAAGCTTTTGTCTTTATAATGTGGACCACAGGGGGATATTCAGTAGCTACAGCCGAATAAAGATGCAGCATAAAGATGCAGCTCTCATGGGTGACATTATTAATTCTTCCCAAAGTGCAGTGTAACACAACCAATTGTCTCATCTAAGGAGGGTGTAAGAAGTTGAATTTACAGTATTTCCGTATTAGATCTCGTTCTGTATTATCTATAGTGGTTTTTTATTCGCGTGTAGTCAAGATTTTTTTTTTAAACTAAACATTGTATTTGAAAGAATCCTCAACTGTCCATAAAAATGTAGGTGTAGTTTTGTGCTTGGCATTTAACCACATGACCAGGAAAACTGTTTGCTGTGAAAGGCTGTTTGACAGAGTCTTTATATGGACCACATCTGTAAATGGATCATTCAGAAGAATCGAGAATCGAGTCTACTTGACAGATTTTCAGTTAACTTAAGTTCTTTATTCAGTCACTTAAAGTGGAATTTACCTGACTTTGTAGGGATACAAAAAAGCGACACCATGGTGAAGTTGTTGCAGTGGAAAAGCAAACTTTTCATATCATATTTAACATTTTTGCATGCTCATCTAGTTGCATGAGTTTTTACAGGTGAGACGGGGAAAAAAAATTCCACTCTGTTGGAGACTTTTCATGATGTAGCTATCAGCATGATCTCAGTTTGCCAGGCTAACTGCTTCAAAAAGTGCTTCAGTCATGAAAAACACTTTCAGTGGAGAAAATATCAGTTTTGCCTTCAGCGGCTCGTGCTGGTGCACCTTTAGTCATGGCATCAATTTAAAAGTCAAGACCAGTAGTGCACATGTACTCTTGGGTTTCCCGAATCTTCTGATTTGATAGATGAATACATTTAGTAAGAGGTGTGACTATAGGTCGACCATGATAAGAGTGGTGTTGCTGCACATTGTTCCAGCAGATGAAACTGCTTCTTATTGACTCTCAGAGTCACAGAGCTGAGAGTGGATGTTAATTATTGATTTACTAAGCTCACCGTGAGTTTGATTGTGTTGCATAAAGACTTTAATCCTGTTGTAAGGGTGTGTGCGTGGGTGTGTGTGTTTGTGTATGCATGCATATGTGCCTGAAAATTGTGTAATCTTCTCTTGTGTCCAAAAAACACTGAGTGGGCTCTCACAAGGTATTTGTGTGTGTGTGTGTGTGTGTGTGCGTGTGCGTGTGCGTGTGCGTGTGCGTGTGCGTGTGTGTGTGTGTGCTCATACAGGAAAAAACGGATAATATTTCCATCTCTATTTTTTTCTCCTCTCTCAGTCCAGACAAGTTTTTGTGATGCTGTTGTGTTTAGAGCTGCAACTGAGGATTATTTTCATTCTCAATAAATCTGCCGATTATATTGTTGATTAATCAGTTAATGGCTTAGTCGGAAAAAAAAACAAAAACAAAAATGCACATCCACAAATGTCCTGTTTTGTTCAGCCAAAACTCCAAGACCCCCAAACATTCAGTGATTATATAGCAAAGAAAAGCAGCAAATCTTCTCCTACCGGCAAATATTTCTCAAATTTTTGATTAAATTGGTTGATCAATAAATCAGTCAAGCTATGGTTGTGTTTAACACTTATGCCCAAGCGTCAGAAAAACACCTGTGCATTGTGCGTCAGCGTCAAATGTCACTGACAGCTCACATCTCTTTTAACACTCTCAGATACGCACTTATAGCGAGAAACCATTTTCTGGTTCAAGTTCTGGTGGAACAATGTGACAGATTCTGCAGCATTAATTACTAAGATGAGAACCTACTGTCAGTACGTCTAATTTTTACTCTAGGTTGATATTATAATAGAATTCTTTGGTAATTGATGATTGTGTCATGACAGTGTACAAGCTTGGTGTGAAATTATTATATATATATATATAATTAACTATATTAAGAAGGAATTTACGTAGTTCAAGCAGGATAATGACAGACACAATGTCATGTCATTATCTGCTGCTTATCTGGGTCCAGGCCCAGGTCGCGGGGGCGACTGCCGCCCAGTCCACAATGCACCGAAGTCCTACGGCACCTCCCACAGGTGGTGGGTCCATGGGAGGCGGTGCCACCCAGAGTGGGGCTCAGACCCACGACCCCGAGAGATTGAATCTCGTGCTCTACCAACTGAGCTAACCAGGCGGCATGGTCTTATAATTAGGGATTTATATAATAATTTTTCCAATTTCAGTCTTCCTTATAGTTAAGTAAAGACACCCCTGCCTTGGTTTTTGTCATTCACACAGCTCCTCTCTTTTCACACATGACATGACTGCTCTGGAGAGATTACTTTCTCTTCTCACTGTGGTGGCAGCTCTGGCAAACAGGAAAACACTGGTGAGTCTGAAAGTAATGACACCAACAAAGGAGACTGTTTTTGTTTATCTCACAGGCGGCTTCAGTGAGGGATTTAAAACTTCATGGCTGATTATTGCTTCGGCACCCCCAACTTTTCTCCTCTGTCTTATCATTCATTTATGACAGAATTGTGTTGCCTGTCAGACAGCACCTGTGAAACCTCAGTGAAAATTTAAGAAGACATCACAGATAAGTTTCAGCTTTCATTTAATCCCTAATACACTCGCTTGCTGTTGATTCTGTAGGTAAAGCGTTTTTCCTGGTTTGTTATGCTCTAAAAAGTTTAATTAAAGCTGAAAGCTTTGATTATGTCGTGTATGTAGAAGAAGATTTTCTATGGCGGATTTCCAGAAAGATTTTTTTTTTTTTTTTTTTTTTACCCGGCTCTGCATCAAAAAAAAAAAAAAAAATTTCTCCTCTAAAAATTGCATCTGGAATTGGTTTATGCACAGCATTTCATTTGTAAAATGGTTTCTCTAATGAATTTTATATCGCTGTGGAAATTAATGATAATTATGTGTTAAATTTATTGCACAGCTGTCTTAGGAAGGTGGGGCAACATGCACATATATCAAGCAACCTGTAGAGTGTGGTATACAGTATATGTACATTGAGATATTGGCTTGTCTAGACCATTATAACCTTGTGTGTGCGGCATCTGTTAATGCTTATTGTATGTTCTCACTTGATCCATAAAGGAAGAGTTACAGAAATGTTACTACATCTTGGCAAATTACTAGAGTGACTTTTACAGTGACTCAGGGTCCTTTTCAAACATGATGCCAACTAGTAAACTTGCCAGAACATTTATGGAGTAAAGGGCATGTGTTAAAGGACTGTAACAGTCCTGTAAAGGCACCAAACAAAACATTAATAGTGCCACAGTCAGTCAAGTAGCTTAGAGAAGAAAAGAGTGACCATGAAAGAAAAGTTAGTATGAGGTGAAAGAGAGGGAAAAAGTATGTGCACTACCAAATGTGTATTCTTGATCCCAGCAGATCTTTTAAGTCTCACGAATATCTTCTATCTCCCAAATTCAAGGTCTGATAGTCTCTATTTTGTATTTGAAGGGCCAGCACTCCACTTATGTGGCAGCATGTCGTCTCTTGCCTTTGTCTTATGTTGCATTAATTCACATTTTAACCTGTGATACCAGTATTGGTGCACATTAATCAGCTATCCACAGGAATAACTAGAAAAATACAACAAGCAAATGTGGCCCTTTGTTTAAATTCAGGTGGGATTTTTCCAGTTTTAAAGTACAGTCCTCCTACATGCAGCTTGACCCGCGTGCCCCTGGCTCAGGGAAGAGTGAGACAGCAGCCTGTCCCTAGTTTTAGAGGATGCCCTCGGCAGAGAGTGCGGTGACCTCCCTGCTGCCAGGATCGAGCAGCGAGCTGCAGCAGTTCTCTGATGAGACCCTCCAGCAGCCTCAAAGAGGTCACCTTTTCTTTTGGCGGGGCTTTCACCCCTGGCTGCTCCAGTCGAGCTGCTGCTGATGGCCTCGTTCAAAAGAGCCTCAGTGGTGCAACAGAAGGAGTTAGGGTTGTGTTTTGGCACACACAGCACATGGTTAAGATTGGGTCTTGGTCTTGGTTTACTTTACTGACATTTGACTGAAACCGCAATATTTTCCCAATATTATGCAAAGTGCTTTTGTTGCCTAAAACCGCTCGTGGGACTCAGATGCGATCCTCGGTCTCTGAGCTTTGTTTGGCCACAGTTCAGAGAGACCACTTCCCATCGACCTCTGTGTGGTACAAAAATGCAGCAAAGATGTTACCTGTGACCTTATGAACATAATCCATGCACCATTTACATTCCATATCACCAGACAAATGGGAAAATACATTAGTAGTATATAAATCCTCTCATCCTCTCTCCCCTGATTCCTTTCTCCCTCATCCAGTGTTTTTTTCCCCCTCTCTCTCTTTTTTCCTCTCTCTCATGTTAGAAGTGTAACGGTTACAGTTTATTTCATCTTTAACATCCAAATGCCACAAATACCACTCAGGTTCACACACACATACACACTGCCTGTCTGGGGTGTCCACCTTCATATCTAAATACAAGGGCATACGAGGCAGACTATGCACTGCTTGCTCAGCTAGAGACCTTTAATATTATATAAATTTGTCAACATCACGGTGTTTTATAGAGAGCAGAAGTCATGACATCACACCTGGGCTCGCCTCTGATCCTCTGGCTTCAGTAGCTCAGTGCAATCTCAGCATTTCTTTAGTTGTTCTTGATGTTTTCTGTCCGTATTTTAACACATTTCGCCGCCCATAGTTGCTATGATAAACTGAAACCTTAATGATTTTAACAAAGTGAAACAGCAGTGTTGTTCCATGAAAAAGTTACTAGGAAGCCACACAATGTACTGTTGAGAAAGGCTCTGTTCCAAGGCTTTATTTTCAGTTATTAGCATAGTTACAGATGTCAGTGGGATTTTGAAAGAGGCACTATCACCCCTGGAACAGACCTCAGGAGTTGCTGTGTCATTTATAATGGTAAATATCAGTAGTAGTTGATAGTATCAATAGTAATAGTAAAAGCAGCAGAAGTGCTGTGTTTTGTTTTTGTTGTTGTTTATGTGTACATATGTGTGTATGTGTGTATTTCCTCTTCTTGCATCACCACTGATCTCAGTACAGTCAGTCAATGGAGCCTCGGGCTGTTCTCTTCAGTGTATTGTCGAGGGAGAATTAGTCTGTATGAGTGTATACAAAGAGCATGTGTGTATATGTGTGTCTTCATTAGTGTGTATGTTAGTGTTATTGTAAACACCTTCTCTGAGAAGAAATTCATTCGTTCTCTTGTGTTTGCTTTGCTGTTTGTTTCCCTTGATCTTCTTTAAAGGGGAAATATGTAAGTATTTCAGTTTAGAGTTTATACGATTGGCCAGTTCTTGAACATTGTCCCTTTAAAAAAAAAAAAAATTCCCTTTTACTACCTGTCTCCGTCAAGAACATGTTCAGTATTTTAAGTTTGTGTTGCGCACTGCAGTGTTTGTTTGGTTGTGTGTGGTGGAGAATGAGAATATTAGTGGGCTGTGATGATGAATATCTAAGTCTCAGTGGTCATAGAGAAATGTGGCTTTTAAGTTATCTGCAGCTTTCAGACTGATGTCCATCTAATATGATGAAATTGACCCAGTTTGTTTAACTGCAACCCTGACTTCAAACAGAGGCAGACAAAAGAAGGCAAAAGTCAGCATCGTTACCAGTTCATGACCCATGTAGTAGAGATGGAAATAGCCCCATAACTAATGTAATACTTAGTTAATGATATCCCCTTTGACCCCGTAAGTACTGATCAACTACTTCTGTGGGTACAGTAGTAAGCCAATTAGCCAGACATGCTGTAACATTTGCAGTTTAGGTTAGAGCAGGCAAAAGCCCCATGCACACTGCTATAACGTGGAGATATAAGGGAGAAGGAAGTGAACAAATCATACAACATAGCCTCTGTCTCGTTGCGATTGGCATGTCAACGCACACTTCAGTGGGTCTTTACAGAGCTTGACAAGCCTGCTGTTGAGCGATGATTGGGCAGTCGCTGTCCAGGGAATGATTTAGCAAGTAGTCAACTGAAAATTGGCACTGCACTGGTTGTTAACAGAACTTTAACATGAACAGAGCTCAGTGTAACATTTTGACCATTTTCCACCCAACTATGGCATCATGGAAAAAATCTGTTTGGGTAGGGTAAATGGGTCAGTATGTGTCTGCCCTTGACTAGTGATAAGTGTGACACAACAGACCTGATTTTGATGAAACTCCAGGGAGTCATGCATCACACCACTCTGGCATTTTCAAAATTACTGTGTTTAGCCCAAGGTGGGAGCAGCAATTACCTGGCAAACATTTTAATAACCAGTCATATCTCACATACTGCTGGGGGGAATAAAATGAAACCTGGAACACATATCCAACTATCCGTGCTCTAGAAATTTGCCCCTAGGGCAACATTTTGGATTTTCTACTGTTTTGAGTTGCTACAAAACCAGTTTGCCCCATGGGTTGTTTTTTTCCCCCAATTAATTTACTGATCACTGCAGGAGTCTCTGCCTGATTTGCACCATCTTTCTAATATGGGGCACCACAAATATAAAAATGAAAAGAGCAGCGAACAATGCAAACAGACACAACAATACAAACAGATGCAATGTGTTTTTTTAGTGTCACAAAACCCAGTTGAAACTAATTTGTTCCAGATATGGCAGAAAGTCACACTTTCCAGTTCCTTAATAGGGGGAATATAATTAAACAGCAGTTCACAGTTCAGGTTAGGAAATTGTTCCCCAAAGTTTGCAAGGTGTAGTTATCTGACATCATTTCGACACAGTGGCACTAATGCTTGACAGCAATGCTTTTAATCCTCTGTAGAGGTTTTAAAATGCACTTGCGGCTGCTGAATGCATGATATGTTTGTAAAAATACACCTGTCACCTAACCTTTTATGTTAATCACTGTGTCGGGCAGCAGTACAGAAGAACATCCTATTCTCAGAGAAACGTAAGTTCAGATAACAGGCAGGTAGTCTGCTCTGCCCACAGGAAACAAGTTGAAATTTAGGAGCAAAATGCAAAAGTGTCTCCAAAAGAGCAACATGTGATTGCTCTAATCTAGTGTTTCCTAATCCTGTTTTGGCTGCTAGTCACACACGTTATGTTTTTAGTGCGAAGATGAAATCCTTCTCAGATTGTTTCAGTAGCGGCTTCAGGATCTTCAAACCTCATTATATTTGAAACTCTGTCTTTCAAAGGAAAAAAAGCAAAACCATTAAAGGAAAGTCATAAAAAATAAACAATTTTGTGCAACAGAAATGTTTTTGTTTCTTTTCTCTTTTTTTATTGTTTCAATCATCTTGGGACCCCTTAGGGATCCTGAAGCCCAAGTTGGGAACCAGAGCTTCAGCCAGAAAAAAGCTGGACTCACCAGTGATGCCTGAGCCTCTTCACCGCCTTTATACCAACCAGACCGAAAGTCAGACATAAATGTTACTGTCACTTCAGGCCACCGGCACACAGAAAGTTTGTCTCTGCAGTACGGAACAAAATGTTTTTTGTTTCCAGCATGAGGAACATAAGGATATGTTCATTGCTTTGTTTTGACAAAAGCACGTATTAAAATGCTTGTACAATAAGTGTTTGTGTGTGTGTGTGTGTGTGTGTGTGTGTGTGTGTGTGTGTGTGTGTGTGTGTGTGTGTGTGTGTGTGTG